>QJPP01000553.1:600000-928712 GCA_003996215.1 Jaltomata sinuosa
GAGAGTAAGAAGAAACCAGTTCATTAAAACCAATGAACATCCTATCTCTATAACCTTTTTTATTTATTTCGCGGATATTGTTGCTTGATGCGCTTGCTGAAAACAGAGATGTAGCCAAATCATGGATGAGATCATGCATCTTGAAATAAGTTCTACTATAACTAACTTCAATCTCCTGGAAGAAAGACCTCAAGTATAATTCTTTCCATACTTCATTGCCCACATCCTCTAGCTCCAATTTTCCTCTCGATAGAAGAAAGCCGTGTGCCATCCAGAGAGGATTAGGTTTTCCTTTTCCAATTCGGTGTCCTTTGGGTATACTGCACAATACAAAAAGCATTGTCTCAAATCAAGTGGAAGATGATGATAACTCAGCCTCAGGACAGGCAAAATAGTACTTTCATCTTGAGGCAAATTCCAAATCTCACTATCTCTCACATGTTCCCATTCACTTTCTTCCCTCTTGAAGCGCAAAAGACCTCCAAGGGTCTTGGCTGCTAGAGGCACACCACCACATTTTTTCACAATCTCCTTTCCAATGGCAATAAGGTTAGGATTTATTTCTTCTTGGTGCCCAAATGCACGTTGCATGAACAACAACCAACAATCTTTTTCAGACAAATTTGACAACTGATATGGTTGCAACGTTCCCATAATTGATCCAACCTTTTCAAGACGAGTAGTGGTTAGAACAGAAGCACCACTTGCTCCAACCTTCAAGACTGCTCTTTAATTAGCCCACTTCTCTTGATCTTCATTCCAAACATCATCCAAAACAAGAAAGTATCTTTTTCCATTCAACAACTCCTGAAGCTTCTTTTGGAGGGGAGCCAAATCCATGTCACCAAGTAGTGGCCTTCCTTCAATAGATTCTACGATTTCCTTTATCAACCTCTTCTCATCAAAATCATCTGAGACACAAACCCATATCTTTAGATTGAAATGTGTAGTCACTCTGTGATCATTGAAGATCATTTGGGCAAGAGTCGTCTTTCCTAGTCCCCCCATACCAAGTATTGGGAGGACTGAAAGTTCTTGGGCATCACTAACATTGTTTATCAGGATTTTCACTATCTCATCTTCCTCTTTGTTCCTTCCATAAACTTCTGGTTCGGTTAAAATAGAACCTGGTTCAAGCAATGTCCACACGAGAATATTGTTACATTCAAGCTCATTAGGAGTCAGCAGCAAATAGAGAACACTTTTGAGGAGCAGCAGACATGAGAGTGAGGGGAGTTGAAGAACATGATCGAGAAAATTATGCTGAGTTCTAGGCAAAAAGTGATTTAAGAGGACAAAATATATTTTTGAAGTTTCTCCATTCTTATTTTTATATTTTATAACCGTGATATCCGAGCTAGCTAGCACACACTTCGGCTAATTCCATTGGATACCTATCACCTCCCACCAGCAACAGGTACTAGGTAGCATGGGGCGAGGCATAAACCTCGAGACACGGGGCGTAAGTCCCATGGATCTACGAGGCATGTATCTCATGTACTTTAATTTTATAATTTTATTACTAAGAATATATGTAAAACTAAACTTTTCAATAATTCTGCAAATAATTTTAAGCAAATCATCAATAATATAGAAAATAATATTATAATTATTATTTGAGAAAGGTAACAATACAAAAAATGATAATAGCCGAGATAATCTTTAAAATAAAATCATTATCCATATCACTAATCATTCCTACCGTCAACTACTATTTACACTGATTATTGTTTGTGTATTTTAAAAGAGAAAGATAAAAAGTGTAAGAGCAATGACAAAAATGGATAAAGTTGTCTGAGAAACATAATGCTATATGAAATCTCTATCCTATCAATTTCAAGCATGATTATCTAAAAGATTACTTATGACAATGTCATTCTATGAGAGTTGCTTTGTTTATTTATATATTCTAGAAAAAATCGTTACAACATGAAAACATAATAGCATAAAGTATAAAATTATTACACCAATAATAAAAAAAACATGATTTATAACAAAAATACTTTTAAAACAATAAAAATTAAAATTAATGCCCGAGACTTACGCCCCAAATTATAGGGCGTACACACTATGGATCTACGCCCTTAATTTACGGCCCAGAGGGTTTTTGGTACGCCCCACCCCGAGACTCACTAGATGATGTAGTTCGTGTGAACATCGTTATGCTTCTTTTTGAGATTCAAAAGAGATGAGCAAGAGTGTACTAAAAGAGAAGAGGAGGTGAACAAGAGACCATGGTGTAGCTCTAATCAAATTAATTTTATATTATCAATTTATGGCCCAATCTGTAGAGGTAGATTACGCAATATGTAAAAAAAAATCTCTTCTCATCTATGGTATTATTTCTCTTTTTTTTGTTATTAGGTGTATAATTTTATAAATTAATATTGTTAATAATCATACATTAGTTATTGTTTTATTCCCTCAAATATCTTTCAAAGTACGTACCTTTATTAATTATTTATCGTCAATACTTTAAAATTTTCACATATTTTTTAGATTTATTTGTTCACGGTTTAATTTTTTTTAGCAATCAAAAAAATGGCAATTAGAACTAATCTTGAAAAGATTTTGTAAGAATATGAAAAGGAGTTCAAGCTATTTAAGTCTAGAATTTCCTTTTGGTTAGTCTATTTTCATTTTTTTCTAGGATATAAAATTTTAGAATTTTGTATGAAGGAATTAAGTAACTAGACTGTTTATCTATCAATTTGTTCATATTATATATTTATTTATCTATCTATATAAATTTTTATATTATATTTGAATTATTTTCATCTAGTTATTGTACTTAATAATATAACGTGCAGACAATATTTTATTCTTTTTACATACATTTATTAGTAATTAACGTTATACACACACGTGCAAAGCACGTACACTAAACTAGTATGTCATCAAAGGTAGTGAACGGTTAGACTTGAGACAAACATTTAGGAAAAATCTTTGAAACTTCCCCTCACCCTAAACACACATGAATTTGATAATTTCCAAAAAATGAATATAAGCAAAGTTGTTGTGATACTAATTTAAGATGAGCACCTGTTTCCCGTCTAGCAGCTTGTCTCTCTATGATCTTTTCGTGCAAATGAAAATCCCTTCTTTCCTTGCCAATTGCATCTAGTTTCTCCATCATCTCTTTCATCCTTTTCCCAATCTTGCAACGGAAGGTGATGATCCCTGGATGATAACGCCCTAATCGAGACTGCTTGAATCTTGCTGCGTCATATTTACATTCGTCCAATATGTCATCAATTTTATACGCAGCAGCATTGAGTTTCTGTAACCAGTTTTTTATTGCCTTGTCCTTGAGTTGCTTCTCCTGAGCATCTTCAAGCACTGCTTGGATTGTTGAAAACCTGCTCGAAAGATTTTCCAACTCATTTTCAAAACCAAAAAACAAAACAAGTTCCTCTTTAAGGAAAGAACTGATATTGTCTATCAGAATTTGAAGGAAAGCTTCTGCCATATTTTAGATATATGTCTCTAGAGTGGAATTGTAACACAAATTGTTGATGACTACACAATGAGTTCAAAGTTACTGATTTGTTTGTCATGAATTACTTGTAATAAATACATTAACGGGAGAATAAATATATATATGTTTTTCGTGTCATGGAAACTGCATATTTCTTTTATGGAATCTCAATACTTTGCATCTTTGGTTGGAAAGGAATATGAGTTGCTTTGAGAATTGGAAGAATCATTTAGCTAGTATTAACTATTAAGAGTTGATGTCTTCAAAATCTTTACTTTTGGAGTAGGGCAAGTATAATAATCCTTTAATAATTTTGGGACCCGTTTGGCCCATGGAATTTTTTATTTTTTTCAGAAATTTTTTCAGTCTTATTTGAAAATTAGGACCCGTTTAGCCATAAAAACCAAAAACGTATTCACTTTATTTGGTATTCACTTTAAAGTTGAAAATAGAGTTGGAGTTGTATTTGGCCATAATATTTTCACGTATGAAGGATTTTCTTTCTATCCTTTAGAGTGGAGGTATACTGAAGAGAATCTGAATAGATCAAGTTGGGTGACACAATGGCCATGTTGGTATAGTGTTCGTTTGATGGAAGCCACGAGGTAAGCAACAGCTAGCTTTTCCTCCCTAAATTTCTGAGTACTTCTTTTATGGTTAAGATTTTCATTATTTGTTTTCCAAATATACCCATCGTCAGGTGATTGTACGTTTCCTTCGATAGAATGTGCGAATTTGTAGAATATAATCAAGATAGGACATTGACATTTGTCTCTTAACTGTAGTAAACTAAATGAAAAGAGCAATAGCCAGCAAGACAGCCTTTTCGAGACTCACAGTGCTGTACAATTTAGAAAAGATACGGATTGATAAAGGTGCTGAACAATAAAATTCATTCGGAACCAGAGACTTACAATTTCGGGTCTTTTGTGACTTTTTCTGGTATAACCAAGAGATCACAGAACTCACGTATTAGTTGCATACTTCCAGTCATTTCTGTTCCACCCACACCGTCACCTGCTAATAGTTAACAACAGAGTAAATTCACCTGACACGAAAGGGAAATCAGCGAGCTAGTGTAGATAAAACCAATCTTCACATGCCTAAACCAGGAGAAGGTACAATGTAAGGAGGACAATTAGGCATAACCTGGTACAAAACCTAGTCCAGTTGTTGGAAATTTAGTTTCCTGGTACAAGAAAGTTGTTGCTCTTTAAGTCCACGTGAGATGGCGTATTATTTCTTCAAATGTTGTCACTTGAAAACATACAGGAAAACTTGACTGACCATCAGCTGTTTGTAGTCCTTCAATGCAAATTCAGTTGCTTCTTTAGCCTGTTAATCGTGAAAATCCGGAATTATGATTGAAGAAACGCAGCACAGGCTTAAGAAAGTGAAGAGAATAAAATGAGTATGGGATGAGCAACAAGATAAGCCGTATTCATAGAAGGGAAAGTTGAAACAGAAAAAGTTTAGGGTGGTCGCATACATACATTTCAAGAACGGAAGAACCAAGAAAGTGAAGTGAATAAACTGGTATGCTTCTAGTGAGTCTTTAATTATGTTTTCACTTATCATCCACATTTGAGAGTTTAACTACGGTTTCACTTATCATATACATCTGACTTCTAACAATCAAAAAAATATATATACATTCCGAATTTCAGCTGCATATCAACCAACATATATCTTGAAAATCTTGAGAGGTGCAAAAGCTTAACAGAAACATAGTCTATTAGATAGTAATCAGACACGATGTACATAAAAAAGGTACAAATGATAGCATGCCGTTTCCAGATATAATATTTGAATTTGCAGTGAGAGGGATAAGAATAGTTACTGTTAGCAAGAACCAGTTAGGTCACGCTGACTAAGTACATTAGCTTATATTAAGGAATTCAAGCAAGTGGAAAAATTAGAGGGTAGTTCAAAAATTCTAACAGTGAACTCAAACAGAAAGTCTTTCACTTATCATATACATCTAGTATTGAAAGAAGGAACAACTTAATCTCATTACCATTTCAGGCATTTCGACATAATGTGAAGGAACTTGTACATGCAAATGCAGCAAAGGCGAATAACTTAAGAGAGGCTACAGCTAACCAAAATAGAAGTAGAATGAATCAAGTTTCGAACAAATCTAACACAGAGAGTCTGTCAAATGACACTAAGAAACTAAAGACACCTTAGCTTGAAGAAATGCAAGATTCTAAGCTAGGAAACTACTTTCAAGTAACAATAACATAATAACAAATATATTTTAGCTCCTAGAAATGTTGGCAATTAGTCAGAGTCTTCGGAGCTCACTACAAACGCCTCATTCACAAGGGCATTGCGATAAGATCCTCGAGAAATAGTCTTTTCAAGGCTGCATGGTGCAGGACACTTTTTATCAAGTTAGGATGGAATTCCCACTTCTGAAGGTGATCAAAGTGATATAACAGAACCATGGGAACATTCGAAAGGATGGAAGTAGTTTATACTTTTATCAGGAGAACAACTAGCAATTAGTATAAATGATATCAGAGTATAATCTATTTTAAGATTTACTAAAGAAATAGAATCATTCTTTGTAACTTTATCGATAAAAATGTGATATATCATTGCTTTTTGATGGATTTTCCTTGATTTAGACAAAATCAATGAAATTATGAGTA
This sequence comes from Jaltomata sinuosa, assembly GCA_003996215.1. Lineage (NCBI taxonomy): Eukaryota > Viridiplantae > Streptophyta > Magnoliopsida > Solanales > Solanaceae > Jaltomata > Jaltomata sinuosa. The sequence goes on from QJPP01000553.1 coordinate 606,136, forward strand.
AGCAGGCATGAAAAAAAAACATGAATTGATCTTTTTTTTCCTTTTCCAGCATATTCATTTTCAAAGTGGTAATCCACCTCTGTTACCAAATAATTAGAACTAGTGCATATCAATAAACAGCAGCAAGTACAGAGAATGGATTTCACATCATAAGTAATAATACAAATAGATCTCAATGGTTGATTTGTTTCCAAAAGAAAATCACAAAATAACATCCAATGGCAGGAGCTTAACCTGTGTTGGAGACTCACAAACAAAGAACCTCAGAAAGAAAAAAACAGAACAAGACTAACCAATATACACATTTGGTATGTGAGCAATTTTGTGCCAGTCCTCTCCAATTCCCCTCTCACACCGCTTTGCCACTTCTGGACAGCCAGTAACTCTTAAACTTGTGAGGGCTGTTAGGTTCTGCAATGCCTCGGGTAAAGATTTTAGCATGTTACAATGTTCAACAAATAACTCCGTGAGTGAAGTTAAACCTTCCAGCCCTTCCTCGGGGAGACTCTCTAGTGCATAACAATAACGAATATCCAGACACTTCAAATCATTGAGACTAGCCAGGCTGGTAGGCAGCTCTTTGAGATTCTCGAAGTAAGAGATACTCAAGTAGTGGAGATTTGCAAGGCTTTTGAACATCTCTTCTAGGAGTGAAGTCGCTTTGTGGTTACTGAAAATTTTGAGGGAAGTAAGAGTGCTAAGATTACAAATGGAGCCCAAACTTCTTGCATCTGCCTCCCCCCAAATTTCCAATTTCTTGACAGAAGAAAGGGTCGGAAAAACAAACATAGGGCAATCCGAAATCTTCATCTCTTCAAGCATGGGGAATTGCTCTTCTCCTTCTGTTCTCTGCAATCCTTTCAGATTACAAAAGCCACCTATATGAAGTTTTCTCAGGGATGGAAACCTTCTTCTTGTGGGGAATCCAGAATGAACATCATCCTCTTCAACATACTCCACCTCCGCAGACCCGTCTTGTAACTCTAGATATTCTAGACAAGGCAACTCACCAAAGGGTGGTAAGCACGAGCAGTTTTCGCAACCGTTAATTAGAATAGAGACAACATTTTTCAAAACCGAGTGATTCATCCAGTCTGGGAGACAGAATCCTCTGAAGCCAATGATTTCTAGATATTTTAGATTGGGGTGTGGTTTGAGGGCTTCAAGCACTTTAACTTCTGATTCATATCTTTGTGGTCCATCCCAACTCATGCTTAAAGAATGCAGATTTGCTTTTGCATATAAATTGGCTTCTTTTGCCTCCGTATCGTTCTTCACTCTCTCAAGGTGTGTGATCGAAATTGCGCCACGGAGGTTTAAATTTCGTAGTTCACCAAGTTGATAACCTTTCCTCTCGCCCACAAGAAAGTAACTTAGTGTCTTAAGGCATGTCAACAATCCTATTCTTGGTGGCATAGAAGTCAATGGACAGTGATCAAGTACAAGATTTCGGAGACCACCAAGTTTACTTGTTTGTTTTGGCAAACTAGAAAGTGACTGGCAATTATATAGATCAAGCGTCTGCAGATTTTGAAGCTTGCATATCCTCTTTGGAAGACTACAAATTTTATTACCAGACAGGTCCAGGTATCTTAAATGTACTAGATCTCCAATGGAAGACGACAACTGTTCAAATTCTGAGTTACTTAGATTAAGCACCCTTAACGAGACAAACCTTTTAAAGAGCGAAGGAGAGTAAGAAGACACCACTTCAGCGAAACCAATGGGCATCATATATTTATAATCTTTTGCAATGATCATATCTTCATCATCTTTTACATTTATTTGGCGGATACTGCTACTTGATGCGCTTGCTGAAAACATAGATGTAGCCAAATCATGGATGAGATCATGCATCTTGAAATAAGTTTTACCAGATTTAACTTCAATCTCTTGGAAAAAGGACCTCAAGTATAATTCTTTCCATACTTCATTACCCACATCCTCTAGCTCCATGTTTCCTTTTGATAAAAGAAAACCGTGTGCCATCCAGAGAGTGATGAGATATTCCTTTTCTATTTTGGTGTCCTTTGGGAATACCGCGCAATATGCAAAACATTGTCTCAAATCAAGTGGAAGATGATGATAACTCAGCCTCAGGGCAGGCAAAACAGAATTTTCATCTTGAGGTAAATTCCAAATCTCACTATCTCTCACATGTTCCCATTCACTTTCTTCCCTCTTGAAGCGTAAAAGACCTCCAAGAGACTTGGCTGCTAGAGGAACACCCCCACATTTCTTCACAATCTCCTTTCCGATTGCCATAAGGTTAGCATTTGCTTCCGTTTGGTGGCCAAATGCACGTTGCTTGAACAACAACCAACAATCTTCTTGAGACAAATTTGATAACTGATATAGTTGCACAGTTCCCATAATTGATCCAATCTTTTCAAGGCGAGTAGTAATTAGAATTGAAGCACCACTTGCTCCAACCTTCAATACTGCTCTAAGACTAGCCCACTTTTCTTGATCTTCATTCCAGACATCATCCAAAACGAGAAAGTACTTTTTCCCGTTCAACAACTCCTGAAGCTTCTTCTGGATGGGAGCCAAGTCCATGTCACCCAATGACTTTCCTTCAATAGATTCTACGATTGCCTTTATCAACCTCTTCTCATCAAAATCATCTGAGACACAAACCCATATCTTTAGATTGAAATGCTCAGTCACTCTCTGATCATTGAAGACCATTTGAGCAAGAGTCGTCTTTCCTAGCCCCCCCATACCAAGTATTGGAAGGACTGAAAGTTCTTGGGCATCACTAACATTGTTTATCAGGATTTTCACTATCTCATCTTCCTCTTTCTCCCTTCCATAAACGTCTGGTTCAGTTAAAACAAAACCTGTACGAAGCAATGTCCAAACGAGAATGTTGTTACATTCAAGCTCATTAGGACTCAGCAGAAAATAGAGAAAATCATGCTGAGTTCCACTAGGTAGAAAGTGATTTAAGAGGACAAAATATATTTTTGAAGTTCCTCTATTTTTTCTACAATCATTTTCAGAATATGTTATGCACCGGCAACTAAAACATATTGAGAATGGGGAAGAATGTTAGAGGATTTCCTAACTTTTCTTATTTATGAAATTACTTTCTATATTACAACATAAAAATTAAGTAAATCATTAAGAGTAACTCCTACGGTCTTGAATTCACAACTTTTACATGGTTAATTTATAAGGTCTAAAACAACTCAGATTTTTTCTTTTTGTCATTTAGTCTAGAGACAAACATTTAGATTAGAGAAAATCTTTGAAAACAATTGCCCAAAAAAACGAATATAAAGTCCTTCGTTCCTCCGCAATTCATAATACTAATTTGTTTTTCAAAAAAAAAATTAAGATGAGTACCTGTTTCCCGTCTAGCAGCTTGTCTCTCTATAATCTTTTCATCCAAATGAAAATTCCTTCGTTCCTCCGCAATTGCATCTAGTTTGTCCATCATTTCCTTCATTCTTTTTCCCACCTTGTAACGGAAAATGATGGTCCGTGGATGATAACGCCCCAATACATCCTGCTTGAATCTTGTTGCCTCAGTTTTACATTCATCCAAGATGTCATCAACTTCATATGCAGCAACGTTGAGTTTCTGTAGCCAGTTCTTTATTGCCTTGTACTTCAGTTGCTTCTCTTGAGCATCTTCTAACACAGCTTGAATCATAGAAAACATGCTTGAAAGTTTTTTAAACTCCTTCTCAAAACCAAAAACCAATCCAAGTTCCCCTTGGATGAAAGAACTCAATTTGTCTAGCAGAACTTGAAGGAAAGCTTCAGCCATATGTTGGAATTCACTATAAAGTATATCAGATATGTGGAAGGAGTCTAGATTACACAAAATTATGTGAGTAAACAATGATCTATATTCTTGAAACAAAGTAAGATGTTGAAATGAAATATAGACAGTACAAAGTTGACTTGAGCAGGGCATGGACTTGTAATATAACAAATTATCTTTTTGTGGTTGGTGATCAACTTTGTGCATTTTGATTAATTTACCAATAACTTATATTACTACCTACAACTAGCTACTTTGGACCATTCAAATAGTCATCCATTCAATTTGCAAGCTGCTGGTGCTCAGAAATTGCAACTATTTTGGATGTATTGACTAAAACCAAAATTGACTCTCAACAAGTACTATTGAGGGTTGTCAAAACCAAAAAAAAAAAAAAAAAAAAAAAACAGGTACACAAAAGTTGCTGTACAAAGATACATTTTTTGTTGTTTGCTCATTCTTTCCTTTCCTTTTCTCTCTTTTTTGATAGATAAAGCACCACCAAGCAGGTGCAGTACTGTGGTAGGTCTTTCTCCACCAAGAGGAGATATGAAAAATGCAATTTCTTCGTTAGTTAAGGCTTTTCTTCTTTCTTATAAGAAAGGGCATGGTATAGGTCTGACCCTTTGTTTACAGATTTTTGAATCCTGTGGTAACTTTATATTAGAGGTCTTGGTCCATGTCCCCCTCTAATTATGTAACTTTTTGCACATGAGTAGACATGGTAGGGGTCAAGCTTAACCCCCCACGTCAAGGATTCACAACCCTTGATGATGGCCTAAAAAAACAGCATCGGAATTCCTTATATCCCGACAGTTTTCCAACAGAAAGGAACATCAGAAATTGGCGAATTTCTGGTAGTGAGGTGTTCAACAACTTGATTTTGAAGGTTAATATACAAATGTATTACAGGTGTAACGAAATCAATATATTCACACTGTAAAGGGATTTGGATAATGCATGAACTAAGCAAATACTCACATTGTAATCTTCTGAATAGACTAGTACTTTTTTTGGATGGGTAATAGACTAGTATTCATTTGAAATTTGAATCCATAATATATAATTCTGCAATAACATAGGTCACAAAAGAACACAGATATGAAAAGTTTTTCTGCCTTCAAATTACAGGAGAAAGAAGGCAAACTGAACATTAATCTCGCCATGTAATTTAAAAACAAAAACAATCAAGCTGATGGAAGGATGTCCAAAGCAACTTCTTTCAACGATGGCATTGATTCCTGTTGATGCAAGCAGATGTAGGTACTTCCTACTCTTCGGAAAACTTTCCAAGGACCAGGGTAACACCTATTTTTCAAAACAGTCAAAGTAAAAAAGAAAACGAGCAAAACTCATGTGATAACGAAACAATCTAACAAATAGTGGAAAAATAAAGTTCAGTCATTCAAAGCTTTAGTAAAAGAGATTACCTAAACAGTACTCCTCCATTTCGTCCTTTAAAATTATGAATATAATATACTGTCTCCATCTTAGGAAAAAGAGTGTTGGAAAGTGCAGCCAGCTTCGGATAGAAGAATGGCGGATAATCTTATTTTTGTCAAAGATAGCATGGAATACAGTAACTTAACATGGAACAATTGTTAAGAACATCTCTTTTCTTCTCTGTAATTCTTAAAAGGCAGCAATATATATACTACGTTGTCTATCCTATTTCTGGTGCAACAAGTTACTCATTATCACAATATGCAGAGCAATAAGAAACTTTTATTCATTGATCGGATTAAAGAAAAAAAAATTAGATTCAAGAGTAAAAGTATGAGTGAGCTTACAATAATACGTAGTTGTTATTGAAATAAGAGATCTTAATCACAATAAGAACTAGGATAAATATATTTGTTACCAGGAAAAGAAAATGAAATCAGATAGAACTATCAAAATTGGTGGTAAGAAAGGATACAACCAGATCTTATTCGATCAAGTTCTCCGTTGAATATAATCAGTTTCCTGGAAGTGTTTGACACTGCTGCTTTGTATAGCTCTTCCACGACAAGCATCTCTACATTGCAGAAATAAATGTTGTCATCATAATATTTCTATGAAATCGATCACTTGATATAAACTAAAGGGAAAGAGTTTGATGTTACCATTGACATTAAAATATGGATAGGCGACTATAAAGAGTTCATCTTCTGGCTTGACACGGTCAGCCATCTTGACCTTTTCGGTGAAACCGAAATCCTCAAAAAAAGAAGGCTTTGTCAAATAGTCCAACTTAAAAGATGCTCCTCCAAAAATTGATTGTCTTGCAAACTTCACTTCATTAGCCTCCGGGAAAAACTGAAAGGTTTAATGCAAGTTTGACAGATCGGACCTGGTAGAATAAAAGAGCTTAATGGGAAAAGAGGTGATCACAAACATTAACAGGGAAGTACGCTGCAAAAATATAAAATGGCTACCATAATGAAGGAACTGTTAGAGTGGGTTAGAGTCCTACATTGGTTGGGGAATGGACTGGTGATTTGCTTATATGGATTTGGAAAATCCTCCCCTCATGAACTAGCTTTTGGAGTTGAGTTAGGCCCAAATACCATATGTTTACATGGTATCAGAGCTAAGTCCATCCCAGTTTGAGCTTCCAGTCCACGCGGCATGAAGGGGGTGTTAGAGTGGGTTAGAGTCCCACATTAATTGGGGAATGGATTGGTGGTTTGCTTATATGGACTTGGGCAATCCTCCACTCATGAGCTAACTTTTAGGGTTGAGTTATGCCCGAAAACGTATAGTAATGCTATGAATGGCCCAGTATTCGATACTGGTAATAATATCAGCAAAATGAAGTGTCATATCTTTACAGGAACAAAGATATGAAGAAGGAGAAATTAATAAAAGAAAAAAAGCCAATGATTAAGAAGTATAAATATGGAATAACTACAAATCACACAGCCAATTTTGGAGAAGAAGATGACATAACATCAAGGACAAATCCTTAGTAGCATGCAAGTAAATTGGGAAAAGAGAAAAAAGCGGAATTGTCTCAACTAATAACAAACAGAATAGAACAGCAAACAACCCAAGAAAGAAAAAGGAAACCGTGAGCACCACCACTTATCTGAAGTACAAGAAGATGAAACTCTTACGGAGCAATATGATAAGAGGTAAAAACACCACCACTAGTTTTGAAACACCATTCGTTTAACATTAATATGAAACATCTTCAGCTTCGTCTTAGTTGTGATGACAGCTTACATGTGAAACAAGAAATCAAGGTAGATTGAAGCTGCTATATAGAGAAATAGTTAACAACAGCTAAGCTTATGCATGGACACAAGAGATATGAACTCTGCAAATAGCCGAATTTTGGTTTATTTTGTAAAAAGTGGCAACTAGAAGAATTGAGCACACACTCGTATGCAATACAGTCCAACAGTTAAGGATTAAGCAACAGCTCTTTAATGGTTAGATTTTCCTTATTTATTTTCCGAATTGCCAGGTGATTGTTTCCTCCAATACAATGTACATTTGTCTACAAGAGCAATAGCCAGCAAGACAGCCTTTTAAAAACTCACAGTGTATAATTTAGAAAAGATAAGGATCTATAAAGGTGCTGAACTATAAAATTCATTCGGAACCAGAGACTTACAATTCTGGTCTTTGTGGCTTTCTCCGGTATAACCAAGAGATCACAGAACTCACGTATTAGTTGCATACTTCCAGTCATTTCTGTTCCACCATCACCATCACCTGCTTATAGTTAACACCAGAGTAAAATCACCTGACATGAATGGGAAATCAGCGAGCAAGTGTATATTATACTGATCTTCACATGCCCAAATCAGGAGAAACTGCCAAGTAAGGAGGAAAATTAGGCATAACCTGGTACAGAGCCCAATCCAGCAGTTGGAAATTCAATTTCCTGGTACAAGAAAGTTTTTGCTCTTTAAGTCCACGGGAAGTATGGATACTGTATTATTTCTTTAAAGTGTTGTTGTCACTTGAAGACATACAGGGAAATTTGACTGACCATCAGCTGTTTGTTGTCCTTCATTGCCAATTCAGTTGCTTCTTTAGCCTGTTAATCATGACATTCCGGAATTAGGATTGAAGAACTGCAGGACATACTCGTGAATAAACTGAGTACCCAATGGCAGTGAATAACATGATAAGCAATATTCATATAACGGAAAGTCAAAATAGAAAGTCTTCTAAGCTCACTACAACGCCTCGTTCATAAGGCTTCGGGATAAGAACCCACTCGAAAAAATAGTCTTCTCAAGGCTGTGTGAAAGCTACATGGTGCCAATAGATACACTTTTTATCAAGTCAGGATGGAATTCCCACTTCTGAAGGTGATCAAAGTGATATAACAGAAACCAAAGGAAACATTCGAAAGGCTGGAAGTAGTTTATACTTTTATCTGTGTAATTAGTATAAATGATATCAGTATATAGTCTACTTAAGCTTTACTAGAGAATAAGAATCATTCTTATAACTTCACCTAGGAGTTGCATTATACTAGTTCACCTTATTCTTGTCACCGTATGTTCTTTTTAAACTTAATTTCATCCTCCAATCTTATCTGTGTACTAAACGTACGATACTTCATATATTTTACCATAAACTCAAAAGACCCTGAAAAAAGGGTTTTAAAAACTCATGTATGCATGTAGGCCTTCTTCACATTAGCAAATAAGTTAACCATTCTTCATATGTTAAAGAAAATAATTACTATTTCTAAGATTTCAAGCACTTCATCACATTCTGTCCGTCTACTTCTCATCACTTTGAGCATTGTAGCAACTAACACAGGTGGAGCCAGGATTTGAAGTTATGGGTTCAGAACTTGCCACCGAACTCATAGCTCGTCTTAGTTACTGGGTTCGTAATTAAGTATTTATCCATATTTAACGGATTTCCTAATACAAATACAGGATCTAAGCAAAAGCTATTGAGTTCGTCTGAACCCGTAAGTAATACTCTATCTCCGCCCCTGGCAAATAATACCTTAATCTCCCAAAAATAGTTAAAGTTAACAACTTAGTGGAAAAAGTGAACATATAGAATGAATGAAGCCTACTTGTTGAAGTAATTCAGTGTAGTCCTTAGGGAATGGCACATCAAAACCAATTGAAGCAACTTTATCACCAGAACAACTGATAGCAAATTCAAGATTTCTTGAAATCTTCACATTTCTCTTCAATTTAAACCTTCTCCAGTTGAAATCCTACAACATATTCCACAAAATCAATCGAAATCGAAAAAAAAAAACTGTGTAGAAAGCATAAATATGAGTTTTTTTCTAACTGTAAAACAACATTTACACAAAGTAATCAACTATTTGGGTGATCATAAATCAAATAAAACAATTCTAAAATTCCCAACAAAATTAGAAAAAAAAAATTACCTGTGGAGTAAGAGAGGAAGGGACTGAAACAGCAACTGCCAGTGCAGTTGAGTAAGTGGATAACCACATTTTGAATTCCAACCACAAACAAAGTGTATTCCCCTCCTTTAAAAACCAGAGATAATAAATTATAATATATATATATATATATTATATATATATATATATATATATATATATAATATATATATATATATAGGTAATATACATAATTCTTTTCGAAAAATGTTGATAGTTCTGTTGGTTGACTATTGTGAGGTCGATTAGTCACCTTATAGTTCTATTCTCTATTTCTCTTTTTCCTATCCCAATTTAAATAAAAACATATATATATACATGAAAAGAAAAAAAAATCACCATCTGTGTATTTTAACTTCTTACCAGCCTATTTGTTACTAATTTTATTTATTATAGGTAAGTATATTTAATTATATTTTAGGTGATCTAATAATACAAAAATAATTTTATAGTGACAATATCTAGAAGTTTAAAAAGAAATGAAGAAAAATAATTTGATGCCACAGAACCCCACATACACCCAAAAAAAATGTGACTTTAGTCATATACTAACAGATAAACTTCAGATAGTTTTATGACTTTAATACAATGGATAAATTTTAGTGACTTATTAACGATAAAAAAAATATTTATGTAACTTTGTTGATACAATAGGTAATATTAAGAGAGAATTATTTAGAGGTGTCGTTCGGCCCTCTAGTTAACCAATTTTGGACGAGTAAATTTGAATATTTTCTGTGTTTATTATCGCATACTCAAAAAATATTCTTAAATCATCATAATAACTCTCTTGAATTCCAAAATTATATTAGCAGTCGAATTTAATGAAATAACTTTGTGATTTGTTTGATTTTAATTCCTCTACTTTATTGTGACATTCTCCTAAATAGAAAATTCAGATGAAATATTTAATGACCCAAGCTTTAACTTGCCTTGCAGAATTCACGATTCAACGACCTACCTTGCAAAATATTTAATTTAAGGACGTTATACTTGTTAAGAAATAATTTAATTTTAATTTTTTATTTTATTATCAATGAGATAAATTATAATCACATTAAATATCTATAGCTTATTTTAGATTATAAATTTAAAAAAAAATTATTTTTTCTTAAAGTTATGGTCAATCACATAAATTAAAACGTAGAAAATACAAATATTAACTTGATTTATTTTTACCAAACCTAATTTCAAAAAATTAAAAGTACTCCTCTCTAAAAGCTTCCAGCCTTTTTCACTACTTTGAATTGCCCAAATATTGAATTCAATAAATGGGGGTTTTGATTAGGAAAAGTTATTGCAAACATTTATTCCACTGACTTACGTCGTGAAAATCCCTCATGATACCAAGCTGTCACGACCCGATTTCTCAGGTCATGATGGCACCTATAACCCCCAGTAGGCGAACCAATTCCCGTAGCCCAGAACGGTTAGTAATGGGCTACTACCTAACCAAAACACACCAGCACGCAGAAATAAGCGAAAACAAAACTCGAATATAAATACATAAAAGAAACTACATCAACCCCAAGACTTGGTATCAATAGTACAGAAGCTTCTAATAAAATACAAGTGCTAGTAGTAACAAAATACAACATAAATTGCCTCCGAAAGTACAAGGAGCAACAGTACAACAGATGAGATGTAGACAAGCCCCGACCGTCAGGCGCTCAGTACCCTAGTCTCAAAGATCCAAAAGTTGCACGAGTCTCCAACGTGATCAACGGCGAAAGCTCATAAAATGAAGAGAAGGGTGTTTATCCCTAATTACGCTCCATAACAATAGTTTATTTCAATTACATTTCAAAGCAGAGGGTTTAAAACTATTGTTATATATAATACGGATTTGTATATAACAACAGTTTATATTTATTTATCGAGATTTCACAAAATATACAATACGGATTGTATTTGTATGTCAAAATTTCACAAAATATACAAAACAAATTGTATATTCTTTCAATTAGCACTCAACTCTATTTGAATTTGTATTTGTATGTCGAGATTATATAATTGTTATTGAAATTGTTGCTACGATTAAGTTCTTACTAATTGTTGTTTTTGAAAGTTCCTTTTTCTATTATTAGAATCTGTCTATGTGGTGGGGGGTAGGGGGGTATTTGAACGTGTGTTAATGAAGCCAAGTAATTATGAGGAGTTTTGATTATAGAATTTGGGGGTCGTAAACTTGTAATTACTGCAATGTGTCGAGTTTTGATTTAGGAGGAGGGGTAATTAAGTCGATCAATCAATATCTAAAAGGTACTGTATTTACTAATCCAACAGGACTTCCCACTTATAGAATAAGTATGATATGATATGGTAAAATTTAATACACACATGTTTAATTTAAAATTATAATACACACTTAATGAAGACAGAAATAATATAAAAGCAAAATCAAGAAGATTTATCAGCAGGATGTGCTGCATAGTAGGTCTGGACAATATCTAAGCAGAGGAGTAAAACACTAGCAGCAAAAACAATTATAGACCAAGGATTGTTAAAATATTTAGTTGTCAATGCAGCTCTCAAATCAGCCATCCAAGTCTTGATTTTGTTGTTATAGTGCTCTTCAACATCTCTCCTTACCTCCCAGAAAGCGGACACATCCTCCATGATATAAGTATTCAAAGCATTGTACACTTGAACCACTTGTTCGTCACTCCCTAAACGGTTGATTAGAATTTCATTCTCTCGCAGCTCCTTCACATCTTCTTTTGAGACCACAAGGAACTTCATGAACCTCGCGTAAGCAGTCACAGATTTAGGCATAGAAAAATGGGGAGAGAACTCATAAGCGATCATGTTCCTGAAAAACACTCTGGTGTACATTGTAACATGCCAAGTTGGGAGCTCTAGCTTGGCAGACTGATAGAAATCAGGACTGGGACTAAACCTGACGCCCTTGAGTGATTTAATCCCACTCGCCTTGAAATGAATGCCCTTTGATTTCAGATCTGTCACCGAATGAAATGCGTACTGCACATCAGGACTAATTGCTTCTTTTCTTCTGCAGCAGCAACAGTGTTCGAAGCACGATATCAAGTTATTGATAGCGCAGCAACGATCTGGTGCAGGTGGGTGCGTGCTTTCGTAATTGAGACCTGTAACAGCTGTTCTTCGGACAATCTCAAGAAGGTGAGGGGGTTCCATCCCCAGATTATTGGTTTCATTAGGTTCTTCAATATTTGTGTCAAGGCCGAATGCTATTTGAGAGAAAACTATTTCCATGAGCTTTACAAATCTTTGTCCATCAATACCATATCTCAAAAAAACCAACATCTTGAGAATTCGAAAAGGTACCTGATTATTCTCAAGCAAAAACATGTCACGTATAATGCTAGAATAAACAACAGTACCAAGATGATAAATTGTCTGGGGCGCCTGCTCTTCCGCCGATGGTCCAATATGATTTAGAATAACACATGCATCTCGAAGCATCATTTTAGCAAATACTTTGTCACTGTAATTACAGGTGAATTCTTCCTGGTAACAACCTCTAACATATTCAATTTCTCCTTGAATTGCAGCCATGAAGACGTCTTCGCCTATACCACTGTTTCCAATGAACATTTCAACGGCCTTAGGTTTGAAATCCTCAACAAACTTGAGCTTCTCCTTTCCATGGTGGTAAGGCCCCAGTGAAACCACTTTTGGTTCATAATCATCAGCAGTTTTCTTGTTCTCTTCTCTCATCAATAATGGAACCATTGGAATTAACGGATGTTCCTCTATCATTTGTATTCGATGCTCAAACGCCATTTCTCTTTTGATCGATCCGCTACACCAATAAGTAATTCACTTTCCATTTTAATTTACACACATATAAATATACTATATAGAATAAATTAATTTCCTGAAAGCGGGTGAAATGATCACATGAAAAACTTTTTGATTCCCTAATTGTTAATGTGTGTGATCATCTCATCTAAAAATTTAAACTATTACAAAAGAACATATTTGGCTCAATTCTTTTTCGCATACCAAGTTTATAAAATATCTGACTATCTCATATAAAAGTTTAATTTATACAGAGATAAGGCACAAGTACCTCCCTGAACTATACCCGAAATTGCTATGACACACCTAAATATTACAAGGGTCCTATTACCCCTCTAAATTTATTTTTTCTGTATTTTTGTGCTCCTTTTGTGCTGACATGGCTGCCAAGTCAGCACAAAAGGAGCACAAAAATATTCTGCTATTTGACAGCCACGTCAGCAAAAAGGAGCACAAAAATACAGAAAAAGTGAGTTTAGGGGGTTATAGGATCCCCGTAAAGTTTAGGTGTGTCATAGCAACTTCGAGTATAGTTTAGGGGGTTCTTGTGCATTATCTCATTTATATATTAGAGAAAACACACTTGTTCAAAATATATATACCAGTCAGACCTCTCTATAGTGGCAGTATTTGTCTGAATGTTTATTTGTTGCTATAGCGAGGTGCTATTATATATATGTATAGTGACATTTGACGTTTAGATCTCATTTAGCCGTTATACACAAAAATATATAAAATTATAAAAAGTATGAACGTACAAAAGGTAAATATCAATAGTCTTTTTCCTCGTGAAGTCATGATCATAACTGATGGACACCATATAAATATATATTTTTTTCTTTTAAATATTTTTACTTGAAATTTACTATGTGCATGACATCATCACATCAATGATGACTACCATAAATATTTTAATATTTTATTTTATACATAATCAGTGGCGGACCTATGTTATGGACCGTGGGTGCTTATGCATTTTGTGACAAACACTATTATTTATAAACAAAATCTAGTAATTTATTCAAATATATTAACTGGGCACCCACTATATGTAGCAATTTTCAAACTAAAAATAGTTGAGCATCCATGCAAAATTTCTGGATCCGCCACTGTACATAATATAATATATTTTTTATAAAATATTATTACACAATATTTAAATATAATTATTATAGAGGGGTAATTTTACAAAGAGTATATTGTTATAATGTATGTCATTGTTGTTATAAGTAGAATATTGTTATAGAGAAGTAAAATATAACATAAAAAATCGGTTCGCATAAAATTAGGTTGTTATATATAGTGAAACGTTGTTATAGCGAGGGACCATTATAGAGAGATCTGACTATACGTATACCTACAAATCAATCTTTCTTCCGGGATATAAATCATGGAAATGGAGAAAATAGGCCCTTGTGGTGGTGCTCGAAACTAAGAAATTCATACTCCGGTTCTTCATGAAATTTCAATTAATAAGATCATTTTGCAAGAATAAGATTTCCATAAATATAATTCTTGTGATCAATTTTCATTTCTCTACTCTCTGTAAAAAGATATAGTGGGCCACAGCTTTAAAAAAAAAAAGAGAGAGAGAGAGAACACGTTTTTAATTACTCCTATTTATTATATCATCTCACTAAAAGGAAGAATTAAAGAAGAAATTAAAAATTCTTTAAGTGTGTGTTTGGTAGAAAGGAAATATTTTCTACGAAAAATATTTTTTTGGAGATAAGGCACAAGTACCTCCCTAAATTATATCCGAAATTGCTATGATACACCTAAACTTTACAAAGGTCCTATTACCCCTCTAAACTCTTTTTTTTTTGTATTTTTCTACTCCTTTTGTGCTGACATGGCTGCCAAGTCAGCACAAAAGGAGCACAAAAATATTTGCTACTTGACAACCACGTCAGCAAAAAGGAGCACAAAAATATAGAAAAAATGAGTTTAGGGGAGTAATAGGACTCCCGTAAAGTTTAGGTGCGTCATAGCAACTTCAGGTATAGTTTAGGGGGTACTTGTGCATTATCTCTTTTTTTGAAAACAAGGGGGGTTCTTACTTATTTTCTAGTGTTTGGTAAGTAAGTTAAAAAAATAATATCTCAAGAGCATTTATATATAAGTCAGCAAAATATTATGAGAGTGGGATGGGATGGGACGTGGGGGTTCGGGGGGTGGAGATCGAGGGGTGAAATGGTCAAGGAACGGGGGCTGGGAACATTGAGTAGGTGCGGAAGAGACAATAAACTTGAAAGTTACTTATGTAACTTGTTTTCCCTACTTCCATTAGGGAATTCATTTTCCTCGTTTCAAAGAATTTCTTTTCCTAGAGAAAATATTTGACCAATCAAAAATTAAAAAAAAAATATATATTTTCCTCCCTACTAAACACACCCTTAGTGTTCTTTCTATTTAAAAATTTAGATATCACCATTTAAAAGAGATACAAAAATGAAAAGAATTATTGATCTATTGTAGAAATGTACACATTTACGTACCAGTGGGAATTGTGATGCTCTTCTGTTGAGATGTTTGATATAATAGTTCAAGGATATTGTTCCATATATATTATATTTAAATAGTTATCAATGATGGAATATTTTAAGCCTTGGTTCCATAGTAAAGAATAAATATTTTAAGTGTCATTGGGGTGCTTCAAAAGTAATAAAGATATATATATTCCCTATATATTTGTCATAGTTACTTTGTGAACCATTAAAGAATATTTTCTTTGATCTTAATATTTTAAATATTATTGTGACTTATAGAGTTATAGTACTCCTACAATTTTTATATAAGTGACTTTCTATCTTGGACACACCCTTAATAAATTATTTATTTTTAAAAAATAAAAATTATTTTTACTAACTTATTCTTTATAAATACTTTAAAAAATATATACTAAAACTCTTTAGCAGTTTCTTAGTTATGTAAATCTCTTTTTATTTTAAAAAAAAGGTAAAATTAAAAAAAAACATATGTCCTTTTGATTATCTAAAACATCATTTATTTAAAAACAAAATAAGAAAATTAAAACATCTATATCTATATATCTATATATCTATATATTTATATATATATACTTAAAAAGAGATAAGTCTAGCCTAGGATGTTGTCAAGTGGCAACGTAGGATGATGACACGTGTTAGTTTTAGGACAAAAATTAGTTAGGTTAGTTAATTAGTTAATGTTTTGAATTTGTATTTAAGAAAAATTAAATATTGATATTTTTTTAAGAAAATATTTTATTTTACACCTATTTTCAGTTTCACATTGTAAAGTCACCAACGCTTGCTATTAGCTCTACTTTTTTTCAGTTTTATTTTAGACCTATTCTCTTTATCCATGTTATAATTTTCCTAATAATTTGCTCTTAAATCATAAAGACATATTAATCCATGTTTCTCCACTCAACGATAAAACAAGAAATTAAAACTCATTTTTTAAAATAAATACTGAAATTTAAAAATATTTTAAGTATTAGAAGAATAAGAAAAAAAGGAACTTGGGTTGTTAATTTTTTTTAAAAAATAAGTGGCAAAAGTGTAAATGATGAAATTAACAAGTATCTTGAGTTTTAAAAGAAAAAAAAAGGCACGTGCACGTAGGTTGTTGGTTTTCTTTTTTTAAAAAAAAAAACTCAATTTTCTCTTTTAAAAACAGAAGAAGAAAAATTACTATTTGAATGGAAGATAGGATAAAATGCTTGAAACGTGGGTTAGTTGATTTAAATTTATGTACGTGTAGGAATTATCTGTTTTTTTAAGAAAAAAATTAAATTTATAGAATTATTTAAATTTAAATTCATATACATAGAAAATGCTTAAAATATTGGACTATTTGATTTAAACTCCAATACACATAGGAAATAATGTTGTTGGTTTTCTTAATTTTTTAAAAAACTCAATTTTCTTTTTTAAAAACAGAAGAAGAAAAACTACTATTTGAATGGAAGATAGGATAGAATAGTTGAAACGTGGGTTTACTTGATTTAAATTTATATACGTGTAGGAATTATCTGTTTTTTTAAGAAAAAAAATTAAATTTAAAGAATATTTAAATTCATATACTTAGAAAATGCTTAAAATATTGGACTATTTAATTTAAACTCCAATACACATAAGAAATAATAAATATTGATTATTCAAGTTGAATCAATCGCTCAAGAATACTTCTTAATAATAATAATAATAATAATCTATACTATATATTACTAAAAAGAAGAATATGACAATAAGTAATTATTATTTTCATCCGTTCTTATAACATTATTTATACTAAAATATATACCAAATAAAATAAATATTTTTTCCATCTTTTATGTTTTGCAAACTTTCATTCGCTTCGTCAAAAGAAAAAAAACGCAAATGTTCTTTTGCGATTATAAGGAATACATGTCCTACAAAAAAATCATGTTATAACATTATAAATTTAAATTCATGAACATAGAAAATGCTTAAAATGTTGGACTATTTAATTTAAATTTCAATACCGTTTTAAAGGTCGCTATAACTTTTCAACTTTATCTTTATTATAGATTATATGACTTTTCAATTTAAAAAATTATATATGTGACATCAAAAATAAATAATTACCATGACAAAAATAATAACCAATTAAAAGTTTACATAGTTTTAACATTCAATTTTTAAAATTTAAAAATAATAACTTCCTATATCTAAACTAACCTCAAAACCTCACCCACGTACCCCATTTTCCATAGATAAAGCAAAATAAAAAAAAGTTATTCAAAAATAATTTATATAAAGCCTAACGATTAGGGAACGTTTATAACTTCTACAACTACTACTTCTTTGTAGCAAATTAGATTGTAGATTGTTTATATTAATTTCTTGATTTTTAAAATAAATTTCAAGAAACATGTTTAGGACTTTTTTTTGTGAGAAGTTTTGTTTAATATTTTTAAAGCAGCCAAGTGGCGTTATTAAAACTATTAAATTTTAAATTTGAATTAATATTTCTAGAAAAAAATTATAGATAACCATGCATATAGTGGCAGAGGCCTTCTCAAAATCTCTAAGCATTTTGATGATAACTACCCACCCATAACTTCTTGAGAAATTGCTGTCAATTTCAATAACTTACGCTTCATGAAGTGATTAAAACTTCTTTCTTATAGAGGAAGTCTAACAGTTTCTTCTTTCATTTTGATAATGGAGAAGCTAGCAAGTTGTGAGTATCATCGTCAAATAAAATAACTCAACTCAAATTACATGGTAAGTTCATGAAAAAATTTATTATGCATGAAATACACATATGATGTGACATACAAAATTTGTATGAGTCTCCACTAATATTTTGATAAATAGATAATTGGAATCCACTTTCAGAAAAGGAGACCAAATCCACTACTTTTTTTCCATCTCCCTCCTCTAACTTTTTCATTTGACTAAGTTTTTGTTTTTTCAAAAAAATTTCGTCCAATTACTTTTTAACTTTTTTTCTTTTCCAATTACTTTCCCTCTCCAATTCTTTTTCCTTTGGTTCAACTTGTTTTTTTTTTCTTCGTTTTAAAATTTGCAACTTACTTTCCTTAACATTTTCTTTCACAAAAAAGCGTGAAACTCAATATTTCTAGCCTATTTTATCCTATTTCTAACATTCTAATATTATAAAATTTTGTTACTTTTCTTATCTTAATATTTTTATTCACTAAGAGTGCAAAATTTAATATTATTTTTTGCTTTAACTCAATCTATTTTTAAAATCATAATATTATAAGGATTAATTTAACCGTGAGAATTATTTATGTTTTTTTTTTTGCTTTATTGAAATTTATCATTTGACCATGAAACTTAAAGTTACATTTAAAATTTAGAAATCATCTAAAATGCTGTTTTCACTATTGATTTTCACTGTATTTTTCTTTTTCAAATTCTATCCTTATTTTCTTAAATATAAAATCTTCTCATTTGAATTATATTTCATGCTTAAATCATATTGTATTTATGTTATTTTTAAGAAGAATACACTCAAACAATTAAATTCTAAAATATTTTATGGATTTAGGTGTTTTTGAAATTATGAAAATTCTTAGAGGTCGTTTGATCATGAATTTTTTTATATTTTCTCGAAAGTTGAACTTCGAAAATTCGTTTGGCCATAAAATTATAAAAATTTATGGAATTCAACTTAAAACTGAATTTTAGAACTTTTAAGACTTTGAAAAAATATCAAAAAGTTATTTTCACTTTTCACTCCAAATTATTCAAAAATAACTCAACTTGTATTCATGGCCAAACACAACTCTAATTTTTAAATATAATTTTTCACTTTAAAAATGAAAAATATTTTTTAAAAATACTCATAATTTTTATGATCAAACACTTCCTAAGAAAATAATCAAAGAATAAAATAATTTTATAATATTAGAATGTTAGAAATAGGATGAAATAAGCTAGAAATAATGTTTCACACTTTTTTTTGAATAAGATTATTAAGGAAAGAAAGTTGCAAATTTGAAAAACAATTGAGGAAAAAAAAAGAAGCAATTTGAACCAACGAAAAAAAATTGGAAAAGGAAATTTTTTAAAAAGTAACCGGACAAAAAAATATTGAAAAAGCAAAACTTAATCAAATGAAAAAGTTAGAGGAGAGAGATGGAATGAAATACTCCATTTGGTCTCTTTTTCTGAAAGTGGGTTCTACTTATCCATTTGTCAAAATATGAATGGAGTCTCGTATAAGTTTGGTATGTCACATCATATATCTGATGCATAATAAATTTTTTCTAAGTTCATTAATTTCCTTTGTACTTTCTTGTCTTTTCTCTCTTTCTTATCTTTAATTTTATCCATTATTTTCTCATTTTACATAATAATAAAATAATAGGAGTACATCATTATTATTCTACATTTGTGAGCACTTTCGGTTTTTTCATTTACAGGTTTACTCCTTATATATACATGAGTATATTAATATTTCGTGAGTCTTGACAGTAAAGTAA
The DNA here is from genome assembly GCA_003996215.1 of Jaltomata sinuosa. Taxonomy (NCBI): domain Eukaryota; kingdom Viridiplantae; phylum Streptophyta; class Magnoliopsida; order Solanales; family Solanaceae; genus Jaltomata; species Jaltomata sinuosa. The sequence goes on from QJPP01000553.1 coordinate 626,041, forward strand.
ATGGATGCAAATGTAGAAGTCTATGAATTATGCAGAGAAAAACTAAGCAAATTCGATCGAAACGATCTTCATTTTCACCTTCTGCTTCATATAGTTATTATTTATATATTTTGTCTTTCATGTAATTGATGTTACTATTTGTTTTTATCCCAATATATTTTATATACTTATTTCATTGTTTTGCCATGAACTTACTGATTGACATAACTATCTATTTATCAAATCATTGTTAGACAAGGGAACTTTTCAAAGCTCGAAATAATATTGGAGCAACTTTATCGCATTATTTTTTTTGTTGGAGGTATGTCTTAATACAGATAATTTATGTACATTATTCGTTGTTTATTATCTCACTATCTTTATATTCAAACAAAAGCTTTATATTTCATTGTTTTTCCTTCAGCTTGATGACTGATTATAAGGAGGACTTTTGGAGGCTGGAGATAAATTCACTGCACGATGCTTGCTTTGTAGGTAAGTCGAAGTATATATAATATCTGCACATTTTATCAGTTGTTCATGCAACTAGATCTTAATTACATGCTATAAAAAATTATTATATATATATATTTGACAGGTTTCTCACTTTATAAAAACATACATATGTTACTAAGCAAAAAAAAGAAAAAAATACTTAATTATTTTTCGTGCAGATCAAATTTGCAGATGACCATAATTGAATAAGACTGTTAATGCAAAGAATTATACAAGCAGGACAACTTTAAACAAGTAACACATCAACTATATTCACAATAACCAATGTTCTCACAAATACAAAATCAATATTCTATCCATAATATTGACCAACTTTTTATTTTTTCAAGTTGACAGTGCTCTTCATCAACCGTATGACATGCAATCATGCATCTAACGTTTATCCTTTTGTGGAGTTTTACATAGTGTTTAAACATTCAATTATGTTAGTCAAATTTATTATTTAATTAGGATCATTAAATTCTTTATGTTACTTTTTTTGAGAATCTCATTGAATCCATTTTCTGTATTACATTTATTAAAAAAAAAATCATTTTTTGTTAACATTTTCATTATAATAAATCATGTTAATAGGGTGTTTTTTTTAAAATCCCCCTTCCCAAAATGAAGGCTTGAAACACCACATTTGTTATTATTTTTATTATTATTAAAAATGAATCAATTGTGTTTTATTAAATTATTTGTTATTGTTTTACTATTATTTCTCCTGTTTCATTCGGTACAAGGTTTGTTATATATTCTAAATTCATAATGTTAAGTATGATGACAGACAATTTATAAATGATAATGTGGCAAAAAAAAAATTAAGCTATAGCTTATATTGTTCTTAATGGCATAATTCACATCTTAGTAAAAATATTATTTTAGACATTCTGAGAGGTGATTATATATTTTATCCGTTGTTCCTCTTAATCTTTCAGCAGTGACTGCATTATTTGGAGGTGAGGCACATACGATGCGCTGGAGGATGCGAAGTGCAGTATATATTGAGAACAAGTATGGAGTTTGTGTGCAAATCGCACCATTTAGTGCAACTTTAGCTTGAAGCTGCATGCAAGAGGCATCAGTTGAGACGATTTTATCATACTTTCCCCATCTCCCATAAAGAAATGAAAAAACTTCAGTTACTAACCGCTTTTAAATCCAGCACAAAGAATGGACAAGTCAGTTATGCTAGCATGCAACTTTGTTTCAAAATATATTATTTTTCTAATTTATTTATCTTATTTTCTAGATTTGTACTAGACAAAGTGCATATGAAATTCTCTTTTTCTCTTTTTTTCTTCTTTTTTTTCTTTTTTTTAACCTATATAATATTTTTTGCTAATGAACAAAAAGTTGGATAATCTGCAAAGATGATCTTCTTTCTTTGAAATCGTAGTAAACTTAAGGGCGTACTTTGTTGTTTAGATGTCTTTTGGAACAAGTCTTGCCTGTAAGACAAATGTTATAGAACATCTCATAAATCAAGACACAATGAGGTAGTGTCAAGTCTTGCTCGTGAGGCATAACTTGTTGTTTGAAAATTCTTGAGCTAAGTCTTGCCTCTAATGCAAGAGTTATATAACATCTCATAAATTAAGACACAATGAAGTAGTGTTAACTCTTGCCCATGGGGCATAACTTGTTTTTTGGGATGCCTTTGGGCTAAGTCTTGCCTCTAAGACAAACGTTATAAAGCATTCATGATCAAGACACAATGTGCTAGTGTCAACTCTTGCCCATGAGGCGTAACTTGTTGTTTGAAAGTCTTTGAGCTAAATCTTGCCTCTAAGGCAAGAGTTATAGAGCATCGAATAAATCAAGACACAATGTGATAGTGTCAACTCTTGCCCATGGGGCGTAATTTGTTATTTGGAAGTCCTTGGGCTAAGTCTTGCCTCTTAGGCAAGCGTTATAGAGCATCTCATAAATCAAGCACAATGTGGTAGTGTCAACTCTTGCCCATGGGGCGTAACTTGTTGTTTGAAAGTCCTTGGGCTAAGTCTTGTCTCTAAGGCAAGAGTTATAGAATGTCTCATAAATCAAGACATAATGAGGTAGTGTCAAGTCTTGCTCGTGGGGCATAACTTGTTGTTTAAAAATCCTTGAGCTAAGTCTTGTCTCTAAGGCAAGAGTTATAGAGTATCTCATAAATTAAGACACAATGAAGTAGTGTGAACTCTTGCCCATGAGGTGTAATTTGTATTTTTTGAGAGGTCCTTGGGCTAAGTCTTGCCTCTAAGACAAATATTATAAAATATCTCACAAATCAAGACACAATGTACTAGTGTCAAGTCTTGCTCGTGGGGTGTAATTTATTGTTTGGAAGTCCTTGGGCTAAGTCCTGCCTCTAAAGCAAGAGTTATAGAACATCTCATAAAAAATATAAAGGTCGAGAAAAATGATTAAAAAAAAGAAAAGAAAAATTAAAAATCAAAGAAAAAATAAAAAAATAGAAGTTGAGAGAAAAAAAATAAAAATTGAGAAAAAAAAAGACAAAATAAAAAATAAACGAAAAAATAAAGGTTGAAAAAAATAAAATAAAAAAAATAATAAAAAGGAGAAAAAAATAGAATTGAGAGGAGAAAAGGAAAAAAATAAAGATTGAGAAAAAAGAATAAAACAAAAAGTAAAAGAAAAATAAGGGTTGAGAAAAAAAAAGATAAAAGAAAAAATAAAAATAAAAAAAATAAAAAAGAGAAAAGAACTAAATATAAAAGGTGAGAGGCAAATGAGCATGAAGAGTTGTTTAAAAATATTTGAAGTATAGAGGGACAAAAAGATAGTTATTCTATACATAAAAATAAGGAATACTATTTTTATAAGACTTTTCTTATGTGGGGCAAAAATGCAAAGCCACTGCCTTTGAGGGGTATTTGTATAATTGTCCCGTTCAATTTTGCTAACCCGGCCCGACTCAACCCGGCCCATTAGACACCTTTGATTTATATGACTCAGTTTCCTTTTTAGTCAGTTCTAAAAAGAATGACACGTTCCTATATTTAATAACAATTTAATTCTAAAATATCTATTTTATCTTTAATAAAATGATTTGTAGCCGTACAAACATCTATCACTTATTTTAGATTACAAATTTTTAAAATCTTCTTATTTTCTTAAACTTGTTTCTAAGTCAAACTAACTCACTTAATTTGACACGGAGGGAGTACTGTTTAAAAAAAAAACGTTGTTTTTTGGTAGAAAAGTCTTCGTCTGCTCGAGTGAACAAACCAGACACTTTGATTTTTGCAAATTGCCCAATTCATGGCGGAAGCTTTCCTTCAAGTTCTGTTAGAAAATCTAACTTGTTTCATCCAAGGGGAACTTGCATTGATTTTCGGTTTCGAAAAGGAATTTGGAAAGCTCTCAAGCATATTTTCTACAATTCAAGCTGTGCTTCAAGATGCTCAGGAGAAGCAATTGAAGGACAAGGCAATAGAGAATTGGTTGCAGAAACTCAATGCTGCTGCATATGGAGTTGATGACATATTGGATGATTGTAGAAATGAGGCAGCAAGATTTGAGCGGTCTCGATTAGGGGTTTATAATCCAGGAATTATCACTTTCCGTCACAAAATTGGGAAAAGGATGAAAGAGATGATGGAGAAACTAGATGCAATTGCTGAGGAAAGAAGCAAATTTCATTTCCACGAAAAATTTACAGAGAGACAAGCCTCTAAGCGTGAAACAGGTTTTGAGTACTAATTTATAGCTTAGTTTCTATTCAATTTGTTACCAGATGGTGTGTTTGCCCCGAGGAAAAGTTTTAGGAGTAGTTTTTTTTTTGGTAACAATGTAAACATTACCATTACGAATCACAAAAACTTACACCTAGAGAGCACTTGACCACACATTATGCAGCTCAAGCCTCCAACGAAACAAAACTAATTACATTGACAATCTTTGCAAAAAACTACTACATCCTCATTTGGTTAGGGGTATTAGTTAGTCCCAAAATTATTTATCCCACTATTTTTATCACAGTGATGGATAAATTATCCCATATATATGGTGGGATAACTAATTCCATTTTGTCTATCCCATCCCCTGTACCAAACTATCCCTCGGAGATTTAAGGGTGTTTTTTCATGGAAAATATTTTTCTAGAAAATGTTTTCTTGGAAAACAAGTGGGTTTCTTAGTTATTTTATAATGTTTGGTAGGTAAACAAAAAAAAACATTATCTCAAGCGTATTTATATGTTATCTAGCAAAATACTATGCGGGTGGGATGTGGTGCCCTGTGGGGAGAGAGGGTTCGGGGGTGGCGGGGGTTGGGATGGTCAAGGGGAGGGGGGGTGAGGGCGGCAGGGGTTTGGATGGTCAAGGGGTGGGGAGTGGGTGTTGGATGGGTGGGGAAGAGATAATGAACTTGCAATGTCACTTATGTAAATTGGAAAATATTTTCCTCCATACCAAACACACCCTTAGTTTGCAAAAATCTTCTATATTTCTTGCTAATGAGCTCAATTGTGACAAATCTTTTGTGTCCACACTACTTGGAACAGGTTTTGTTTTAACTGAACCTGAAGTCTATGGAAGGGACAAAGAAGAAGATGAGTTAGTGAAAATCCTGATAAACAATGTTAATGTTGCCCAAGAACTTCCAGTGTTCCCTATAATTGGCATGGGGGGACTAGGAAAGACGACACTTGCCTAAATGATCTTCAATGACGAGAGAGTGACTAAGCATTTCAATCCCAAAATATGGGTTTGTGTCTCAGATGATTTTGATGAGAAGAGGTTGATTAAGACAATTATAGGAAATATTGAAAGAAGTTCTCTTGATGTCGATGACTTGGCTTCATCCCAGAAGAAGCTTCAGGAGTTGTTGAATGGAAAAAGATACTTGCTCGTCTTAGATGATGTTTGGAGTGATGATCCAGAAAAGTGGGCTAAGTTAAGAGCAGTCTTAAAGGTTGGAGCAAGAGGTGCTACTATTCTAGCTACTACTCGTCTTGAAAAGGTTGGATCAATTATGGGAACGTTGCAACCATATCATTTGTCAAAATTGTCTCAACATGACGGTTTGCAGTTGTTTATGCAACGCGCATTTGGGCAACAAAGAGAAGCAAATCCTAATCTAGTGGCCATTGGAAAGGAGATTGTGAAGAAATGTGGTGGTGTGCCTTTAGCGGCCAAGACTCTTGGTGGTCTTTTACGCTTCAAGAGAGAAGAAAGTGAATGGGAACATGTGAGAGATAATGAAATTTGGAGTCTGCCTCAAGATGAAAGTTCTATTTTGCCCGCCCTAAGACTGAGTTATCATCATCTTCCACTTGATTTGAGACAATGCTTTGCGTATTGTGCAGTATTCCCAAAGGACACCAAAATGGTAAAGGAAAAAATCATCACTCTCTGGATGGCCCATGGTTTTCTTTTATCAAAAGGAAACTTGGAGCTAGAGGATGTGGGTAATGAAGTATGGAATGAATTATGCTTGAGGTCTTTCTTCCAAGAGATTGAAGTTAAATCTGGGAAAACTTATTTCAAGATGCATGATCTCATCCATGATTTGGCTACATCTCTGTTTTCAGCAAGCGCATCAAGCAGCAATATCCGCGAAATAAATGTAAAAGGTTACTCTCGTATGATGTCCATCGGTTTTGCTAAAGTGGTGTCTTCTTACTCTTCTTTGCTCTTGAAAAAGTTTGTCTCGTTAAGGGTGATTGATCTAAGTTACTCAAAACTTGATCAATTACCCTCTTCCATTGGAGATCTAGTACATTTAAGATACCTGGACCTGTCTCGCAATAACTTTCGTAGTCTTCCAGAGAGGCTATGCAAACTTCACAATCTGCAGACTCTTGATCTACATAATTGCTACTCACTTTCTTGTTTGCCAAACCAAACAAGTAAACTTGGTAGTCTCCGAAGTCTTTTACTTGATGGCTGTCCATTGACTTCTATGCCACCAAGGATAGGATTGTTGACATGCCTTAAGACTCTAGGTTGCTTCATTGTGGGAAGGAAGAAAGGTTATCATCTTGGTGAACTAAAAAACCTAAATCTCTATGGCTCAATTTCGATCACACACCTTGAGAGAGTGGAGAATGATATGGATGCAAAAGAAGCCAATCTATCTGCAAAAGCAAATCTGCAATCTTTAAGCATGAGTTGGGATAACGATGGACCACATAGATATGAATCAGAAGAAGTTAAAGTGCTTGAAGCCCTCAGACCACACCCCAATCTGAAATATTTAGAAATCATTGCCTTCGGAGGACATTCCATTTTCCAAACTGGATACATCACTCAGTTTTGGAGAAGGTTGTCTCTATTAGAATTAAAAGCTGCAAAAACTGCTTGTGCTTACCAGCCTTTGGGGAGCTGCCTTGTCTAGAAAGTCTAGAGTTACAATACGGGTCTGTGGAGGTGAAGTATGTTGAAGAGGATGATGCTCATTATAGATTCCCCACAAGAAGAAGGTTTCCATCCCTGAAAAGACTTCGTATATGGTTCTTTCGTAATTTGAGAGGATTGGTGAAAGAGGAAGGAGAAGAGAAATTCCCCATGCTTGAAGAGATGGCGATTTTACATTGCCCTATGTTTGTTTTTCCAACCCTCTCTTCTGTCAAGAAATTAGAAGTTCATGGCGGCACTACTGCAAGAGGTTTGAGCTCCATATCTAATCTTAGCACTCTTACTTCCCTCCGCATTGGCGCTAACTACGAAGCAACTTCACTCCCAGAAGAGATGTTCAAAAGTCTTACAAATCTCGAATACTTGAGTATCTTTGAGTTCATGAATCTCAAAGAGCTGCCTACCAACCTGGCTAGTCTCAATGCTCTGAAGCGTCTCCAAATTGAAAGTTGTGACGCACTAGAGAGTCTCCCGGAACAAGGGCTGGAAGGTTTAACTTCACTCACACAGTTATTTGTTAAATACTGTAAGATGCTAAAAAATTTACCTGAGGGATTGCAGCACCTAACAGCCCTCACAAATTTACAAGTTTATGGCTGTCCAGAAGTGGAAAAGCGCTGTGATAAGGAAATAGGAGAAGACTGGCATAAAATTGCTCACATTCCAAATCTGGATATTCGTTAGTCACGCACACAGGTTACATTCCTCCCATTAGATGTAATGTTGTGATTTGATTTTGGAAATAAATCAACGATTTCTAAGATCTATTTGTGTTATTACTTATGATGTGAAATCCATTGTCTGTACTTTGCTGTTTTCTCGATATGCACTAGTTCTAATTACCACTTTGACAATGAATATTATGGAAAAGGAAAAAAACCAAACAGAACAAATCATGTTTTCTGTCCTGCCTGCCTACTCATAATTTCATTGATTTTATCTAAATCAAGGAACATCTGTCAAGAAACACTGATATATCACATTTTTCTCGATAAAGTTACCAAGAATGATTCTATATCTTTTGTAAATCTTGAGTAGATTGCATACTGATATCATTTATACTAATTGCTAGTTGTTCTCTTGATAAAAGTATAAATTACTTCCAGCCTTTCGAATGTTTCCCGTGGTTTCTGTTATATCATTTTGATCACCTTCAGAAGTGGGAAATTCCATCCTAACTTGATAAAATGTGTCCTGCACCATGTAACTCTTTTGCAGCATTGAAAAGACTATTTCTCGAGTGGGATCTTATCACAAAGCCCTTATGAACGAGGCGCTTGTAGTATGCTGAGAAGACTGACTAATTGCCAGAATTTCTAGGAGCTAAAATCTGTTTGTTGTTATGTTATTGTTACTTGAAATTAGTTTCCTAGCTTAGAGTCTTGCATCTCTTCAAGCTAAGGTGTCTTTAGTTTCTTAGTGCCATTTGACAGACTCTATCTGTTAGATTTGATTGCAACTTAATTCGTTCTACAAGATGCAGAGGCTAAAACACTATGTTTCTGTAAAAGCCTTTTTGCACCTCTCAAGATTTTCAAGATTTATGTTTGTAAATCTCTCGTAAACAGCCTCTCTATCTCCACGAGGTAGGAGTAAGGTTTGTGTACACTCTATCCTCTCTAGACACCACTTGTGGGAATGCAGTGGGTATGTTGTTGTTGTTGTTGTTGTTGTTGTATGTTTGTAAATATGCAGCTGAAAGTCGGAATGTGTATGATAAGTGAAAGCGTAATTAAACACTCAAATGTAGACGATAAGTGAAAGCGTAGTTAAACACTCAAATTAGATGATAAGTGAGCATAATTAAAATAGGATGAGGCGTAATTCCTAAAAGCATACATATGTTAGGGATGGAAATTGCAAATTAATGGCAAACACATATCATGCATCTATTAATTTGATATAAATATGATATAAATAGACAGACTGTTAATATGTTGTGTATAGACACACATATTGAAAGCAACAGATATAAATAGTAATCATATTCATTATTACAACAACAGATCACCATGAATACTAGTACTAGAAAAATACAACAATTTGATAATTATTAGTACATGACACTTGTATGATTAGAAGAAATTATAAATGATGAACTATGGTTAAACATAACGCTTCAAGTAGTCTTCAGCTGTGGTGTAGTTAACCTCAGGGTAGAGTTTAGATGCCTCCTCTTCATCTTCTCCAATTTCAAAATTTGCAAGGCAGCCCTCATAGCAAACATTATAGTAATGACCTAGTCCAACTTGGTCTTCATACCCATATTCTATTTTTCATGAGACAAAACATAAAAAAAGAATAAGCAATTACATTCAGAAGATAAACATATAATACATGAAGGATTTAGATTGTTTTTAAACTGTTTTTGTCTTGAGCCGGGGGTCTATCAGAAATAGTCTCTCTACCTCACCTCTGAGGTAGTGGTACGGACTGCGTACACTCTACCCTCCCCAGACTCCACGTTGTGGGAATATACTGGGTATTTGTTGTTGTACATTCATATACATGAAGGATTTACTTAAAGTATAATATACTCATAGTCTAATTTTTTTTATATTATTAGGTTACCTAAAAAGTATTTACAAGTAATTGTCATAAAATAATGGGGTTTATAATCTTCATATAATACGATAAGTTACTTGTTATAACAAGTAAAGCTGACAAATTTACCTTATTAATGTATATAAGTTAAACTCTTTCACTTTTATTACATGATCTGTGTGTATTTTAACTTGTTGTAGCGGGTAGCTTGCCAATTTTTCATGTTATTAGTCTCACTTTTTAATGGACGGTTACCTAGAATTATCTTTTAGGTGACCTGAGGGCTGACAATATAAAAGTTCTTTTGCGCATGGTATATAGAAGTTTAAACTCGTGAAATTTTCGTCGATTGTCTTTTTATTTCTCTTGCAATTTATGACCTTTTAAACGCACAGTCTAAGATCTCTTTTGAACAAACTTAAAATCATATGAGAGTACGTTAAACCATAATCTAAAAATTATTTGTAAGTTATTGCAAAGGTTAGACGACAATCTATCATTTTATCTAGAAAATTGAGTAATATATGAGCAAACATTAAACTCGAATCTAACATTATTCAAAGGGCAATTTTTGAAGGGCTATATTTGCACAAACATAGATAAGAGTGAGAATTAAGATTCTTACCTTTGATGGAAGCAAGAAAGTCTTTTTTTGAAAGAGTTGATTTTTGGAGCTCTTTACCAATGAGTTTCTCCCATATTTGAACAATCTCTCTTTGAGAAAGTATGTTTTTAGGAGGTCTAAGGTGAAGTGTTTTATTCAATGTTGTTGGATCATCTATGGTCTTTATAGTGTATGTTGCTATATCATCTTCATCCACAAATATTGCTGCAGAAATTAACAACACACATATAGAGTTACCCAAAAAAAAAAGGTCAAACACAGAAAGAAAGTAGGTAAGATTATTAAATAGCAGAAAGTTTATTTTCTAATTTATTATTCTAAGTATTTCAGGAAAATATTTTCAACCAATAAATATGTTTTGAAATATACTTTACTTGTAAAAAAGGATAATTAAGTCATTTTAGTTACAACTTCACTAATGATGAATTGATGACGACTTCATTTGTTTGCTTTAACCAATATGCATATATTGGTTGACCTGTTTTGACTTGATACGAGTTTAATAAAATAAAATAAAATTTTGAAATTTGTATTTTTAAATTAAAGATATATCACATGTATCAAAATGTTCTTTAATCTTGTGGTCTTAAACATGACATGTGAAAAATTAGAATTAAAGAGTTGCTAAAAAAGAAAAAGAATACCTTTTTAAACGAACTAAAAAGACAAGTAGGTCAAACAAATTGAAACTAATGAAATATTATAACTTACAGTGACAAGTAATATATTGCACTTCATCTGTTTCATTCATGTGATCCTATTGTTTTAGGTTATTTCAAAAAGAATAAATTTTTTCTAATAAATTTGAAAATAGTTACATTATATAGCTTGTTTGATCAGATTTTTTAGGAAGTTAATTTTTTTTTCAAAAGGGGCTTATTTTAGTGTCTGATCAAGCTTTCTAGCGAAAATATAATGCCTTTGACTTAATTAGAGTAGTTGTTTCAAAAACTAGAAAAAAATAATATTTCCATATACGCATGTTTGGGTTATTGACCAAGCACAAAATTTTCTTATGATATCAGCAAATGTGTTTTTCAAGTTGATTAATTAAACACAAACTATTATTCTCGAGAAGCAATTTTCAGAAACAGTTCCTATATATACTTTACCTTTAATAACATTACTTCTACAGCCACATATACAAATGCCATGGTATATTATTTTAAAAAATTTATACTCATAAGTACAAATATTATAACATGTTTAGAATCATGAAACTTTCAAAAAACATCCTCTTTTTTTTTAAATTCTTGCTAAGTCAAATAAATTCATATAAAATGAAACATGCAAAGTAACAAATACTATTTTCCTTCCCCCTATAAAACACCATTGAAAATATTTTTAGTGAAAAATATTTCATATCTCTCTGTTTCAATTTATATTACATTTTTTGAATTGTGAGAATCAAACTCTTTGAATCTAGCTTAAAATTCAAAGAAATGCCACATAAATTCAGATCGAGAGAATATCATATAAGAGAGGAACGTCGACTGCAAACAAAGGATCGGATGGCCAGGCCAGGCGACCGATTCCTAGGGTTAGAATCGATATTTCTGATATAACGTTCCTGATAGAGAATAACGAGTATATACCTTTTTGGTTGGCATCTCCAAGGAAGACTAGAGAGTCCTTGGGAGGAAGAAATTGAAAAAGTTGGCAAAGGCCAGCAAGGAAGTAACAAGCAAAGCAATTAGCAGCAACATATGTGAAGGGAATATTAGCTTCTTCAATGGCTTTTCTCACACACATTTTATCATCAAATGTTACTCTTCCTGGTTCCAATGCATCTCCCATTCTTGCTGAATCACATCCAAACTCAGAAGGCAAGAATCTCTGTGTACAATAATTACAACACAATTATTATTATTACACTTAATAAAATAATCTTACTATGCCTATTATATAAATACCATTTCTCTGGAGAGTTATCCGTACTTATCTTTTTGATCACCTTATAGTATTAATACATAAGTTAAACTCTAATATAAAATAAAATAAATTAAGGCAACTCATTTTTCTATGAAAAACAAGGCTTAATACATAGTTTGCCTCTTAAAGTTGTCAGGACATTCTGTTTAGACACTCGAATTAAGTCATGTTTCAATTGAACACATCAACTTCTAATAAAATGTTCCAATTAGACTCCTTCTGTTCAAATTTCGGAAAAACTTTTGCGCGTGTACTCCTTCGTCTATTAGGTAGTTAAATTAACCACATAAAATATGTCATCGATCTCTTTTACTCCCTCCGTTTCAATTTGTTTGGCCTACTTTCTCTTTTAGTACGTTTCAAAAAGAATGCCTCTTCTTTTTTTTAGCAACTCTTCAATTTAAACTTTCCACATGACATGTTTAAGACCACAAGATTAAAGGGAATTTTGGTACGACATATCTTTAATTTTTAACCACAAGATTCAAAAGTCTTCTTTACTTTCTTAAACTCTGTGTCAAGTCAAAATAGATCAAATAAATTGAAATAGAGAGAGTAATTATATGAATCAACCTCAAGTAGAAAATGTCTAGAGTTTTACGGCTTATTGAGGCGAATGCGACTAAAGGTGATGGTGTATTTTATGTAGTTAACCTAATTGTCTAAATTAAAAACAAAAAAAATCAGAATTTGTATTAAAAATGTCTAATTGAAACACTTTATTAGGAGTTGAGGCGTTCAATTGGAATAGAAATTAGTTCGAGCTAGTGTCCAAATAGAATATCATAGGTACTCATTCATATATCTATATTAAGTCAAAAAAAACTAAAAGATTTAAATTTGACCTTTATATTTCCAGCTTCTTTAATGGCTTCAACGAGCTTGAGTTGAAGCAGTATTTGATGGCTACGACCATATACGCCGGAGATGGCACAGATAACGACGTCGATGAGTTTCACGGCGTCGACGAGGCTCCTATGATCATTGAACGAAGCAAGAACAAGATGAGCTCCTTGCATTTTAAAGGAAATAAGCATTTGAATTTTATCAATATCATGTCCAATTTCTGGACGTTGCAAAATGTAAGTATCATGACCATTTTCTAAACTTGCCTTCACTAATCTCTTCCCTAAGAAACCTGTTCCTCCTACTATCAACACTTTGCTTTTTGCCATAATTTTTTTGTAGTATAGTTTTTGTTTTTCTTTGCTGTATGCACAAAGAAAATAAAGGTTGGATGGTTATATATATATATGAAAGCTTGCTCCAAAACTTTGATATATATAGACAGGACTTTTTTTTTTTTGTTTGCAGCTGGTGGTTGGTCTTTGGAGTTCGAAATAGTAATTGTAATTTGTACATAAAGGTATTTACTCCCTTCGTCGTAAATAGAGTAACATATACTACTAAAAAATCACTATTTTCTTACTGAAATTTCTCACTAGAAAATATTCAATGTCTATTTTCACATATAAATTAATTGAATTGGTGGGAAAAGAAAAAATAGAAGAGTTATTATTTTCATATGAAAAAAATGAAAAGTTTTTCATTATTCTAGTAAGAATTTGTTTTTCATCATGCATTTTTTCAATTAGCTGGTTGGTGGAAATAAATAGGAAAATCACATAAATTTCTCACTAATTTACTATGGAAAAACTTTTATTTCTGATAGTGATGATCAATGAACATTTATGTAGACGACTTCAAATTATGGCATGCAATTATTATTATAGTAGTATAGAGGCATGGTGATATACTATGAGGAAACATAAAAAAAGTTATCCGTTTAACGTGATGTTTTTTACTTTTTAATATAATACAGAAGGAATATTGTTGAGGTGGTTCAGGCAGGTGAACAGGAGATGCATGGAGGCCCCTGTGAGGAGGTGTGAGAGATTGGTTATGGATAGTTTCAAGAGAGGTAGAGATAGACTGAAGAAATATTGGAGAGAGGTGATTCGACAAGATTTGGCGCAGTTGCGGCTTACCGAGGACATGATCTTAGATAGAAAGGTGTGGAGGGCTCGGATTAGGGTAGACGGTTAGTAGGTAGGTCTGCTTCATACTAGTAGGTAGGGATGCAGTGTCTTGTTGCACTAGTTAGTAGTTGTAGGTTTGCTCTTGTAGTTTCTTGTTCTTCAGTTTTGCTGCTTTCTAGAGTTTTATGTGGTTCGGGTATAGTATTATTTTGTTATACTATACTTCTGTGATTACATGTTGTCCTTTTGTTGTGTATATCTCTTGTACTTTTATTTCGAACTCTTATGGTCCTTTTTGATCTTGAGCCGGGGGTCTATCGGAAACAACCTCTTTACTTCATCTGAGGTAAAGGTACGGTCTGCGTACATTCTACCCTCCCCAGACCCCACTTTGTGGGAATATACTGGGTATGTTATTGTTGTTGTTGTACAGAAGGAATATTGTAGTATTTGTATAGAGTCAAGTATCAAAAACACATCTAAACTATCTTTTTTTTTTAGTTTCATATCTAAACTATTGGAAGTGTGAGTTTCAAACCTAAATTATTACTCATTAGTTTGAGAAACACACTTCAACGTTGACCGGGCCAAGTGTTTGTATACAAAAACATTTAGGTGCGTTCAGCTATTAAATATTCTGATGACGTCGCATATATTTTTATTTTTTTTAGTTGACACGTCATTTTAAAAAAAAAAATCAATTGATTTTACCTTAAACTCTCCCCTTCTTCTTCATCATTTCTCAACATGGTGAGTATTTAATTTTTAATCTAATACTAATAATTTATTTAATGTTTGCCAAGGTGAAAAAAAATGTTTCGCACGGAGTGTCATGTGGCAGAGCTTTTAAAATAAAATAGAGTGTGTAGTATACACACTATCACATATTAGTTGAGGTGTGTTTCTCAAACTAATGAGTGATAGTTTAGGTATGAAACTCACACTTCCAATAGTTTTGATATAAAACTCAATAAAAAAAATAGTTTAGGCGTGTTTTAATACTTCAGTCAAACTCTAATTTTCACCGTCCTAATTTTATTTTTGCTGACATGCATATGCATGCTTTTATAGAAATGACGTGTTTATTAAAAATTGAAAGACTCTAGAAAGTGTTGTTGGTAATTAATGTTAGTATGTATTTTAAGTTAATGTGTCAAATGTCCCTATCTTAAACTCTATTATTTTGAGTCTAAATGTTTAATTTTAGCAAATGAAATGGAGGGACGACCTACCCTTACGCAAATGAGTAGTTACTGTATTATGATAAAACGCCACAATAATATGATATTGATGGTTTTTCGGAAATAATTTCTCCACTTTCTCAAGATAGGAATAAGATTTATGTATATTTTATTTTTTTTACTCTGTTTTTGAGATAACATATATACTGGATTTGTTGTTATTATTTTTTATTCAAATATTATTTTCATTTTAAATAATGACTACTTTTTAGTTAGATTTCAAACGGTGGCTTATAAATATTCTAGTGTATTCGAACAAAATTGTGTGTTAAATTATGACTTATGGTTTTCGATGTGTAATATATATAATGCAATCTAAAACTATCATATGCAATCGAAATACCCAAACGAATCATCAAAACTATCATATGAAATAAACATACCACAAAGGAATCATCAAAATATTAGTTCCAAAATAGTTTTATCAAGTATCAATCAACTATAAGAGGTTTGACAAAATATCATTAGATCGTTTACGGAACATAACCCTTAATCCCTTATAATTATTTTGTCAATAAACTAATCTTAAAAACAGTTAAATTCATACGCGTGCTCTTGACATTCTGTAAATTCAACAGTAACGATTTCAGGGTAAACAATAGCCAGTGAAATTCCACAAGTGAAATCTGGGAAGGGTGGTGAGTATGCAACTTTACCCCTGCCTTGTGAGAGTAGACAGGGCCGGCTTTACCCTTTGAGAAAAAAGTAAATGCCTTAGGCCCCCAAACTTAAGGGCCTCATATTTTTTTAGCAATAATAGATTATAGGTTTTTAAAAAAATTACATTGAGTACTATTCATAAAAATAAAACTTTTCATACAAAATAATAGAATTATTAGAAGAAGTTTGATATATCTGGAGTACTATGTCTCAAAAAATATTAAATAAAATTGTTATTAACAATTGAAAAAGAATTACTTATTTGAAGAAAATAATTACAAAAAAAATTATTAATAACTTTGCTTATCAAGAAACTAAAAAAATAGACTTTATAGAAAAACGTATTAATTTTCTTCCGTTTGATTTTGGCTTTAGGCCCCTAATATGCTTGAACGGTGAGCCGCCCCTGAGAGTCGGAGAGACTGTTTCTGATAGACCCTCGGCTCAGAGATTAAGATGTATCCTTAAATAGAAACAATCTCTGTGATATATGTGATAGGTTTCCAATATATTATGTCAATAACTAGAGCCTCACCAATTCCCTGTTACTACAAATTATCCCTTCCTTTCAACAAATGAAATAATTTACATAGATAAAGGACAATACATCTTGAATAGGAGCTTCAAGTAACAAGTTATACTCTGGTTCCTAGTACTTTTTAGAGTAAAATACAGAACTCTTGACCTTGTATGATTAGAAAGAAAGAAAAATAACTAAGACATTATATTTCCAATCTTCCATTTGAAAATGGTTTGGCTTCCAATGCAGCTGAATTCATGCCAATAAAGTCATAGCTACTTCTGGAGTTCAAATCGAAGCTAACGGAAGTTTCTTCAAGCTTAATATTCGTAATCTTCTTTTGTTCTCCCTCCATTATGTATGCAGACCTTTGTAGATCCTTGTTAGTATCATCTTGTGTCCTTTTACCTGCAGCAGTTTCATCCCCGTTGTGTCCGTGCATGTAATCCATTAAATTAGACAGAGCTATGTTGAAATCTGTAAGCTGAGCTCTTGTTTCGTCTACAGCACTAGGAGAGTTCATATCGGTGGACAGGCTCTTCTGAGCTTTATCTAATATTGCCTGTAAGTACTTGCCCTGAGCCTCTATTCTCATTTGTAGTTTCTGTTGAACCTTCAGAACAAACAATATTTAGGTCACTAACAAGAAATTTAAGACATAATAAACAAGGTCTAATAAATACGATATCAAAGAACTAAAGTTGAATGATACGGTGGTGGTAAGACTAAGTTTGGACAACTACTTCACAAATCATTGCTTCTAGCAATTGAAGCTACAGCAGATGGTTTTTTGCTCGTTAGGACAAGGAATTCTTCTAGAGAGAAGGTTTAACGCGTACCTCAAGCTGCTCGTGTAATCTTTTCTGGACTTCAATCTGACACCTCAGTGCCTCACTGATTGGAGCTTCTCTGTTCAGATATAAGCATCTATTAGCAAGAACACGGTGTGTTTTAATGTATATCCACTTCATAAAGTCCACTATAGGCAATGGTTAAATCAAATACATTAAGCTTTAAATACAAGTGTAGGCAGCTGCACTTGAGCCAATTTTAGAATTCAACGGAGAAAATGCAGCTCAAATATAAATCTACAAACTACTGAAGTTTGAGGATACTATTGCCCTCGTTAACATAGTTAGAGGCAAGTAATTAAGAAAATTCCATGGAGAGGCTTTAGACAACTGAAAGGACGGTAACCAACAGTTGAATTTTATGGCACCTACCCTTGCATACTGTTCATGCTTGATGAAGTGATACTCGGTCCTGAAGAATGCAAACTGAATTCTCCGAAGGACTCCCCTGCTACAGTGAAAAACATGAGCATTACAAGATTTACTAAATAAGAAGAAAGAATCATGCAAAACTCTAGTTACCTATGGGAGAAGCATTACAAGATTTACTACATTTCCAGCTCTGATAGACCATTTTTAGGTTCAATATAGCACTTAATACAATTATCAAGCATTACAATACGAATTTAAGAAAGGAGCTTTATGTCCACTTTGCTTTCTGCTTAAGCTTTCAATATCATCCGGAACTTACCAATATTCTCTCTGTTTTGTTCTGCTGCATTTTGTTTCTTGGCCAGCTGTCCAAGTCTATACTTCTGCAGAACAAAGAAAAGAAAGGGACAAAACCGCCTAATGAGTTTTCGATAGGGCAAAAACAATTGATGAATAGAGATGAAGAAGCCCAACTCTACCTGCAAATGAGACTTCAAATGATACAGTGTCAAGCCCTTCAATCCCATTAACCTTAGTACTGACTTGGGAGTTGCTTCTGCAAATTCAAGGCCTTTTATCAAACATCGCAGACTCTAAAATAGAAACCACAAATCTGACACATTGTTAAGTTATTAGCACAAGCTAGAAAGTTAACCAAAAACCCTTATCCCCGTGAAACTCAAGGGGAGGACGTAATCTAGCCTCGGCTCTTTAGCATTGACCTCAGTTCTATGTTGTACTTAGTTATCAGGCGATTAACTCTATGAACCAGTGTAGACTGCCAAAGCCAGACACAGTTAGTTTATACATCATGAGGGATCATTTAAGATGTAAATACCTGAATCAATTACATAAGGAGGAGACAAAAGACCTAATCAGCCACGACACCGTAACGGTCAACTTATTTAAAATACATGATCACGTCTATATTGATTCTAGAAGTGAACAAAAATGGAGAGTTTGTGATCCAAAGCTATTTATGGCAAAAGTTTGTAGAACCCACAACATTTTGGTTCCAAATTTTACTCATTTCAATTTTTTTGTCTTACTTTCCTTTTTAGTCCGTTTCAAAAGAATGTCTCTTTACTTTTTTAGCAACTCTTTAATTCTAACTTTCCACATGGCATGTTTAAGACCACAAGATTGAAGGCATTTTGGTACATTCCACATATCTTTAGTTTAAGACCACAAAATTCAAATGTAATTTTACTTTCTTAAACTCCGGGGAGTATGTTACAATTATGGGACACCTTTCTACTTTATCCTCCATCTTTCTTTTCTCAGAAGGAAATAGCTTCAAAAGACGAGCAACCAATTTATCAAGACAGAGTACCCAACTCTAAGTATAGTCATAGTGTTTGGCTCATTTGTTTCAAATTGATCAATCAACCAACCAACAAAAGTATCAAAAAAGAACTAAGAATCCCCAACAAATGGAAAAACATATGTATAGAAATCAATGACTATTGACAACCACATAGAACTAAAGCTTATAATGACACTCCACAATGTAAAAGTCTATCACCCATTTGGCCATTTACCCACTTTATATCAGTGTAGTAATAAACACAAAATGTAAAAGCAGCAACAACAACAATTACTTCACATTAATCCTAAAGCAGTTGGAGTTGGCATATGAATTCTCACTATCCATTTCGTTCTATTACTGATTTCATTACTACTATTATTATCTGTTGGTGACTCTGTTTTTCAGACTAGCTTGTGTACAACTAGACTAATTCCACGTGTACGTTCCACCTCCCACCACCACACCCACTACCACAGGTAGATAACTCACTTCAGTGACAACTAGGTCACATCATTGGGTGCTATTAATGATTTCACTGCTCCCTCCGTTTCAATTCGTTTGTCTGGTTTTGACATTGACACAGAGTTTAAGAAAGTAATGAATACATTAGGATCTTGTGATCTTAAAACTAAGGATACGTAGAATGTACCAAAATGTTTTAAAAAGTGGAAAGAGATATTCTTTCTTAAACAGACTAATAAAAGTAAAGTAAGACAATCAAATTAAAACCGAGAGAGTATAACAAACACAAAGTCAAATGCCAAGAAAAAACAGCAACTCACTGTCAGGTCCACCAAGCTTAGAGACAGCATTAACAAAACGATCATGTAAATCAGCAGTCCACCTCAATCTTGGCTTTGGGTCCCTTGTCATCACCACCCCATTTTCATACCCATACCCCCTCTCCCCACCCCCTCCACCACCATTATACATCATATCCATGAAACCCCACCACCCCCAAATTCCTCAAAACACCTCCACAAGTCACTAAAAACACTGAATTTAAAGACCAAGAAAGTTTATCAAGTAGCTAGAATGAACTGTTTCAAGAATTCCCAAGAGGAAAAATGAAGCAAATGATCAACAAAAAATTGAATCTTTTTTTTTTTTTGAGAGTCAAATAGGCTTAACAGAAAGAAAACAAATACAGAGGAATTTTTTTTCCTTTTGTATAATAATCCGTACATGCAGAGGGAATAAAAATATAAATTTAGCAGGGAAAAGGGAATCAATTTTGATAAAATAAAAAGAACACGGAGAGGAAAGATCGGCGTGGAATCTGAAGAAACATATGAGCGCCGAAAATTTATTCATTTTTTATTATTCCCTCCGTCCCATTTTTTTCTTCTTTATTAGGATCGTGTAATATTCGGATCATCTTTTGCGCGGGACAACTACACAAATGCCCTTTAAAGGGAGTGACTTTGTATTTTTGCCCCCCATAAAAATGGTCTTACAAAAATAGACTTCCTTGTTTTTTATGTATAGAGCAACTACCTTTTTGCCCCTCTACACCTCAAATATTTTTAAATACCTCTCAATGCTCATTTGTCTCTCAACTTTTATATATATTTCTTTTTCTCTTTTTCTCTTTTTTCTTTTCTTTTTTTTATTTCTATTTTTTCTTTTTTCTTTTTTTTTATTTCTATTTTTTTTCTTTTTTTCTCATCCTTTATTTTTCTTTTATTTTTTATTTTATTCTTTCTTCTACGTTTTTTCTTTTTTCTCAATCTTTATTTTTTTTCTTTTCTCCTCTCAATTCTATTTTTTTCTCCTTTTATTTTTTATTTTTTTATTTTTCTCAACATTTATTTTTTGTTGTCTTTTTTTTCTTCATTTATTTTCTTTTTTTCTCAATATTTATTTTTTTCTCTCAACTTCTATTTTATTTATTTTTTTTGGTTTTTAATTTTTCTTTTCTCTTTTTTTTTAATCAATTTTTTTGACCTTTATTTTTTTTATGAGATGCTCTATAACTCTTGCCTTAGAGGCAAAACTTAGCTCAAAGACTTTCAAACAACAAATTACGCCTCATTGGCAAGAGTTGACACTAGCACATTATGTCTTGATCATGAGATGCTCTATAACGTTTGCCTTAGAGGCAAGACTTAGCCCAAAGGCCTCCCAAAAAATAAGTTATGCCCCGTGGGCAAGAGTTAACACTACTTCATTGTGTCTTAATTTATGAGATGCTCTATAACTCTTGCCTTAAAGGCAAGACTTAGCTCAAGGATTTTCAAACAACAAGTTATGCCCCACGAGCAAGGCTTGACACTACCTCATTGTGTCTTGATTTATGAGACATTCTATAACTCTTGCCTTAGAGACAAGACTTATCCCAAGGACTTTCAAACAACAAGTTACGCCACATGGGCAAGAGTTGACACTATCATATTGTGCTTGATTTATGGGATGCTCTATAACGCTTGCCTAAGAGGCAAGACTTAATCCAAGGACTTCCAAATAACAAATTACGCCCCATGGGCAAGAGTTGACACTGCACATTGTGTCTTGATTTATGCGATGCTCTATAACTCTTGCCTTAGAGGCAAAACTTAGCTCAAAGACTTTCAAACAACAAGTTACGCCTCATTGGCAAGAGTTGCCACTAGCACATTATGTCTTGATCATGAGATGCTCTATAACGTTTGCCTTAGAGGCAAGACTTAGCCCAAGGGCCTCCCAAAAAATAAGTTATGCCCCATGGGCAAGAGTTAACACTACTTCATTGTGTCTTAATTTATGAGATGCTCTATAACTCTTGCCTTAGAGGTAAGACTTAGCTCAAGAATTTTTCAAACAACAAGTTATGGCCCACGAGCAAGGCTTGACACTACCTCATTGTGTCTTGATTTATGAGATGTTCTATAACATTTGTCTTAGAGGCAAGACTTGTTCCAAAGGACTTCCAAACAACAAAGCACGCTCTTAAGTTTACTTCGATTTCAAAGAAAGAAGATCTTCTTTGTGGATTATCCAACTTTTTTTGTTCATTAGCAAAAAATAATAGAGGTTAAGAAAAAAGAAAAAAAGAGAAGAAAAAAAGAGAAAAGGAAAAAATAAAGATAAAAAAAAGTGAAAAAAAATAAAAGTTGAGAAAAGAAAAAGTTAAGAGAAAAAAAGAAAAAAAAAGAAAATAAAGGTTGAGAAAAAAGAAAACGAGAATTAAAAAAAAAATTGAGAAAAAAGAAAAAAAGAAGAAAAAAGAAAAAAAATTAAAAAGATAAAAGAAAAAAAGAAAAATGAAAATTAAAAGTTGAGAGACAAATGAACATGGAGAGTTATGGTGTAGAGGGGCAAAAATGTATATGTTCTATACATAAAAAGGAAGGAAGGGTATTTTTTAAAAACTTTTCTTATGAGGGGCATAAATTGAAGACCACTCACTTTTGAGGACACTCTATGTAATTTCCTGTAAAATTTGGGGGTTTGCCAAAAATTTGTGCTAAAACTTGAAAAATTGTATGACCAAATAAATTTTGTCAAAAATATTTCCAAAAATGAAAAATCTATGGCGGTCCTAAATTAAATACATTACTGATTGTATTCTTTTCCCTTGTTTACTTTTTTTGAATTTGGTTAAAAGAAGCCCTCACCATTTCCCATTTCTTCCCATAATTTACTTCAACAATTGGACGAACGACGCTCCAAACGCCGTGGTTTGCTTAGCCTCAAAATCTTCTTGGAGAGCTGCTCAACTCAATTTGAGGCGTTCCGAAATGGCGGAGAAGCCCCAGCCAGTTCAGGTACTATACTGTGGAGTCTGCGGGTTACCAGCGGAGTACTGTGAATTCGGACCCGACTTTGAGAAATGCAAACCCTGGCTGATTCACAACGCACCCGATCTCTACCCGGATCTCCTTAAAGGTTATAGCCAACAAACCCTATTTATGATATTATTATTTTTTTTCCTTATCCTCGAGTTTGTTCATATGTTTGTTCTTGCAGAATCAAACGGAACAGAAACAGATAAAGTCTCTGATAAGCTTCAGTCGACTTCAATCTCTGAAGGTGAGAGCCAGTTTGCTATTTCGTTTCAACAGTTGCCATTTTTCAAGGGTGAATTGCTAATTATAGACTAAATCATATACCTGGCAAACTCTGTATTATGGATATATAATTTAGTGAAGTGATTTTAGTTAGCTGAGATGTATTCTTGTTTAGTTTAATTGGTTTCTCCAGAGATAAGTGATTCTGAGATGCTAACAAGGATGAGATGCTAACAAGGAAAGGGATGGAAGAAGTAATATATTATGGTTGATGAAGCTGGAATGACACCATTGTTGGAACCCCAGCAGAGTCAACAAAGTTAAATGATTTCTTTTCATTTACCGAAGCCTTGCGCAAAGTTACCTGGTGCCTATGCTAGTAG
Organism: Jaltomata sinuosa; assembly: GCA_003996215.1. Lineage (NCBI taxonomy): Eukaryota > Viridiplantae > Streptophyta > Magnoliopsida > Solanales > Solanaceae > Jaltomata > Jaltomata sinuosa. The sequence goes on from QJPP01000553.1 coordinate 649,285, forward strand.
GAGGATACAAGTAGTGGTGGAACATTGGAAGTGCGCACGAGTTTGCCAGACATTGGGCTTATTAAAATATGTTGTTCGATATATAATGGCCTAATAATTGTTTGTAGAGTGGATTTCAGTCCGAAGTTTAGTTCAACCTTTCTGGTCGCTTATCTAATTCAAGATATAAAAGTTGACCTACGTGATGCCTATAAGTGCCAGAAAAGATATATGTGCTCTTTAAAGTTGAGAAACACCAAGGACATTAATCTTATAAGGTTGTTGTAGATATCCTATCAACATCGAGCTATGACAAATTGTAAATTTAGGCATGAAAAGATTTTTTTTGAGTTGCTTGCAAAATATTTTCTGATTGAAAGAAGCGGATTCTTATTTGTACAAATGGTACTTCGAGCTTTGAACGAGTATGAAGAGATTAGCAACACTTCTTTATCTTTTGAGTTGTTTTGCCGGATCGGTCGTCGACAAGTGTTGATAGGAGATGACGAGATCAAGGAGAGATGGAGAGACTATTTTGATCAATTGTTCAGTTCTAACCACGAGAATAATATTTTAGACCTCCACACATCTGTGAATGATAGAAATTTTGGCTACACTCTTAGAATTAGACCTACAGAGGTAACGGATTCCATGAAAAATATGAGGATTAGAATAGCTTGTAGTGCAGACCCCAGATAGTATTCGTATAGGTTTGGAAGTGTCTTGGAGTGGTCGGAGTCAACTGACTCACCAAGCTATTCAATGCTATACTAAGAAGCAGTGGAATGCCCAATGAGTGGAGGAGAGCACCCTGATTTTGATTTATAAGAACAAAGGAGATACTAAAAGTCATATGAACTATCGTGGCATTGGACTCATAGTTATACGATAAAACTATGGGAAGAGTGATAGAGCGTAGACGTAAGAACTCGACAAGAGTGATAGAGAGCCAATTTGGTTATGCTCGGTAGATCTCTGAAGGTGAAAGCCATTTGCTATTTCGTTTAGCAATCTCCATTATTCAAGGGTGAATTGTTGTTTATTGACTAGTCATATACTTCCCAAACTCTATGTTATATGGATATATAATTGAGTGAAGTATCAAAAACACACCTAAACTATCCTCTTTTTTTGAGTTTCATACGTAAACTATTGGAAGTGTGAGTTTCATACCTAAACTATCACTCATTAGTTTGAAAAATACACCTCAGACTCTTACTGGACCAAGTGTTTGTATACAAACACATTTAGGCGCGTCTGGCCATTAAATGTTCTGATGACGTGGCATATTTTTTATTTTTTTAGCTGACACGTCTTTTTTTTGTTATTTTTCAATTGATTTTACCCTAAATTCTCCCCTTCTTCTTCATCATTTCTCAACACGGTGAATATTTAATTTTTAATCTAATACTAATAATTTACATATTTGCCAAGGTGAAATTTTTTTTCCACGCGGAGTGCCACATGACATGATTTTTTAATAAAATAGAGAGTGTAGTACACACACCATCACATATTAGTTGAGGTGTGTTTCTCAAACTAGTTAGTGATAGTTTAGGTATGAAACTCATACTTCCAATAGTTTAGGTATGAAACTCAATTAAAGGGATAGTTTAGGTGTATTTTTAATACTTCACTCTATATAATTTAATGAAGTGATTTTAGTTAGCTTAGGCGTATTCTTGTTTAGTTTAGTTGGGTTCACCAGAGATGGTGATTATGAGATACTAACAAGGAACAAGGCGGAAGAAGTAATATTTTACTGTTGATGAAGCTTGAATGAGACAATTATTTGAACCCAGTAGAGACAACAAAGTTAGATGATTTCTTTTCATGTGTCGAAACCTTGCACAAAGTTACTTGGTGCCTGTGCTAGTAGGAGGATACAAGTAGCAGTGGAACATTGGAAGTGCACACGTGCTTGCCAGACACTGGTCTTATTAAAATATGATGTTCGGTATGTACAATGTCTTAAAAATTTGGTGTAGACGGGATTTCAGTCTGAAGTTTAGTTCAACCTTTCTGATCCCTTATTTTATTCAAGATATAAAACTTGACCCCAGGTGATGCCTATAAATGCCAGAAAGGATATAATGTGCTATTTAAAATTGAAAAAGACCAAGGACATGAGTCTTATAATGTTGCTGCAGACTAAGTTACTCGAACTCTTCACTTTTGGTGCCGCACCCATGTCGACACGACATGGGTGTGGGTGTGGGATCCTTACTCGATATGGTCAATCGATTTTGGACACTTTGACCAAAATCGACAGAGAAATTACGAACTGATTCAATGAAAAGGAGTGACCGATTTTGGGTACTTTGAAGAAAATGGAATACCTTGTATATAGAAATTTCTATGTCACTCCTTACCCTTTTATCTCCTCCTTTCGGGATTCTCCTCTTGATCAATATTCTCTCCTCAAGTTCTCCACATGATATCTCATAATTTAGGTTTTATAACTCTATTTTTAGATATTTGAATTATTTTTAACCGAATCCCCGTACCCGTATCCATACCTAGATCCATATCCCCGAATCTTAAAATTTAGCTCATGAAGGATTTGACCTCTAGATCCGCACCCGTATCAGACATTTCCTGCCCGCTTGTAGCGGTTGGTTAGGCTAGGCCGGTTAGAACCTCTCCGCAGTTCTCGATTCTGATTGAACTAGGAAGGATCGGTATTGCTGGGGGAGATTGTTCTTCCTCAGCTGGCTTGTTAACCATGGTCTCTTGAAGGTTTCATTCTTTTACCAGCTCTCCCAGCCAACAACCTGCTAACCCTAAGCTTGCAAGCACCTTGGTCACATCTAAGTCCCTATTCAATTGTTCTATTTGGGACGGAAAGAAAAAGATCTTTTGCGGGAAGAATCGCTCGAAAGCACGGGATGGGCCTTCCCTTCCTTTACGTCACCGCACCCGAGTCCGAGCAACTTAGGCTACAGATATCCTATCAACATTGTGTCAACATGTAACCATGAGGAATTGTAAATTCAGGCTTGAAAGATCTTTCTAGAGCTTGTTGCAGAAACTTTTTCTGAGTTAAAGCTGATTCTCAACACGAGAGATTGAGAAACTATTTTGATTAATTGTTCAACTCTAACCAAGAGAATAACATTTTAGACCTTCACACGTCTGTGAACGACAAAAACTTTGGCTACATTCATAGAATTAGGCTGATAGAGGTAAAGGATGCCATGAAAACTGTGAGGATAAGAAAAGCTTTTGGTCCAAATAGTATTCGTATAGAGGTTTGGAACTGTCTTGAAGAGGTCGGAGTAGAATGACTCACCAAGCTATTCAATGCTATACTAAGAAGTGGTAGTATACCCGATGAGTGGAGGAAGAACACCCTGATTCCAATTTATATGAACAACGGAGATAGTCAAAGTTGTGTGAACTATCGCGGCATTGAACTCATGTGTCATACGATGAAACTCTTGGGAAAGAGTGAGAGCTTAGACCTAAGAACACGATAAGATTGAAAGAGAACCAATTTGGATTTATGCTCAGTAGATCTAAGATCTACAAATGAGGTTATATTCTTGCTAAGAAAATTGATGGAAATATATCACGAAAGTAAGAAAGACCTGCACATGGTGTTTATTGACCCAGAGAAACAATATGATAGAGTACCATAAAACGTCCTTTGGTGGGTGAGGGAGAAGAAAGAAATTCATATTATTAAAATATATAAATGCCATAAAAGACATGTATGAAGGTGTCGTCATTAGCGTGAAAACAGTAGTAGGTTATACAGAGGAGTTTCCATTAACAATTGTTTACACTAGGGATCGACATTGAGCCTTTACTTGCTTACCCTATTTATGAATGAGCTAACCAACAAAATACAAGATGAGGTCTTATGGTGTGTGCTATCTGCGAATGATATTGTGTTAATTAATGAAGACAACTGCAGCGGATGGAGTTGGGGTCGGAGTTGTGCTTGCGAATCAGTGATGCCCCAAAATTATTCAGGTGCATGTGTGTGTGAGAGAGAGAGAGAGAGAGAGGTGTATGTGGGGGGGTGGGGTTTGGGGCAAGAAGAGAGTGATTGGAAGATGATGATAGGAGGAGAACGATGATGAGATCAAAGGGTTTTGTTTCAGTGATCCAAATAATTTCTTGGTTGATGTTCATCAAGTTGTGAACTATCATTAATGGATAGTCAATCATGTGACTAGGTTTCCTCCAAAACGTGGAAAGCGTTGGGGGCCCTTTTCTAAGCTGACTCTGTAGTTTTACGAGCTTTTTCCTGGAAATCCTCCTTTTAATCACCAGTTTTCCCTCTTTGTTCTTTTTGTCTGAAGATTGAAACAAAACTAGAACAATCTTGTCAACCGAGCACTACCTAAGTATTAAGAGCTTCAACTATGAGAAGCTTTTTTAAAGCAGGCCGAAAGCTTTTTTAAAGCACTAAGCTTGGAGAGAACTTTCACTGTATTCCCTAGATTATAAGTGACAAAAGGGAAAGGAACTGATACTCATCAGGGGAAAAAGGAATTGAGCTGAGGAATGTAAAGAGATGTTGATTTCCTTTTTTTCAATTAAATTTTCGTCCTACAGTTTGAGTTGAAATTTTTTATGTTCTCATTACTGAGCCATGCCTGCTTGTTTATAAATTATTACCATATTGTATTTGTTCTTTTTGTTCCTCTTTTTTGAAACTGTTGAAATGAGAGAATCTTGGATTCTGTTACTTTGGATCTGAGCTGAATCTCTTCTATTTCAACCCCCTTAGATTCGGATTCGACTTTTGAGCCTTTCAACAATTAACCAATTTTACCTTTCGAATATGTATTACGTATTTGAATTCGTTTGAACGAGAGGAGAAAAAAAAGAGGAGATAGAATCCAATTCTTTTAGATACTTTATCTAAGAAACTCTACCCATCTAGAACATAGATGGGGTATATCTTGCCAAACTGGATAAAGCTATTATTCTAATCTGGACTCTAAATGAATATGTATGTTGATTCATATCAATCACTTATAAATTAATTCTAGGGAAGAGAGACCCATACAAATTAATCATGTGCCAGGAACCGGATTTGAACTGGTGACACGAGGATTTTCAGTCCTCTGCTCTACCAACTGAGCTATCCCGGCCATTCCCAATCCAGATTGGAACGAGGATTTTCAGTCCTCTGCCAATCTGGATTGGGAATGGTGGAACGAGGATTTTGAGTCCTCTACCACTCCAGATTGAAACGGGTGGAATGAGGATTTTCAGTCCTCTGATCTACCAACCCCAATCCCAATCTCAATCTGGATTCGAGCCGGTAACATGAGGATTTTGAGTCCTTTGATCTACCAACCCCAATCCCAATCCCAATCTGGATTCGAACCGGTAACATGAGGATTTGAAGTCCTATGATCTACCAACCCCAATCCAGATTTGAACCGGTAACACGAGAATTTTCAGTCCTCTGCGTGTTATCCTCATTTTATCATAGAACTGGGGCCTATGTCAAGTAAAAGGACAAAAGTCGATTAATTTTTTTTATCAAAGCCGGGGAATTTCTTCGATCTTCAAAAAGATGACTTTGTAAGTTTCAGTATGAGTAATTATATTGTATTGATCGGGAATCATTCAACTAGGGAATCCATGCTCAAAGATGTTCATTTCTATGTGTATCATATATATCACAAGGCTTGTGATAAGAGAAAGCCATTTACGCTTAGAAATAAAATCCATCTCTAAAAGAATAGAGTGAATGAGAAAGATAAGGAATTTGGAACCGCTAAAGAAAGGGGGTCGGATAAATAGTTGGGGAGTGAAATTGTCTTTTTGGGGATAGAGGGACTTGAACCCCCACGATTTTTAAAGTCGACGGATTTTCCTTTTACTATAAATTTCATTGTTGCCGGTATTGACATGTAGAACGGGACTCTATCTTTATTCTCGTCCGATTAATCAGTTCTTCAAAAGATCTATCAGACTATGGAGTGAATGATTTGATCAATGAATATTCGATTCTTTCTTCAATGTAGAATCGATTCACACCAATTCTTCTATTTTTTATAGAAAAACTACGGATTCGGGTCGTCATTAATCATTTGATATAGTATTCAATACGTATGTATATACGTTTATCCTTCACTTCATTCTTTTTCTTTCTGAAGTTTCGATGTAAAGATTCCTCTACCAACGCATTTAACTCCATTTGTTAGAATAGCTTCTATTGAGTCTCTGCACCTATCCATTTTTTTTAAAAAAACTCCATATTGTATTTTGTTCTTTTTGTCCCTCTTTTTTCTTTTTCCTTTTTGATCTCTTCTTATATAGTGATAGGATATTCTCTTGATGTATTACTGTTATCGTTATCTTTTCGAACGGCCTTTTACTTCTTATGGTGTTTTTCAACATCATAATATTCATTTATCAACAACATACCTAGTGTAGTCCCACAAAGTGGGGTCTGGGGAGGGTAGAGTGTACGCAGACCTTACCCATGCCTCAGAGGTAGAGAGGTTGTTTCCGATAGATCTCCGGCTCAAGAAAAAACAATCCAAAGCAGTCCGAAAGAGAATAAACGGAAGTGAAAGCATAACAAAGCATTCTAAACGGTAACTACATCAAAATAATACGATAATCAATGTACAAGAAACAACAGATAGTAATAGAAATCGAAGGACAATAAACTATCGGAGCAATACTACGACTACTAGTATGACGGATAGCAATATAACACACTACTATCTACTAACTCTTACCCTAATCCGTATCCTCCACAACCTCCTATCTAAGGTCATGACCTCGGTAAGCTGAATTGCAGCATGTACCTCTCCCTCTTCCGAACATAATATTCTGTTATCATGTCAAGTTTGTGCTGGATTGGTTTTTGTAGCTGGGCCAATAGTTGTGGAAAACCCTTTTGAACAGAGAACTCTAGGATTAGTTTTGGTATTGTTTAATCTGCCTTCTGAATTTGCATATTCAAATTGAATTTTGTGCTTATCCTCTTTCTTCCTTTTGTTGGATCAGGTTCTTCAGCATCTAAACCAGAAGAAGTCAAACGTCTTCCTGGTGGAAAGATAAAAAAGAAAGTAAGAACTGTCAAAAACTTTTCTTGTTATCTGAAGCATGCAAATCTCTCTTTTAAGGTTTCTATGACTACACCCCGTCCCAATGATAATACAAGCCATCTACAAATTTTGAGTGGCGACTTTCTTGGAATTGCCCTGTTAATTCCCTTTCTTAAAAAGTTTTGTATTACATCCGTGTCAGCTTCATTTGTTAAGTAGCTTCTTTCTTCTGGTGATACTTTGACCAACAAATTTTCAATGTTGATGATGCTAAAGAAAAAGTTAAAACTCTTTCCCATCATGAAAAGAAAAGCTGCGATGATGCGTTTATTTTTATTACTCTCCTACTATCTTATTCTTCGGTTTTATTATTACATGTTGCTTCCTTTGCTTCGGTTATCCGTTATCGTATTATTTGCTGTTGTTACTGTTCTTTTCTCCATTATTTTCAACATGGCTTCTTCACTACTGTATATCCTTTTCCTACCCGATTTGTTATGCTTTTCTTGAGCCGAGGGTCTTTTGAAAACAACCTCTCTACCCTCACAAGGTACAGGTAAGGTCTGCGTACACACCATCCTCCCCAGGCTCCACTTGTGATTACATTGTATGTTGATGCATTTATTCTTCCTTTTGTCATTTTCCCAAATGCTATTTTGCCTGGTTGAACATACTTGAAGGCTGGAGCTATTGTGTTTTATTGAGGTTTTTTTCCTTGTTAATGTTAAGAAGGAAAACTTGCTCAGGAGGTTAGGGTCATGATCAACCTTTCTTGTCTGTATAAGAACTAATTAAAGTATTACACAAAGAGAAAGCAATAGTGCTTATAAGAATCACTTTTACCCACAAAAATTCCAAGGAACTAGTATTCAGCAACTGCCAAAGACACTCTATTGTTTCTCTTTGCATAATCAGTTCACTGTTATAGGTTTAGGCTAGTGTTTCATTGCATGGATGAAAATTGTTTGTACCAGATATGTGAGAGTTATAATTGTTTGACTTAATGTATTGATCTTCTTCAGTTTTTTAATCATTTGCTTCTTTCAACCATCATTATTAAACCTGGCAGAGAACCTGGAATGGATGTGGTTGTCAAGGGTTCTCTGTACTGGAATCCTCATAAAAAGCATAGGATCTTGAGGCTATAGACGGTTCCTTTTTTTATTTTAAAAAAATTGGGGGTAGGGGAAGGGGAAATTGGGAGGGGAATACAAGGTGGGGAATCGAACCCTCACCAAACAATGTGAAAGTTCAAGTAGCCAACCAACTGAGCTACTAAGATTCTCCTAGAGGGTTTCTTTTCTTTCTATATTCCTTTTTCTTTGGGTGATTGAAATATATATTGATTTGGGCAACTAACTTAAGCAACGCAATAGTCAGCTAATAAGTTCAGGTATGATTTCAGAAGTGATAGTATGGATGAAAATCATTTGGCATGATATAGTTTGCCATACAAATACTGTAGAACAGCTAGTGACATATCCACAAGTTATCCACAATGTTCTAACTTCCTACAATCAGCTTTTGGTTGTGCCCAGGACTAGAGCTCCTGAACTAATCTACAATTAGTTATAAGTTGTTGAATTATTTTGTAGGACAAGCAAGAAATCATTATTGAAAAGGTGACACGGAACAAGCGGAAAAGTATCACGACCATCAAAGGCCTCGAACTCTTTGGTGAGCATTTACCTATATTTATTGTGTATTATGTTGCATAATCTGTGTTCTTCTTTCTTTAGATCCTTTTCGACTTACAAGTTGCTGCAGTTCTTAGCTTGGCTTATTTTTTGACATTTAAGGTGTTAAACTAAGCGATGCTTCCAAAAAGCTGGGTAAAAAGTTTGCTACTGGAGCTTCCTTGGTGAAGGTGTGTAGAGTTATGGTTTTTTATTTTCGCTGGTACAAGTTTGTTGTATACCTGACCTGCATTCACCCTTTAGGGCCCAACTGAGAAGGAGCAGATTGACGTTCAAGGAGACATAGCTTACGACATTGTGGACTTCATTACAAAAACCTGGCCCGATGTAATGTTAATTTCTCTGTTATCTTTAGATTTTCGTCTTTAAGTGTTCTTTTAGCTGGTCTATTAGTATTACAGAAAATTATGGCTGTTCATATAGCTGTATTATTGTAATAATCAGAATGAGTTGGATATGAAAAAAAGGTAATAAAAGTGTTAGAATAGGAATAGGAATAGTATATAGAATCCTACTTGGTAAAGGGTTGTTATCTAGTGTCTATATATAGGATCTTTGTGTAATAATGTAGACACAATTCAATAATATTTTTCTCCTATATTTCTCACATGGTATCTCAGAGCATTGGTGAGAAACATCAGTGAAAGAAAATTAGGTCAGAACAGTCGCCGTGCGTCAAATTCGGCTGTGTAGCGTCACCCCGTGTCCGTCAGTGTTGTGCGAAAAACCAAGCGACCATAACCTTGTATTTTCACCGACAGAAGCCTCTCCACGCGCCGACCGGAGCAGACATCTCCGGCAAGATCTAGACCACGCGCCGGGCGCGTGAGCCTCTTTCCGGCCACCTTTTTGGAAAATTTCTTTTTCCACTCAGGTCGCCTGACTGTTCCGACAACAAACTGATAGTTTTCTTCAAGTTTCGGCGAGAAACGTTATTTTTCGGCGACTACTCACTTTTTCCGGCAGATTTGAGTTTCTGCTGCACTTTCTCCAGCAGATCTGAGTTTGTGCTGACTGTTTTCGGCAGATGTGAGTTGCTGCTGCGTTTTCTCTTTGTTTCCGGCGACTTGTTTCCTGATTCCGACCAGATTCGGGCGATCAGATCTACCTTTTTTTTTGGCCATTTATTGAAGAAATATTTTATTGTCAGCGTCGCGCAGGGATTTCGAGCTGACCCAATCCATTTTCTTCAAGATCCGGTCACTTTTTATTATAGTCCTATGATTAAGTCCGAACCCTTAATGAGGAGATCAGATTATCAAACATTACAATCCATGAAGAATCTACGAGGGGGAGGTTGTTTTGGAAGATCTCGACCTAGGTGTAGCTATTGTAATAGGCTTGGACACACTCGTGAAGTATGTTATTCTCGACCTAAGTGTAGTTATTGTAATAAGCTTGGACACACTCGTGAAGTATGCTATTCTTTGCATGGTCGGCCACCTAAAGATGTTTATGTTGCTCAGCCTAACATCACAAGTAATAAATGAGTTTATTTATTTGACGAGGAATATAATGAGTATCTTCGATATCGAGCAAGTAAGCAGACATCTCTACCAGTAGCCTCAGCCGCACAGTCTTCTACCTTTGGATCATGGGTTGTGGATTCTGGCGCTTCTGACCATATTTCTGGTGATAAATCACTTATGTCAAATATTGTTTATTCACAGTCTCTTCCAAGTATTACTTTAGCCAATGGGAACCAAACCAAAGCAAAAGGAGTTGGACAAGCTAATCCTCTATCATCTGTCACTTTAAGTTCTGTTCTTTATGTCCCTGGTTGTCCTTTTAATCTTGCGTCTGTCAGTCGTTTGACTCGTGCCCTAAATTGTGGCATACTATTTCTTGAGGACTCTTTTATCATGCATGATCGCAGTACGGGACAAACAATTGGTGTAGGATATGAATCACAAGGCCTCTACTACCTTAACTCTCCTAACTCCTCTGTAGCATGTCCCGTTACAGATTCTCCAGAATTAATTCACAAACGTTTGGGACATCCCAGTTTGTTCAAGCTACAAAAGATGGTGCCTAGTTTGTCTAATATGTCTACATTAGATTGTGAGTCATGCCAACTTGGGAAACACACTCGCACTACCTTTCAACATAGTGCTGAGAGTCGTGCAGAGTATATCTTTTCCTTAGTTCACTCTGATATTTGGGGTCCTAGTAGAGTCAGCTCAACCTTAGGGTTTCGTTATTTTGTTAGCTTCATTGATGATTATTCAAGATGTACTTGGATTTTCTTAATGAAAGATCGTTCTGAGTTGTTTTCTATATTCAAGAGTTATTGTGTTGAAATACAAAATCAATTTGGTGTCTCTATTCGTACCTTTCGTAGTGAAAATGCCCTAGAATATATGTCCTCCCAGTTTCAGCAGTTTATGGCTCACCAAGGAATTATTCATCAGACTTCTTGTCCATACACCCCTCAACAGAATGGAGTAGCAGAGAGAAAGAATAGGCACCTCATCGAGACTGCTCGCACTTTTCTCATTCAATCTCATGTTCCGCTGCGTTTTTGGGGCGATGCAGTTCTCTCATCTTGCTATTTAATTAATCGGATGCCGTCATCTTCCATTCAGAATCAAATTTCTTATTCAATATTGTTTCCCCAGTTACCTCTATACTCTATTCCCCCTCGTGTCTTTGGGAGTACATGTTTTTTTTCATAACTTAACCCCGGGGAAAGATAAATTAGCCCCCCGTGCTCTCAAATGTGCCTTGGTTATTCTCGGGTACAAAAGGGATATCGTTGCTACTCACCTGATCTTCGTCGGTACCTTATGTCAGCTGATGTCACATTCTTTGAGTCTCAGCCTTACTTTACAGCTTCTTCTGATCATGATCATCTTAGCATATCTGAGGTCTTACCTATACCCACTTTTGAGGACTCTACCGTTACTTCTACATCTCCCTCCCTTGTGCCATCAGTCTTACCCGTACCGACTTTTGGGGAACCTATAATACCTTCTACATCTCTGTCCACAGTGCCACCACTCCTGACTTATCATCGTTGTCCACGTCCATCATCAGGTTCAGATGATTCCCGTCATGCACCCAACCTTACACCTACTACAGACTTGTCTCCTCTTAATCAACCGATTGCACTTCGAAAAGGGATACAGTCCACTCGTAACACTAACCCTTATTATACCCTCTTAAGTTATCATCGTCTGTCATCACCCCATTATGCCTTTGTATCATCTTTGTTCCTAAGTCTATAGGAGAAACACTTTCTCATCCAGGATGGCGACAAGCTATGATTGACGAGATGTCTGTTTTACATACAAGTGGTACTTGGAAGCTTGTTCCTCGTCCTTCAGGTAAATCTACTGTTGGTTGTCGCTGGGTTTATGCAATCAAAGTTGGTTCGGACGGCCAAATTGATCGGCTTAAGGCTCGCCTTGTTGCCAAAGGGTATACTCAAATATTTGGGCTTGATTTTGGTGACACTTTCTCTCCCGTGGCCAAAATAGCATCTGTATGTCTTTTTCTATCCATGGCTGCTGTCCGACATTGGCCTCTTTATCAGTTGGACATTAAGAATGCTTTTCTCCATGGTGACCTTGAGGAGGAAGTTTATATGGAGCAACCACCTGGTTTTGTTGCTCAGGGGGAGTCTAGCTTGGTGTGTCGATTGCGCAGGTCACTTTATGGTCTGAAACAATCTCCTCGAGCCTAGTTTGGAAAATTTAGCACAGTAATTCAGGAGTTTGGCATGGATCGTAGTGAAGCTGATCACTCTGTGTTTTATTAACATTCTGCTCCAAATCTATGTATTTATTTGGTGGTTTATGTTGATGATATCGTTATTACCGGTAATGATCAAAATGGTATCATTAGTTTAAAGCAACATCTCTTTCAATATTTCCAGTCTAAAGACCTTGGCAGGCTAAAGTATTTTCTAGGTATTGAGGTTGCTCAGTCTAGATCAGGTATTGTTATTTCGTAACGCAAGTATGCCTTAGACATTCTTGAGGAGACGGGAATGGTGGGTTGTAGACCCATTGACACTCCTATGTATCCGAATGCTAAACTCTTACCAGGACAGGGGGAGCCACTTAGTGATCCTGGAAGATATAGGCGTCTGGTTGGTAAGTTGAATTATCTCACAGTGACCAGACCTGACATTTCCTATCCTGTGAGTGTTGTAAGTCAGTTTATGGATTCTCCCTGTGATAGTCATTGGGATGCAGTTGTTCGCATTCTGCGATATATAAAGTCAGCTCCAGGTAAAGGACTACTCTTCGAGGATCGAGGTCATGAGCAGATCATTGGATATACAGACGCGGATTGGGCAGGATCACCTAGTGATAGACGTTCTATATTCGAATATTGTGTTTTAATAGGAGGTAACTTGGTGTCATGGAAGAGTAAGAAACAGAGAGTGGTTGCACGATTTAGTGCAGAAGCAGAATATCAAGCAATGGCTGTAGCAACTTGTGAACTAGTTTGGATCAAACAGTTGCTGAGAGAACTAAAAATTGGAGAAATTGATCAGATGGAACTTGTGTGTGATAATCAAGCGGCTCTTCATATCGCATCAAATCCAGTATTTCATGAGAGGACTAAGCACATTGAGATTGATTGTCACTTTATCAGAGAAAAGGTACTCTCAGGTGATATTGTTACAAAATTTGTAAAGTCGAGTGATCAACTTGCAGATATCTTGACCAAGTCCCTCACCGATCCTCGTATTGATTACATCTGTAACAAGCTAGGTACATATGACTTGTACGCACCAGCTTGAGGGGGAGTGTTAGAATAGGAATAGGAATAGTATATAGAATCCTAGTTAGAGTAGGAATAGGAATAATATATAGAATCCTACTTGGTAAAGGATTGTTATCTAGTGTCTATATATAGGATCCTTGTGTAATAATGTAGACACAATTCAATAATATTTTTCTCCTATATTTCTCACAAAAAGATATCACCAGAATGAGTCAAACTTCTTACTCTTTGTCTAAGAAAGGAGCTGCAATTGACAAAGATTGCATCCCTCTTGCCAAATATGCGGTCAAAGGCATCATTTCAATCTACTTGAGTCAAAACATGCATTTCTGAGGTTCTAATCGTGCTTTAGAATTTGTCCCTTCATCTAAAACAGTCTCTGAACTTTTTTCTTTTTTCTTGTTGCTACTATCAAAGACAATACTGAGTAATAATTTTGAAATTTATTTTACATTTCTTTGTGTCTCCTCCAGAGTCTGATAAGAGCTTTTAATCAGATCTAAAATTTATTCTATATTTGAGATTTTGGTCCATGTCTATGTCAACATTGTTTTAGTGCCCTCAGAACTTAACATGCTTGGTAAGTTGCTCTCAGTGTACCCTCAAGCGTTGGATAAGAACTTAACCACTTTTTCTGTCAAGTACTTTGTTTCATTGAAATTTCACATAGATGGACATGCAATTGTGTGGGAAATTCTTATTATTTACTATAATAGATGCCCTTGTCTTACCCAATTTCTTAAGCTGTTTGCTGAAGCTATTTTTCTCTGTGGTTCTCAGGTTCCAGAATCTGCAATATTCTTTATAGAAGATGGAAAAAAGGTTCCTGCGGCATAAACTTAGGCAACTCTTTATTCTTGCTTGCAGCAAGGTGTTTTATTAGTGCGATGCTCATATCAATACGATTAAATTTTGGAGTGAGAATTTGTATTGGAGCTATTGATGCTCCCATCCTGTCCAACCCTTTTCCCTACATTAACTAAGGGAACCAAAAAAGGGAATGGGATTTTGCAGTTTAGATATGGTTTGGTTTGCTTGCAGCATATCTGCTTGTACAGTTGCTGCAATACTATTTTGTTTCTGAAATTTGGTATTATACTGTGTTTAGTGATAGTTTCTCTTTATATTGAATGGTGTGATGGTATTTATTCTTGTATCGATATTTGTGAAATTCTAAGTTGGTTATCAGTGAGATGAATAACTCCATAGTAATTTGATAAGAGGAACATTGTGGACGATATTATCAATCTTAGGATAGAGTGAATGGATTATCCAAAGTTGTAATAATGTAAAGAAGCTCTTGTATTATCAATTTGACCCTACTCAAAGTGCATTTATCTGTACTGTGGAAAACTCCTTGACTTTGGTTACTGCACTTTAGCTACTCACAGACAAGTGCGTCTTCTTCCCACAGGGAGGAGGAAAATGTCTTTGTTTTTAAGTTATTATATTTCCTCCGTTTCAATTTATGTAATATAGTTTGATTGGGCATGAAATTTAAAAAATGTGGGAAGACATTTGCAATGTTTCAAAACTACTTTTAAAATAAATGTATTAATTTTCAATAGAGGGAGTACACCATCGTGGACAAAAGGGAGTTGCTCGGATGATAAGCACTCTCACTTCCAACCCGAAGGTTGTAAGTTCTAGTCAGCAGGGGAGCAAAAGGGGTTGGAGCTCTAGGGAGGGGTTAAAAAAAAAAGAGTACATCTTTGTGGATTTTTTGCCAAATAAGTGAGATTCAACCCGATTAAAATATTGAGTAAAATTTTTATTTTAAAAAAAACATGAGTAAAATATTGATAGTGTCATTAAATATTGTTAAATAAGGAAATGTGTCATTCTTTTTTAGATTGACTAAAATGAAAAGTGTCGTATAAATTGGGACAAATGGAGTGCTAATTTTTCGGCGTGTGCTGCATGTGTATATTGAGTCATATTATACATGATTTTGTGAAATAATATTAGTATTATTAAAATAAAACTTTGAGTAAAATACATAAAAGAATAAAGTACACGTTTATGATTATTTAATATGGATCTTCATATGCTAACTTGTTTATTGAAGTCAAGATGATTAAATATAGTGTGAATCTACGAAGATGAACAATCAAAATTTAATTAGATATTAGTGGTTCATTGACATATTATGATTTTATGAGGTACAAACATGTAATGAATCGCAACTCACTTAATACTTATTCATAGACAATATTTTTGGTGTATATTTTTTTCACCTGTCGTGGTTGCTTTTTCATGATCAAAACTCTTCTTGAACATAAACAATGAAAAGTCTGTTTTAAACAAACATCAAACATTGAAAGTTCGTTACAAACAAATATCAGACTTGACGTCCCTTATTTGTGACGAAATAATTTGCTAGAAAGTATTGGAAAATATATACCAAGAACACAAAAATTATATGAAGAAGAACACAAAGATAAAAGTTTGGTAGTATGAACAACGAACACATAATTGAAGGCTTGAAACATGTTCGAAATGCTTTTCAAAAATGATATTTGCTCCATATCTTCTGCGAGATTGCTATGGGATGTATACAAATACTTTTAGTGGATATGGCAAGTCTATGAATTTATGCACTAAGTAAATAGTGAAGAAATTCTATTGGAAAGCAAGAACTTGAACTTGATATTTTTGGAGAAGAAAAGAATTCGTTGAAGAATGTTGTAAGAAAGATACTCTAAAAAAGTTACATTGAAATCAATAGAAGTTGGATTTAAATAAAACTGGTACTAACCATAGAATGAAAGGACACACTCTTTCATTTGAAAGACATCTCTTCGTTTAATATACTTATAATTAACTTAATTTAAATAAAATTTCAAACAATCTCCCATTTGTTTAAATATAAATTAGGACACAAAGATCAAGTTATGTTCATGCATAAAGTAATGTATCTTTTGATTTGAATATTAACTTAGTACAATGTCCCAAGACAAAATCAAAATCTCATGTAACATAATAGCTTTGAACATATTATTTCTTGTGATAACATCAGTGACATTACACACATAAATATTTTATCCATATTTTTCACTCAAACATGCTTAGCACTTTTATGGTCATGTGCTATTCAAAATTCATGAACATTTATGAAAGTAAGTCCAACTTTCAATCGAAGTGGCACCACTTTTATGTTCATATAGGTGAAGTTCTTTCAGTGTCTTTGTCATATTTGGAACACTTGTTCCTTGAACTGAACTTCATTAAGAGTATTAGAACTCAACCCTCTAATATATGACAACCAGTACTATTATATCTCGTAAGTTAGTACTGGTACATCCACGTATCAATAATTTTTGATTACATTTTGAACCTATAACTATTCATTTCATAGTGTCAGATAGAAGCGTCATTCTTGGTGGACCTAATTAAGGAGTTTTAACATAATCAACCTTAAAATTGTATTCAACAACTTCTTTATAAGAAACTTAGTATATATATTAGAGATGTTTGGGTTGACTTATTTCAAGTGTTTTTAGTTTTAAGCTCTTTTTATACTTTTTATGATATTTGAAAAAGATAAAAACTGCTTTTAAGCACTTAATTTTAGGCCAAAAAAGTATAAAAATAAGCTAAAAGCTAAATATTGGATATTTTCAACTTATGATTTTTAGATTTTAGTTTATTGAAAGAATTCGTCACCAACCACTGATAGAAGATGATAACATGACACTCATAACCATGCAATTCCAAAAAATATTCAAGAAAAGTCAGAACTCACAAAGATTGAATCAAGTTCTTAGAAACTCAGATAAGGGAGAACGTGATCAAGTCTGTTATAAGTGTGGAAGTCCCCAACACTTCATAAAATTCTGCCCTTTGTGAAAAATTGAGCACAAGAAAAATAATTCTGATAAGAAAAAAGAGATGAGAAGAGATTAGATTGTTCCTATAAACAAAAGAATGACAACTCAGAAGTAAGATATAGCGGTGAAAAAGGCTCTAGCTACAATGAAGAAGACTCAGGAGTCCAATGATGATGGACCCCAAAACAAGTCCCTGCTGACTACGGAAGAATAAGATGATGAAGACATTCTCAGCCTTGAGGCAATGTCTGAATATGATAAGGAAGATGAAGAGAAGCAATCCAAGGAAAATATTTTGGTGTTGATGGCTAGCTCCGACTCAAATGAAGACAAAGAGAAAAAACAACCCGAGGTAAGCTTTCTCGAAAATAAATCTAAAATAGACTCTTACTCCAAAAAAAAAAAAACTAAAAACTCCGTTCTTAGTCCTGATTAATGCATATCACGCAGTTTGTTCTGAGAAGAACCAACACATGAATGAATATGCTTCCTTGAGATTTGACTACAAGACATTGAAAGATAAAAAATCATCTTTTTGTAGATACCATTCATAATCTACAGGAATATATTAAAATTGTGACTCCTCTCTCAAAGGGAAAAACTCTGTCGGTGAACTTCAACAAACCTTAGAGGATGAGTTAAAAAACTTAAATGTGAAGTATCAAAAAATGTCTGAGAGAAATAAAGGAGTTGCAGAAAAGTCTAAACAAAGTCAAAATTAAGTTAGAACAAAATCACAAATAGATCAGATTCTCTAATATGCTCGTTCTAATTCATGAAAGTCAGTCCACCAGCAGATATGGTATAGGCTTTAAAAGGGAAAAACTTATTGTTGACTAGCCAACCTACACAAAACTGAGAATCTGTACTCACTGTGAAAAGTATGATCATCGAAGGACTCAATGTCAAGTCAGACTCATGCTTTATAAAAAATGTTAACTTTGTATATAAGAAGAAGCAAGGAAAAATGCAGAACCTGATTCATAAAATAAAAGACACTTCTTCACTGCACTAGAAAAAATCTCATTCATCCTTTAACTCAGAAGAAGGGATACAAGCTGATCTAGATACCCAAATTAAACCCATGATTGTATTTGCATGATAAAGTGAAAGAAAAAATTAAGTCATGTTATTTGAACAGTGTTTGCTCCAGACATATGACATGAATATATAAAATTTTTCTCTCACTCACGAACTTTCAAGGCGGTGGTGTGACCTTTAAAAATAGAAGACTAGTGAAATTATTGTTATTGGCAAAGTGAAAAAGTCACAAACTATAAAACTTTTCTTTAAAAGTAAAATAAAAAATTTAGTTAAATCATTTCTAAATTTAAAAAAAATTATTTTTTAAAATAATCTAAAAAAATTAAAAGCAATAAAACATAGAAAATTTAGTGTAACATAAATTATTGGGGCCATGCTAGAACGAACCAATGACATCTAGTGCTTTAATATGCTAGCAATATCTATATACATGTCTGATTGATTTATAAAATAATAAAAAAATAAAATTAATAACAATTGAGGTTGTTTTTGTGATATATCATTAGCTTTCATATTCATCCTTTGTGATATCATCATCACATTGCCGTCATTTGGCATGGTTACTTTTATCGTCACTTTTATGATATATTTCATAAATTAAATTAAGAGTATTTTTATCACTACATAATCTCAACATATATTTCATAAATTAATTTGTAAGGGAATTTAAAAATTAATTAACCATTTTCTCCTTCACATAAAAAGAAGACGAAAAAACTTCTATTAAATAAATAAAATTTCAGATACATTATTTATTATTGATGCATTAAAGTCTCTTTTAATTCTATGCAAATATTGTTAATAAATAGTAACATCCTATCATTTATGATGTCTTTAAATCTAATATTAGATACTAAAGAATTTCACCAAAAGTCGCATGACTATTAAATTATATGTCTAATTTATAGTAGAAATTTTACATTGATTAAGTGGAGGAATATAACATATTCTTTCTCCTTTCACTTATTGAATTCATGAAGATATACACTATATTATTTATTAACAGTTCAAATTAGTATTTTACTCTAAATAAGTAAAGGATATTGTAAAATCTCGCATGTCTGTACTATGATTTAAAACATTCAACGTATGTGATTTTGCCAGTCTAAAAAATATTCTGATGCTTTTTAAGCCTTTGGATGAACTATTTGTTATATCCATAACTTTAAGCTTAGGTATGACTCGTTAACCATCGATAAAATGGTTTGAAACCGAGAGAATAAGGTTTAAGCTAAGGTATGACTCGTTAACCATCGATAAAATATTGTGAAATCGAGAGAATAAGGCTATAAATGGGTAATTATATCAAAAAACCCTTATATGAAAGAATTTGAAGTGTTAAACAAAAGTTTTAGGTAGATGGGAGCCTTAAAACAAAAGTTCAAGTGGAAGGTTGCATTGCTACTAATATTTTCAAATGATCCGCACATGAACTGACTTTAAGCGAACATATCTCCCAATATATAAAAAGTAATGTGGTGTACCTATTAAATTAAAGGTATTCAAGTATAATTTCCAATGTGTCAAACCATTTCTAATTTGGACTTTTTTTACAAGGAGATATGATCGTTTTACTAAAAGGTTGCAGTGGAGTAGACTATTATCACGACCCAATTTCTCAGGTAATGATGACACCTACAACCCCCTTGTAGGCGAATCAATTCCCGTAGCCTAGAACGATTAGTAATGGGCCACTAAAGAAGTGAAGCACATACAAGATAGAGTAATAAGTGAAAGAATATAAAGATTATATAATAGGAGGAAAACAATCAGAAATATATACGGAAGCTAAACCATCCCACGACCTGATATCATAGTATAGAAGCCACTACTAATATACAGAGTACAAGAGGGTACAAAATACGAATATACATCTGTCTCTGAATAAGCAAAAGAGTAAATAGTGCCAAAAAGAGGAGATATGGTCAAGCCCCGATCCTCAGGAGCTCACCCTAATTCTCGGATGCCCAAAAATTGTACGAGTATCCATGCGGTCAACGATGATAGCTCACACTAGGATCTGCACCAGAAGATACAGAAGTGTAGTATGAGTACCAATTGCAAAGCAATGGGTACCCAATAGGCATCATAGGCCGACTGAGCGCACATAAAATATAAAAGCAGTAAATAGCAGATAAGGAAGAAAGTAGTCACAAAAGCAAATAGAGAAAAATACACGGAAGCTAGCCTCAGATAGAAGACAAGGAGAATACAAGAGTAATATGCTATCCAAAGAAGATATATCACAAAACACAGGTGAAAGAATAGAGAACGCACCTGGATCCTTGAAACAATAATATATATAGAGAGTTTAAGAAATATGACGATATACCAGTAACCTCAAGTAAAAGGGGAAGAAAGAAAATAACTAAACATAATCATGCTGACAATAAATCTCACAAGGTAAGGATTATCAAATAATAACTCATGAGTAGCTATAAAATGAACAAGTACTACAACAAGAGTGAGTAAGCTAATCTACCTACAGTCCCAACAGGCGCCCATACACCCGAGGAACACATACAAGTGAAAACAAACCCTCTGGCATCCCATACTACCGGAGCATACACTCAACAAATAGAAAACAAAAGTGAAATCGTACATAAAATGAATGATAAGATGTGATATGATGAAACCAGGTGTGCCAGTGATACCACATGTACCTCCTCCGGTGCCTATAGGCCCAATAGGCAGGATCTATGGAAGGATTTACCTGTATACCCCTACTACACCATATACCCTTCCTCTGGCATATGCAGCTTGTAGCTCCTAGTCTGGATCGTAAAAGTCCATGGAGGTCTACGCGATCACATACAAAATCTCAGAATCTCAATAATTATGCCCGGAGTATATCCGAGTCTAAATCAGTAAATCTCAGAATCCCAATAAGGGTGCCGAAGTATATCCTGGTTTAAATCCATAGTAAAAATAAGTCTAGCGCTCGGCTCAACTGAGTCTAGTATTGGTGTGATAAACCAGTGATAAAATCATCATATAATCCCTTTTACTCAAAGAAGGTCCATACACCAGTTTCAAATCCTTTTATAACCATTTATACTAAAAAAGAGCCCTCGAATCATGCAAGGTTTAGAAAACTGGTGGTAGTTAGATGATGAATCGGTAATTTATCGACTCATTTAGGCTTTATTTATGAATTATTTCTGTGTTTTGATAAGATTTAGAAGTTCTTATGAACTTTATTGACATGAATGCAGGTACTCTTGTCCTAAGATGGAAAACAAGGAATTGGACCCAAAAGAGCTGAAAATGAGTTGAAGTGTGAAGGATGAACAAGATGGAGATTCTGCCGAGAGGTGCAGACCTTGTGCGACACACACAACATGAGGTGCGGTCCGCACCACCCACCGCACAAAGCCCCAAAGTTGCTGACGGATCTGTTAAGGGGTGCGATCATTGTGCGACGCGCACACTGCCTGGTGCGAACTACACCCCACTTTGCATGAAGCTCCCAATTTGGCTCAAGTCACTGGACCATAACAGAGTGCTATGCGATATGCACTTCACGACGTGCGAACCGCATGTCGCGTTGCACAACCCTCGAAGGGCATTTTTGTCCAATTTTATATGACGTTTTGGGAATGTTCCTAAACCCATTTCAGGAACTATTTTAGTTAGTTCTGAATAGTTTTTGAACCTTTGAAGCAAGTTTCTCTCCCAAGACAAGAAAGAGGGTTTCAATCCATTCTCTCAATCTTCAATCTTGGGCTTGTAAATTTGAGCTTGGATATTGGATTCTTAATACAATTAATGAAATTTTTTTTAAATTTCCCTATGGGTATACTTTCTTTTTCCTTTAGCATGAGTGACTAAGTTTCCTTGTCTAGGGATGTTAGATGATGTGTATTCATGAGAAAAGGGTATGGGTCTTGATTATTTGTGTTTATAATTGCTAATATGATATGAGTCTAGTGATTTCACCATATTTCAACTATAAAATTGATGGTTGCAAACATTGATTTACCTTACTTGATTGTATTCTTGCTTGAGAAAGAAGTTTATGATTTTGGATGTGAAATTACTAGTGGGTACTTAGGATTCCACCTAGATTGAGGCTCGAAATAGCTTAATTCGTCGGAAACACCCATTTAAGAGTCTAAGCTAGAAATAGTGTGACCTCCCCAAGCGTGTGTTGGTTGGTTATTTGCCTTACAATGGTGTTTGAATAAAAACCATTGGATATATGTTTGTTTGATCGAGAGATTAACAGGCGAACCTAAAACTAATGCTACCTATATCATTTGATAGGAATTAACACAATTGAGCAAGTACCTTGACCCGTGTTCAAGTCCCATCGAAAGAACATCCCTAGTTGTCCTTTCTCTATTGTTTACACCTTGCATTTTTTACTTATTGCTTTATTTGGAATACGAATTGTGACAGATTCCTGATTCCCTCCTTTTTAAATTATTTGTTGTTTGAGCAATTTACTCTAGTTGTGAAATTCATTTTACAATCGCCTAGGCTAAACTCTGATTCCCTTGGGATCAACCTCGATGCCCGTTGGGTACTATAAATGTGTTTTGCTCTAATGATCGCTGATACTTCCAAATAGGAGAGTACACTTGAGCATTATAAAAAATGGCACCGTTGCCTGGGAATTAAGTTGATTAGCCTTTTTGATTGTGAATTGAAATCACCTTGTAGAGTGTTTGTTCTTTTATTTTGTTTGTTGTTTTTTATTGTTGTATAGGTGGCCCATGAGTGAAGTGGGCAATAATGAAAGTTTCAATGAAAGTCTTGACGGGTTCATGAACGAGGCCAAGGACTCGTGCCTCAAGTGGGAGTAGGTGCAATCTGCCTACCCCCAATGGTTGGAAATGCGATGTTCCACGTTACTAGCACAATGCTCTATTTGATCCAAATGAAGGGTATGTTTGGAGGAGCATCCCACGAAGATGCCAACAGGCACATCTGAAATTTTGTGGAGATATGTCAACCATTCATATTCCAAAATATCTCCTAAGAATCTGTTAGAGTTTGCCTATTCCCCTTCTCTCTAATTGGGGAAGCTACGAATTGGTTGGAGAAATTGTTGGATGGGTCAATCACCTCTTGGGCCGAGTTGGTAGATGCTTTCACTACTAGATTTTCCCTCCATCATGGATGATGTAGTTGAGGGATAAAATTACCAACTTCCGCCAACTTCCCGATGAGCCCTTGCATGAGGTATGGGTGAGATTCAAGAAGAAGCTTGTGTTATGTCCTAACCATGGATTGCCGGACAATGTATTGCTACAAAGTTTCTTTAAATACTTGAACTTGATGAATAAGTCCATCGCCAATAATCTTGGAGGTGGTACCTTCATGGATCTATAATTTCCTCTTGCCTCGGCCTTTCTAGAGAGAATGACTAAGACTAACCAAGCTTGGCACACAAGAGAGGCTGACATTCCTACATCGGGAGTTACCACATCCATCTTAACAAATGATATAAGGAGGAAGGATGAAGAGAGGGATGAGACCATGGTGAAAATGATGACATAAATTGAACTCTTGGCAAAGCACATGATGGGGGCTGGAAGTGCTAAAACCGTGAATGTTGTGAGTACACCGTAGATCAAGGCTAGTGATAATGAGCTTATAACCATCGTGGATGGTAAAATTTGCTATGTAATGGCGGGTTCTTATCCCGGGTATTATGTCTTGATAGATGAGAATCAAGGTTGGAACAAGGACAAGGAACGAGATGAGAATTGGAGAGATCATGACAAAGATGGTGATAGATTCAATCACCGGAGTTCAAACCCATATTTACCTCCAAAAAATTGGATTCCTTATACCAAACCACCACAATCAATCTTGGTCACTCTAATATAGAGGACATATTGTCCTTGGTTTTGAAAAAAGTAGACTCAATGAATATCGGGGTTGGTGAGCTTAAAAGCGAAGTTTCAATACTTCATCAAACTGTGAGCTCTCATTCCACCTCAATCAAGTATCTTGAGGCCCAAATGAATCATCTATCCACTCAAATGAACCCAAGGATGAAGGGGATACTTACTAGTGACACCACAGCTAATCCTAAAAATGATGCTCGTGTCATGGCCATTGTTACTAGAAGTGAAAGAACAAGTGGTGTAGTGAGAGAGCCCATTGTGGAGCCAGTTGTTATAGCAAAGAAACCTATTATTGAAGACGTTGAGAAGCCGTGTGATAAAGAATATGTGGAACTGGAAGTTGGGGTGAAGCTTGGTGCACCCAATGTTCCAGTGAATGTTGATGTTGATGATGAGAGGGAGAAGGTTGAATCTCCTCCCCAAGTTGCTATCGATGTTGAGGAGAACCCTTCCATTTCACAAAGTGTGTTGACCACACTACCCTGAGAGGGAGAAGGCTGAATCTCCTCCCTAGTTGCGATGTTGAGGAGGACCCTTCCATTGCACAAAATTTGCTGACCACACTACCCAAGGGACCTCTTCCATACCCTCAAAGCTTAAACAAGAAGAAGGAGGAGCACAAATTTAGCAAGTTTGTTGACATGTTCAGCAAGGTTTCGGTAAATCTTTCTTTGGTTGAAGCCTTGACACAAATGCCGGGGTATGCTGTGTTTATGAAAGAGTTGCTTAAGAAAAAGAAGATTGTTGATGTGGGCACTGTTGAGATTTCACACAACTGTAGTGCTGTGATGACAAGTAATGTTGCACAAAGCGTGATGATCCAGGTGCATTCACCATACCGTGCACTATTGGATTATTTGTGTTTTGTAAAGCCTTGTGTGATTTAGGGGCAATCATAAACTTGATACCCCTAGAGATCTTTAACAAGTTGGGATTGGGTATGCCCAAGCCAACATCCATGCGTCTACTCATGGCTGATCGGTCCATTAAATGCTCGGTAGGAATACTCTTTGATGTGTTGGTGAAGGTTGATAAATTCATTCTCCTGACAGACTTTGTGATCTTAGATTGCAAAGTGGATGTTGATGTGCCTATCATTTGGGGAGACCACTAATAGCCATGGGGAGAGAACTTGTAGATGTTGAACTCGGTGAACTCAAATTACGGATTAGAAGTGAGGTAGTGAAATTCAACATATGCCAACCTACAAAGCCTCCAGATGAATTGAGGATAATCTCGATGATTGATATTGAGGGCAAGCTTAATCATGCCCTTGAGGAGTGCGAAATGGTAAAGACACCCAAGATTGAAGAGTTGCCAAGTCGGCAATATATTGATGTTTTGAGGACATTGAAGGAGCAATTCCCCTTCTTGGGATGTGGCCACGCCAAGCGGATTGGCATGCTATCCGATAACGACTAAGGTTGAGGTACTATTGTCAAGCCGCGATGTAAAATCAAGCGCTTCTTGGGAGGCAACCCAAGTGTTTTTAATTTATTTTTGGTTATCTTTTGTTTTTTTTGATTTGTTTTAGGAATGCAAGGAGCAGAGGAATGAACAAGTGGAAAAGCAGGGCAAAAAAGAGACGTGTGAAGGATCGCGCTATTTGCACAAGCCATTGTGCGCATCGTATGGCCTAATGCAGGTCAAAACAGAAGCCTGGGAGAAAAATGCTGAATTTGGAGGCGATGTGCACTGGGCTGTGCGGTCCGCATGAGCCCAAGTACGCATCACACTTCTATCGGATGATGAAACAGAAAGTTGGCCAAGTTTGGGGGTATAGAAAGGTAAGGTGCAAAATGACATGCGGTCCGCACAAGGGCTTGTGCAAACCCCATGTCGCGGCTCCCCAAGGTAAATTTCTAATTTTAATTGACATAACCCAACTCGGAGATCGACCCGGCCAAATTTTCTTCTTCTTTTCCCTTTTTATTCCGCCACCCTCTTCTTTCTCTCCATATTTTCTCCTAAAATCTCCCAAATTCTCTCCCAAAACCTCCCACAAATCCCTCAAACTTCCCCAAACTTTTCTCTTTCTCACCCAATCTTCACCGCCACTCCACCTAGTGCCACCATCGTTATTTCTCCGGGCAAGGTTATTGGGTCACCATTGTTGCTCTCCAAAAGCTTTAATTTTTGCTTCTCCTTGTTTAATCTTCACTTGTGGTAAGTTCTCCAACATTAAATACATGTTTTTATGTTGATTAGAAACTCATATTGTGAAGCATGCTTGCTAGAATTGCCATGTTGATTTTGGGTGAGATCTAAAATTTTTGGGTCCCTAATTTTGATTATGTTATGGATTTTGCTTAGGATCAACTTGGTAGAACGTGATATTGTGATAATGTATATTGATTGTAGTAATTTGTAGCCTTAAAAATCTGTGTTTAGGGTAAAGTTTGAGTAACCCACTTGTGATTGATACATGATTTGGCCCTATGATAGATTGAGTGACGTCATTCTTAAGGGCAAATCGTCATTTTTCATAAGTTTAGGTTGAGAATTGTTGTGTGAGAGTGAAATTTGCTACTATTGTGTGCCTATGTTCTTTGTTGAATATTTTGTTGGGTATATAATCTTGTGTAGGGAGATAGAAATTATTGATTGAAATTGTTGGTGCCTGAGTGTTGCAATTGAAGGCTTGATATTCCCAATGATAGACGGGGTAACATCCTTATTAAGGGAAATCGTTGAGTTCTTCTTTTGTTTTTATTAGTGATAATGAAATTTGGGGAAGTCTGAGTACCCGGATAAATTGTGGTCATGTTATGTTTTGCCCCTAAATGTTCAATAATTATTGGTTTACTGCTTGGTGCCAAGTGCATCATGCAAATATTGCTCCACGAATCACATGTGTAACTCACAAGAACACAAGAAACCAAAAATTCCAATTATGCTCTGGTGCGTTTCACATATGGTGCGTGGACCTTGATATACAGAATGCACAAGGCACCGCACTTGTTGAAAATTTGGTTCCAACTCACTATTTTGAGGTGCGACGCAAGGTGCGATGCACACTTTGGTGCATGCAAACTACACCAGCAATCACACCTCAGTGGAAAAATAGTTGAAGGGTCTGGTAGTTCATGCGATGTCATGTGCGACGCACATATTGGCTTGTGCATTTCGCACATGGTCCGCATAAGCTATTAATTACCTCCTTCATTTTTCTACTCCTTTGCATTTCGATCTTTTTAGTTGTTAACTTCTTTTATAGTCTATTGTGGTACATAGATAGCTGTACCTTCCATTAACGACCATTTGCAAGAACATGTCTTCCACCAGGTAGCACCAAAAGAGGTATAGTTTAAATCGAGCTTCAACATCCACAAACATGGGCTTGCCTATACAAGATGAGGGTCTGACTGAATCTGAAATGTGCTTTGGCCTCAATGGGATGGAGGCATACTATGTAAGGTTTAGGGAGAAGAGATCAATTTTGGAAGAGAAAGGGATGAATGTGGAAGCATTTGAAAATGATCTCCCAAACATACCCTAACAATTCTGTGAAAGAGCATGGGACCATTTTGCCAAGACTACTTGGCCATATGTCCTGGAGTTGGTGCAGGAATTTTATGCCTCCTGCCGAGCTAGACAAGATATTTTAAAGCATAAGTGTCCGGTTAGCAAGCTCTCGTGCCTCGATTCTATTTGGGTGAGGGGAAAGGAAATAGATGTTACACCGACGACCATCCACTTTGCTATGTGGTATGATGAGCCAATTCTAGAGTCAAAGTTCATGGAACGTTTAGCTACAAAAGAAGACCAATATGAGTGGGTGGCGAGTATTATTACTGAGGGAACTCTTTTTTGGGCCATTTCAAAAGGGCCTATCCATCGCTCTGATCTCAAGTTTGAAGCTCGAGTGTGGTTAGATTTTGTATGCACATGACTCATTCCAACTGGGCATAAAACACAGGTGACTATAGAGGTGGCTATTTTGATTGCTTATGTCATGACCAGTCTCCGATTGCATGAGGGGGAGATAATCTCCTAGCAAATCAAGCGGAGAGCGAGAAAAGAGAGCACCTCCATGGATTTCCCTGCTCTCATTAGCTACTTGTGTTTAAAAGAGTTGTCACAAAATCACTCTTCGCCATGCATTTTCACAAATTTTTTTGGACAGGTATGCCTATTTCACTTAGCATGCAAGACTACTTCATTGGTACCAAACAAGTTAATTTGCAACTAAAACCTCAAAAGATGATGATTTGCCCTTAAGAATGTCATCACTCAGTCTATCATTGGGCCAATTCATCTATCTAAATCGGTATGGTTGCCCAAGGTGGATCAAAGCAAGTATCACACTTTTCAGGCATATGCTATTTGCACGTGACAAAGTGCGTGTCGCACGTGCAACGCACAGGACAAACAGTGGGCCTGTGCAAAGCTCGTGCGGTTCGCACCTTATCATTTATGGAACAAATAGTCCCCATCAAGTTCCATCTAGCCTAACGGGTACTCATACTTCCCCTGGCCCACAACAACTACATCTCCACTACAAAATGACAAAATAAGCTACGAAGTAAAGTAAACTAAAAATAACTAAACCATCAACTTCTTCCACAACAACACCAAAGCCCGACAGGGGCATAAAACCAAACAAAACAAACCTGACAAAGGCACCATAATGAGAAGGGTTGGTATTTATACCTGATGAGTTGAAATTAGTGATACAATGGAAGAACTTGATGAAATTTATTGTGTGCCAAAAGGAGAGGAAGCACCTTTGCTTTGAGAAGAAAATATTTGGAGCCTTCTAATTTTTGAACATTTTGTACTTTACCTAAACTGCCTGGAAGCTTCGCATTCACGGTGGCCCGGCATGTTCGCGAAGGCTTGAAGTTCAACTGGCCTTCGCATTTGTGGCCGGTCCACGCATTCGCAAAGGCTTGACATAACCTGGTCTTCGCGTTAACGGCCAGTCTTTGGCATTCGCGAGAAGACTGGTCTGACCAGATTTTGACTTTTTCTTCAGCCTACTGCCCGCAATGTGCGACGCGATATTCAATGGGCGCTTTGTGAGGTGCAAAATGCACCATGTTCACACATGCCAGTGTTTTTGATCAGTTCACTGGTTGCTTGTGCGATGGCATGTGCGACGGGCACTCTTCCAGGTGCAAAAATCACATTTTTCAGAGGTATTTTTGGTGCTTCTCAACACTTGGTTCCTCTTCTCATTCCTTTGGGCACTGATAACGCCCAAACTACACCTCTAATTAAAGAAGCGTAAGTGGTCGTAGTCAAATATAGAACCCAACAGAGGTTGGGGTCGAATCCCACAGAGAATATGGTGAAGATTAAGCCTTTAGTGAAGTATGTGACTAGTCGTCAATAGTTTCCGGAAAAAGGGGGGGTTTGTGAAATCAAATTGTAAACAAAACAAACAATAATGTATGCGAAATAATCAGTAGGAGAATGAACTAGGGAAGTGTTTACCATGGCGTTAGTAACAATGTCGATTCTAGGCTTAATCGGGTTCTTTTTATATGCGTGTCATGATGTGATTGAAGTAATGGTATCGTCTAAACGTCTCTCGACCAAATAAACAAATTTCCTTTTCTATTCTCTCGACCTCGAAAAGATGTGCTTTTTTAGATTTCAATCCTAAACATCAAGTAGATTAATCTAGTTACAGCATTAATCATTAGACGAGAGTTAGTAGTCTCGAATCCTTGTTGTTAATCAAGTTTCCCGGTTTTAATCTCTTTACTCAAGCAAACTTAAACCTAGTCATGTTCTAATGTTTGCAACCACTAGAAAACGTTAAATAATGAATGATTAACAACGTGACAATACATATATTGAACCCAACGCTACCCGGAATCTATATCGCTACGTTTGCCATGGCTCCCACAACCCTAGTTGTGGGAGTTTAGTTAATCATGCTAGAAGAAGAAGAGAAGAAAGTCGTATTCATAATAACAAGAAAAGATTCTTACAATATAATGAGGACAATCTTCAAGTATCCAAGAACAAGAAAAACAAAGATCCCAAGAACAATCCAGAACAAGATTGAGGAGAAGGAAACCGTGTGTAGCGCGTTTCCTCTCGCAAAACTCGCTCAAAACTCTCCTACAATTATTGGGTAATGTATGTAAAAACTATTGGAAAGGTAATAATGTAAATAAACCTAACATAGGGTATTTATAGGAGTCTAGGAAACCAATCCCAAAAACGTCCGGATTCCGCGTCGCGGACTGCCTAAGTGTGACGGCTTGGGGTGACGGACCGTCATCACCTTGACGGACCGTCACGGCGGCCGTCACCCTTAGGCAGTGTTGCTGCCTTCATTTGCTGCCTTGGTGTGACGGTTTGGGTGACGGACCGTCACACCCTTGACGGACCGTCACCTAAACCGTCACTCTTATCCAGAATGTTCTTTTTCGCGTATTTCCGTCCGTTTCCGTGTTTGTTTCCATTTCCTACAAATACAACATAAAAACATCCAAAACAACAACGGTTGCTTGAAAACGTACGATTGTTCTTAGTAAAAAGGAGTCGAAAGTGCCGTAAATTAGCGGCACATCAACACCCTCAACATAAAACGTTCGCTTGTCCTCAAGCAACATAACATAAAACAATAAAACGACTCAACTAAGAACACGAACTCATGTCTCTAGCAACTCATGGTCATTCCACATCTTATTCCATTAAATCAAGCTCCCTCGTAGCACACGAATGTATGAAACACTAACTTGCAAGGATCCAAACATGTAATTTCGATATGATAGAACATTCTACATTCACACGCGCAGCTATCCTAACAATCAATAGACAATACATACATCTTGGTGCCCTCACCACAAAGAAATCCCTCACACAAGATTTGGGACTAGGTAAGCGCTCACACTCAATAACGATTTCAAACAATGCACATGCGATACCATAGGCTTGCCCTTACTATTCTATTTCGGTTCTTCAGAAAGCCGCTCAGGATCACTACAGGACTTGTTTTGGTTTGTACTGAGGCTTCAGGTGTAGGTAGGATACATTTAGGGGTTAGTGACTAAGCCCTCCTTGGAACTACCGACGTCTTATTACCACATCCTTTACTTTGTCCATCCTTATTCGCTTTTTTATTTCCTTCTCTCTAGCTACAGGTGCGGCCTCTTTATTTAGAGAATTCTTTTTGTTACTTTTTCGATCTTTTTCACTTCTTTTTATTTTTCTTTTCTTAGGCACACACCCGAATTTTCATTCTATTCACAACCAATCTTCTCCATCCTCTTTTTCTTATCATTCACCTCTGTAGTAGCCACCCTCAACTTAGGCTGATTGCCTGCGTTGAGGTGCACGATGTCCATGGCAGGACCAGGGCCAAAACAGGGTTTACCTCTATGGTAGCCACCCTCAACTTAGGCTGATTGCCTGCGTTGAGGTGCACGATGTCCAAGGAAGGACCAGGGCCAAAATAGGGATTCAAAGTTAAACGGGAATGGTGACAGGTTATTGAAAGAATAAGGTCAATTATGGCTCAAACAGGGATCAAGGGATTATTTATATTTGGACGGTCTTTTAGGTTAAGTGGACTGCACACAAAAAGGGCCTGTGATCCTTTCCTAAGCAACCAAACTTCGAACTTAACAAAATAGACCGGGCAAGTTCTAGATGCATGCACAGATTAAGAATTTATAACAATAATCTCACACGCTCTTGGCACCAAGAAACTATATCGCTACCAACTATCAAACAACCGCTCGGCTTAAGCATACTCATTCTACTCATAATCACACAATGACATACAAGGATCCAGACAGTCAATCGTTTCAACATAAGTACAAAACCAGAAAATTTTTAAAGGGGCTCCTTTTAGTCAAGAAAAACGCCATGATGCTTGCTATAGACACTAAAACAAAAAAATTTAAACTAACAACCTAAACATGCCGGTTCTACTAGATAGCACACCGGAGGGAAAAGAAATACGGCAACAAAAACCCTCGGTGGTGACTCACAGGTTTCCCCACACCCTCAACTTAGACTCATGCATTGTCCCCAATGCATCTATATGAAAGCTAAAAACTGTGAGAGAAAGGAATACCTGTGAAGTCGATTTGACTCAGATTCTGGAATGATGTTGGAGACCGCCAGGGTCTCCAAAACAAGAGAACTCGATGGAGTGTGTGCACGCGACAACCTCATGTTGCGTTTCAGCTTCTTCCTTCATTGGCTCCGCAGCTAGTCGCGACAACTTCTTCGCTCTTTCTTTGCAGATTCTCTTGCGGTGTTTTCGTTTTCTTGATTTATTTTCACCGCTTTCTTTCACCTGTTCGTTCTTTTGCGCTCGCGACTTTACTCTCATAACAGCTCGGGTTTCAACACAACCCTTCTCTTTAAAATACACATCCGCAGGGACTTCCTCAATAGTATTGATGACCGCGACCACCCTCATCTCACTTGGTTGCTTCATCAATTTGGACACATCGAACTTGACCACTTCATTGTTTAATCGGAAGGTCAGTTCGTTTTTCTCCATGTCGACCAATGCTCTTGCTGTGGCTAGCAATGGTCGTCCCAAGATTATGGGAACTTCAAAATCCACTTCGCAATCCAAGATCACAAAGTCGGCCGGGAATATAAGCTTACCGATCTTTACTAGCACATCAGACAATATTCCCACAGGTCTCTTCACTGAGCGGTCAGCCATCATCACTCTTATGGACGTTGGTTTAGGAGCTCCCAAACCCAGTTGTTTATAGACGGCTAGCGGCATCAAGTTGATGCTAGCACCCAGATCACACAAGGCTTTTCCGAAGTTGAGCTTTCCAACAGTGCAGGGAACAGTAAACGCACCTGGGTCTTCCTTCTTTTCCACCAACGATCTAGAGGAAATAGCGCTGCAGTGGTGGAGGTTGTCTTCCGGTTCAAAACTTACCGACCTCTTCTTTGTAATCAAGTCCTTCATGAACTTGGCATAACCGGGCATTTGTTCCAGCGCTTCCACCAATGGTATGTTTATTGAAATCTGCTTCAGCATGGTCATGAAGTTCAGGAACTTACCATCGTCAGCTTTCTTCTTCAAACGCTGTGGGAAAGGAGGTGGTGGCCGAGGCATCATAGTTGGAGGCTTTTCAGCTTCCTTGCTTTTCTCCGCGGGCTTTGGAGTTTCCTCCTCTACCGCCTCTTCATCATCCGCAACATCACCTTGAGTCTGAATTACCGGATGTGATTCCGGTAATATTTTTCCGCTTCTTGTGGTGATCGCCATACAGCTAGCGTCATTCCTCGGATGAGTCGTGTCACTCGGCAAGGTACCTGTCTTCCTTTGGTTCAGAGATGCTGAGATTTGCCCCACTTGCTGATCCAGCTGCTTGATCGTGGTGGAATGTGACTCTACTACCTGACTCAATGTTGATAACTCAGTCCGCATTGCCTTCACCCCAGAGTCAGTCGATTCCACCTTTAGCAGCATCTTCGCCATCATGTTCTCTAGCTTGGAAGTCCCTTCCTCATTGCCAGCTTTGTCCCGATTACCAGGTGGTACATACAACCCACCTCTATCGGTGTTATTCCTCCAGCTACCTTGATCACGATCTCTGTAACCATCTTTCTCATAGTGGTTGTCTCTCTGGTAGTTCCGACCTTGGTTTCCCTGGACATTGGCCTGGAAACCCCCCAAGTAATTCGCCTCCTCAGTCTCCATACCTTGGGAACCCACCGCTTGTACCTTCTCCATACCTCCTGAGAACAAGTGCTTGGTCAGTAGGTCCAACTGCGTTTTCAGATGCGCCATGTCTTGGTCGCACTCCTCCTCTTTCCTACGCTGCTCTGCTGACATACCAACGGTATAGGTGCTAGCTGCAACCTCTGAATCTCGTGTGTGCCAGGCTCTGTTGGTTTTAGTGAGCCTGTCCAAAGTAGTTGTGGCCTCAACAAAGGTGAGACCCATGAATGCACCACCTGCTGCGTTGTCTAACGTCGGCTTGGTAGCCGAATTCAGTGCCCGGTAGAATGTCTGCATCAAAAAGTTGTAAGTCAACTGATGGTTCGGGCATTGTGTTATCTTCTTTTTGAATCGCAACCAAGTCTCGTGCAATGCTTCGTGTGGTTGCTGCCTAAAGTTGCTAATCTCGTCCCTCAACTGTATCATCCGAGAGGGAGGAAAGAACCTTTGTAGGAAAGCTCCTCTCAACTCTCCCCACGTTGCGATAGAGTCGGGGGTCAGCTCTGTCAACCACAATGCTGCCTCATCAGACAGAGACAACGGAAACAACCTGAGCCTGATCGCTGTCTGACTCACGCCCGGTAGTTCAAACGACTTGCATATGCCCACGAAATTCATTAGGTGCTGGTTTGGATCCTCCCCAGCGACACCTCGAAACACTCCTCTCAAGTTCAACAGCTGGATCATCGTGCTAGTGATGTTGAACTTGGCTCCGGGCGGTAGCGGTGGAACGACAATGGCGCCCGTAGCGCCAGCTCCATCTAAGTCGAGATCCTCATCATTCCTTGCGATCTCATCCTGCAGACCACCAGCATTCAGATTTTGTTGGGCCTGCAGTTCTGCAGTGATCCTCGCTGCCTCTAGTTGTGCGGCCATATTCTGCCTCAATGTTCTAGCAAGCTCGGGGTCGTAAGGTAAAATTTGTTCCCCCGAACTTCGGGTACTTGTCATGCACAATTGTGTACCCTATCAAAGACAAAAACAACAAATAAACGTAAAGCAGGAAATTATGACTAAGAGTCAAATAAACACACCAGACTTAATTAACAACCGTATTCCCCGGCAACGACGCCACTTTTTGATAACGCCCAAACTACACCTCTAATTAAAGAAGCGTAAGCGGTCGTAGTCAAATATAGAACCCAACAGAGGTTGGGGTCGAATCCCACAGAGAATATGGTGAAGATTAAGCCTTTAGTGAAGTATGTGACTAGTCGTCAATAGTTTCCGGAAAAAGGGGGGGGGGGTTGTGAAATCAAATTGTAAACAAAACAAACAATAATGTATGCGAAATAATCAGTAGGAGAATGAACTAGGGAAGTGTTTACCATGGCGTTAGTAACAATGTCGATTCTAGGCTTAATCGGGTTCTTTTTATATGCGTGTCACGATGTGATTGAAGTAATGGTATCGTCTAAACGTTTCTCAACCAAATAGACAAATTTCCTTTTCTATTCTCTCGACCTCGAAAAGATGTGCTTTTTAGATTTTAATCCTAAACATCAAGTAGATTAATCTAGTTACAACATTAATCATTAGACGAGAGTTAGTAGTCTCGAATCCTTGTTGTTAATCAAGTTTCCCGGTTTTAATCTCTTTACTCAAGCAAATTAAACCTAGGCATGTTCTAATGTTTGCAACCACTAGAAAACGTTAAATAATGAATGATTAACAACGTGACAATACATATATCGAACCCAACGCTACCCGGAATCTATATCGCTACGTTTGCCATGGCTCCCACAACCCTAGTTGTGGGAGTTTAGTTAATCATGCTAGAAGAAGAAGAGAATAAAGTCGTATTCATAATAACAAGAAAAGATTCTTACAATATAATGAGGACAATCTTCAAGTATCCAAGAACAAGAAAAACAAAGATCCCAAGAACAATCCAGAACAAGATTGAGGAGAAGGAAACCGTGTGTAGCGCGTTTCCTCTCGCAAAACTCGCTCAAAACTCTCCTACAATTATTGGGTAATGTATGTAAAAACTATTGGAAAGGTAATAATGTGAAATAAACCTAACATAGGGTATTTATAGGAGTCTAGGAAACCAATCCCAAAAATGTCCGGATTCCGCGTAGCGGACTGCCTAAGTGTGACGGCTTGGGGTGACGGACCGTCATCACCTTGACGGACCGTCACGGCGGCCGTCACCCTTAGCCAGTGTTGCTTCCTTCATTTGCTGCCTTGGTGTGACGGTTTAGGTGACGGACCGTCACCTGAACCGTCACTCTTATCCAGAATATTCTTTTTCGCGTATTTCCGTCCATTTCCGTGTTTGTTTCCATTTCCTACAAATACAACATAAAAACATCAAAAACAACAACGGTTGCTTGAAAACGTACGATTGTTCTTAGTAAAAAGGAGTCGAAAGTGCCGTAAATTAGCGGCACATCAGGCACCTAAAGACATATCAAAAAGAAACAAAAAGTGAAGTAAAACATAAAAATGATGGGTTGCCTCCCATCAAGCGCGTAATTTAACATCGCGGTGTGACGCCGGATATGTCACTATTTGGATCTCTATTTGGATGATTTGAACCTTTGACCCAAACTTGAATCGAACTTTCGGTGACAATCTCGGGGTGAAGGTTTGAACATGAGATGGCCATTCTCTTGATTTTGCATTTCACACTTTTCCACCTTCAAGTGAGGAAGGTTGCTTTGCCGTTTTTCCACGACAAACTTAAAATTAGACAAATCTTCATCCATCCTCTTTCCAAGGTCTTCCAAAAGTTTGATTACTTTGAATTTCATCCATTCAATCAAACTTAAGGTTGAAAAGTGGTTGGAGTGAGATTTGGCTGTCTCCACCTTCAAACTTGCCTCATTCATAACATCCTCACTTTTGAATGAACCAGAGTCTTTCAAAATAAAACATTGGACTTTTCCTTGCAACTCTAGTACTATTCATTTGGGTTCGGCACCATGATCCATATTTGGGATAGTTGGTTGCCACAACACCTTCAATTCCTGATCATCCCTTGTGTCCTCCCCTTGTTTACATTCAAGCATTCTCAGTACTAACTCACTTTTGGAAGATTTCATATTTTGAAAGTCTTCCTCATCATTCCCAAAGTGAATTTGCTCGGTCTCAATGTTGGAGGCATGTTCATTGATTGGACTTGGAGGGGTTTCTTCATCAATTTAACCATGAGGAGTAGAAAAATCTGCCATGGAATGTGTGGCATGATTTATCTCCTTGCCTTCCTTCATTCTCATGTCCACCAAGCGTTGCTTTATGAATTTCACACCCTCCTCTTGGGTTTCTAGTGAGGCCAAGAGGGTGTGGAGCTTGGCACACATGCCTTCTTCACTTTCCAAGTCTTGGTTCCTATTAAGATCATAAGTACCACTAGCAACATTGTTAGCACAAGAGGGGCGAGGAGAACGGTTATCATTAGGGAATTCACTCCAATGTCCATCACGACCACCAAAAATAACAATTGTGCCTATCATAGGAGCAAGAAGGTGAATACCTTCCTCTCCTAGGGACAATTCTACACCTACGCCCAAGGTGGGGTCCTCTACAATAAACACAATAGTCGGGAATATAAACTGGGATGTAACCACCAATATTTCTATCATTTTGAGATGCCATGGAACTAATCAATAAACTAAAATTAAACAAAATAAAAACAACTATTCACAAAATTGAACTAGAGTAAGTAAACTCAAATTCTAAACTAACTCAATATACCAAATTATTCCCCGACAATGGCACCACTTTTGATAACGCTCAAATACACTCTCCAATGGAGGTAATTGCGATCGTTAGAGCAAAACACATTTATATTCTCGACAGGAGTTAGGGTCGATCCCATAGAGAATAATGTAATTGCTATCGAGCTAATAGAGAATGAAAGTAACTTATTGGAGTTCAAAGAACAAAAAGGGAAATGATATCAAAAGGGTTTTTTTAACTAAAACTAAAAGATAAACGAAAACCAAATAAAATATAGATTTGATCAATGAATTTCACCTTGCCTTCATCAAGCAAGGACAATAAGGGAGAATTGGGGATGGAAAATCAATTCACCAAGACTTTCACCCTATTAACACATGGTTAGTCTTGGTTAAAGGTATGTCTATCCGTCTCTCAAAAAATCAAGCATATATGTCATGTATTCTCTCGAATCACCATGAGTGAGCAATAACCAACCAATTCAACTTGAGTGAGTTGGCTATTTCTAGCTCCAACTCTTAGATGGGGGTTTCCAGTGAATTGAGCTATTCCTAGCCTAAACCTAGAGTGAAATCCCAAATCCCCACTATTGAACCTTCCCGAATTAAGGAACTCCTCTCTCAAGCAAGAAACCAATTAGAATGCTAAGTTAATATTTGCAACTATTAACTATAAATTCAAGCATGAAGGATTCAATAGACCCACATAATTAAGAAAGAGCAAACAAAAAATATAAATTCAATATCCAAACAAGTATTATCTCTAATACAAAACCCAAATCTCAATTCAACAATCACACCTATAAATTAGCAATTAAGAACAAGAGTTGAAGAATGGAAACTAAGGATTTTACAATAAAGACCATCCAAATCTTCACTCCTATCGTGTTGGTTGATGAACTTACTCTCTAAGTTTGTCAAGGGTTGTGAAATTTTGCCAAAGATAGATCCCAAAACGGCTGAGAAGAGTTTTATGTGAATTGGGGTTTCCAAAAAGGGGAATTGCCATTGCTGCCTTGCAGCTGACATTTCCTTCTTCGCCTATGCGTGTGGTCCGCCATATTTGCGAAGAGTCTTCTGTCTAGTTGACCTTCATGTATGTGAGTGGTCTGCCATATTTGTGTAGCTTCTTCTATAAGTGACATTTACGTACGTGGAGGGACTATCGCGTTTGCACAGGCCAATCAGCTACCAGTACCATATTTCTCCGAATAACTCCTTTTTGACTTGTTTTCATCCAAATTCTTTCCGAACACTTCTAAGACACAGAAACCTACAAAATAGAAGTAATTCATATCAATTGCACTATTTTCCCACTTAATATTAGCAAAAGCATAAGATTAAAAGCTAAATAAGTAGGTAGAATACCAATTTATCAGGTAGGTGTCATCACAATCCGTGTGAGTTTTGAACCGTGACAAGTTGGTATCAGAGTGCTAGGTTCACCAGTCTCATGAGTACAAGAGCAATGTCTAGTAGAGTCTTGCAGATCAGTGTGGAGATATTCATTATCTATCCTCGAGAGGCTATAGGACTTTTGGAAATTTTATTTTCTTTATTCTTATCATGCGTTCTTGGTTCGGACTAATTCTTAAAAATCTCCTCATTCCATTCCCTCACTTATAGTGAGGATACATTATGGTATTCACACACTCATAGTTAGGGGTGGTATCGTGTGGTTTGGTGCAAGACTTGGTACTAAAGAGGCAGTGGTAGACTACTGAGGATGATTTGTAGCCAGATTCAGACTATATCTATTATTCGAGGATGGGTTGAGTAAGGTTGTATTTCAGATTATGCATTTTGGGGTATTCTTATGGAAATGTGAATAATTATTTGAAGAATTTCATGAACATCTTATCTCCTATGGTTAGTTTTTGGCAGTTAAAAGAGTATATATATGATAGAGATGGTATATGTAATGGTGTTGATGAATGGGAATGAAATGACTAAAGAAAAAATTGGTAATAAGCGTGGTGACTTTGGAGACTATAGTTAAGAAAGTTTGTCATGACAAGAATGAGTTGTTCAATGTATAATAAGAACGAAGATGCTTCAACAGAGATTAGAATTTCTACTATAGTCTTATGGCATGAGTATATTGGCAAGTATTCAATGATTCAGTGATGGGATGGGTACTATCATTATTTTAAAGAACAGTTAAAGTTATAAGAAACCAACGAATTGGGTAAAAGAATAGTGATTATTGTAGGGTATGAAGAAAAGCTTCTTATAATAAGGTTTGAGGTGGTATAACTAGTTTCACAATTTCTATGAAGAGTATGCCTTCTATCTTGTGAAGAGGTTGTATGACAAAGAGAAATTGACTGGTCTGAGTTATAGGATATGGCTTCTATAGTAGGACTTGTATTTAACTGGCTAGAGTCACAAGGTGTGCTAATTATGCTATCGACTGGGATTTATGAAAGGGTAAATTGACTATGTGGGAGGTGATATGAAGGATGAAAAAATACCCAAGTATTAAGAGGTCTTGAAGAGAGATGATTGTCGATTTTAGGCCAAGAGTATGAAAGTTTCTTTCATGATTGGATTCTATGGGACTATATAATGATATTTCTTTATCAAGGGTACATATTATTTTGGGATAGAAACTGGATAATTCGTGTAATGTATTATTGTTACTTGATGGGTAGAAATGTATAATATGATCTGGGTACGACTTTCTCGATGGTAATGTTGTAGAAAAGTGGTGGATCTTGTGGGCTTTCATGATGTGGTACTATAAGGAAAAACAAGTTATAAATGGAAATAGATATATATCGATTAACAAGTGTAAAGGTTAATTTTTTAAGGGGACATTAGTTATTTCACCTATTTGAATAATAGAGCTTGACACTATATTCAGATTCGAAGGACCAATTAGTTTTGCTACAAACACCGAGTGAAGCATCAGTCTATAAGGGAAATTAAAGTGGTGGATCAAT
Organism: Jaltomata sinuosa; assembly: GCA_003996215.1. NCBI lineage: Eukaryota > Viridiplantae > Streptophyta > Magnoliopsida > Solanales > Solanaceae > Jaltomata > Jaltomata sinuosa. The sequence continues at coordinate 689,753 of QJPP01000553.1, forward strand.
GGTAGGTATTGATATGTTCAAGTTGTGAAGTGCGTTTCAGAGATTTAATTGAGAACTAGTGAATCAATTGGGACCAAGGGGACTGAATCGATATTTGGATGATGAGCTTATGGATAAAGAGAGTGTTCAGCGGATATACTTGTTTGGAATTATCTGAAAATGTTAGTGGGAATGTGTGTGCAGAAATTGATTATTTTTTAAACTTAAAGCGATGTGTTTGTGGTTTGAGGTATTAAATCGGCAGTCAGAATTAGTTTGGTGAAGTTACCTGGACTACTAAGAAAATTTGATGAGAAGACTTCGTGATGAGTTGTACTTGTGATATGACTAGTTTAGGAGGGTTTTTGCTTAAAAGATTCTAGTAAGGTAGGGAAAACTTTCAGATGTCTAGGATTTGTGGATTATTACTACTTTGGTGATTGGCTTGGTTTATATGAAAAGACTTATGGTGTTTTGAATCACTCCTCGAGTAGGCCTGAAGGGATTTCAACTTATGTTGGTAAAAGTGATTGGAAATGGAATATGACATTTGAAAAATAAAATGAGTGTACTTGAATTGATTTAGAAGGCTAAGAATTTATCTTCAGAAAGTGAGACTTAGGCTTAGAATGACGTGGTTACTTGGGTCTTGTTCAATTTATGGTGATACATCACGTGTTTTTCATATGGGTCATAAACTATAGAGTATGCTTAAAGAAGGAGGTCTACAAATGTTTGGGTCAAGTATTGCGGTAAGTTTCATGGTAATTTCGAGCTTGGAAACTAGTAAGATTCAGATTTCAAATGGCATATGTGATCAGATCTACGGGAAAATAATTAGTGGTGTGCTAAGCCATGTGATCTTATAATGTCCATAAGTGAATGGGTTGATATTTGTTGGTAAAGAAAGTCGTCTACATGATTTGGATCAGAATTCAGGCTTTCTGCGGTAAGGATACATGTGTGGTAGTGGATTATGCTAGCGTATGAATTGGTAAAATAAGAAAGATTGAGAAAGTCAATTATAGAGGACTTAGAAGGACTTGTGCATGGAAGATCATATGGGTTGCAGAATTATCACTTTGGGATGTTAAAGGATATGATAAAGTATTTCACTCAAAGGTTTTAGTTTAGAGTGTGAGGTAATAAGTCATGGGCCTTGTGTCAAAAAATATTGAATGGTAAACAAGTTAAAGAAAGGAACAAAGGACTCTTATATCAGATAAATAGAGGTATTTAGAGTCATATGAAATTCTATCATCATTGCATGAGTTGTAGAATTCAAGAAATGGGAGTCATTATATATGATCCTTGGTACAGAGTTGAAGGTTTCTGTGGATTTCAGCCTTTGAGTTCATAAATGACAGCACAAGTTAAAGCATTCGATAGTGGAAAGTGGAGTGGTTTTGGCATAGACTTATGAAGGACTTGGTAGTGGATCTTCTGCATATTTGGTGTTGGTTTTTGTGACAATCAGCGATATGTGGATGATTTTGCATTTTATGTTAGGTTAGATTATTCATATTTCGTCAGGTGACTTGCAGGTGTATTATCGAAAAGACTTAAAGTTCTGATGGTTTATTGAGTAGTTTGGGTGGAATTGATACTATCTAGTCAATGAAAACTATATGGATTAGTATGATGAGTTACTTATATATTTGGCTATGCATAGAGAGAATATGTTCATGGTATAAGAAGCTTTTAGGGTGATCACTGGTTTTTCTCTAAGTTTTGGCATGAAATATGATTGTTGAAAATAGTGGTTAAGGTATGACCGTTGAAGATTTATATGAAACTGATATTGATTTCTGACTCGGTAGTTTCAGCTCGATGAAATAATATTAACAGACTTGGAATCAACTCTATCAGCCTTGGAAAAGGCTAGTTTCTGACAAGAAATTCTAGGATGGGCTTCGAAGAGTAGAGATCCCTTGTTGGGGAAAAGGAAAGTCATAACTCAAGGTTTTGGAGAGTGGTAATGTGTATTGTGAAGGTGTTTGGTACTAATGACAATTGTGAAAATATGAATAAAGGATTTATAAGGTCATGGTATTCAGTTGGTATAGATTTGGCCCTAGATTTACAATTATCAGCTCATGGTGTCTATTTTGAGATTTGGTGAATTTGGTATGTTCAAAACTATGGTTATGATCAACTCAGTTATTGCGTGTAGAGGCAGTTCAAACTTCAAAAATATGAAAATCCGATATTTGAAGAAGTTTTGGTTTTGGATACTAGAGATGTAGTCTTAATGGATAAAACAAAGGAGGATTTCGACAGTAAGGTGAACAAGAAGCACAACGAATGTAACTTTGCTCGAAAGTGTTTATATGAGGTCTACTATGGATATTTTCAGTTGCTCAGCAGCTTTGGTACTTTCCTTACTCTTACGTTCGAGGATGAACGTGTATTTTAGTGGTGAATAATGTAACAATTCTCATAGTGATTTCTCATTTTTGGTGTATTTTGACCATTTTAACCTTCTTCATAGTTATATCATGGTATTTGTAGTTTGCAAGAATAGGCGGCATAGTTCTCGAGGTGGTTGATTGAGAATTATGCAAGTTTTTATTTTTTGAAGGTTAAAAAGCTGATATGATTGACTTTAGTCAACATCCATAGAATTTGAACTCGTATCAATATTTTGTCAGCGCCATAAGCTCCAAAATATCATTTTTGGGTTAGTAGGACTATTGGTTTGGGTTTGGAGATATTTGGACGAGTTTTAGAAGAGTTTTTGAGTTTTGAAAGTTGAAAAACTTAAGAGAGTTGACCAAAGTCAATATTTGGGGTTAAAAGGGTTATTTTTGAGTTTTGACGATTCCACTAGGTCCGAAGGATTATTTTTGGCCTAATTGAAGGTTTGGTTCAGTTCCCAAGGCTTTGGAATGAGTTTTGAGTTGTTATTTAAAAATTTGAAAGTTTTTAAGTCAAGAGTTGACTTGACTTCGGTCAATATTTGGTCAAGATGATCTCGTTTGGGTGTTTTGATGATTTCACCAGGTCTGGAATATGTTTTACAACTGGTTGGCACTATTGTTTCATGTCCGAGTGTTCTCAGATGAGTTTTGGGTACTCATTCGGAGTTTGGAAGTTTATCGTTGTTGGATTTTAGTAGTTTCACCTGAAGCAAATAAGATCCATTTGGTGTTTGAATGGTACCATTAGATCTGTATCAAAAATTTTGAACTAACACAAAAAGAATCGTCGTATTTATAGCTCGTATGAGGGAGATATGGTCGTTTTACTACGGACAGCTTTTGCTGGTGCTGCTAAGGTCGCGACCGCGAAGGGTCGCCACCAAAGGTCGTCGCGAACGCGAGTTTGGTCACGATCGTGAGAATTGCCAGAGTTTACTTAAATCGATAATTTTTGTATATTTGACATTTTGGGAGCTAGACAACTCCGATTGAGGTAATTTTTAATGCATTTTTCTCGTACAATTATGAGGTATGTGTTTCTAACTTTATTTTTTTCATTTACCAAGATTATCCTTTTTATTTTTTATAATTTTTATTCACAAGTCGAGATTTGAAACCCCAAAGTTTATGAAATAAAAAGTTCTTGATTTTAGGATTAATTTGTGATGATTTTTCATTGATTTTTAGGAAATTAAAGTATGGGTAATCTGATTAGCATAAATTTATCAATATTTCTCATTTTAAACCGCGTTTTAACTTGGAATTTTGGGGTTTTCCCGAGTAAAATTAAAATTTGATAAATTGATGGTTTCAAACTTGATTTTGTTCCCGTTTTTGATAAAATTTCATATTTGAACTCCTTAAGCTTTGGGTAAATTATTTTTCTAATAAAATTCTAATTTTGCCTTTGCGGGCTCGGGGTTGATTTTTGAATTAACTTCTTAGACCCAGTTTAGAACCTTAGCAATATGAGTATCGTTGAACTTATACTTACGTGTAGAACTTATTTTTGATAGAGTGATTACGTTTAGATACTCTTCGTAAAAGAAAGACCCAGGTGTGATCTTGTAAAGTTTGTTGTTCGGCTTCGAGATAGATTATGGCTTAACTTATTTGAAACTTTGCTTGAGTGGGACTTATCGCGTAAAGCATGCTATGAGAGGGTTGACTTAATGATTATAATAGTAATTGAGTTGATTTATGTTATTGTGATGCTTTTGTGGGGGCTTGTGCTGATCATGATAGTAAATGAGATGAATTATCATTGTGATACCCAAATTGAGGCTTATGCTATATCAGTGATAGAGGACTTAGATTCATGGATTGAGATTGATACTCGTAGCCGGTGTTCAAGAACATATTGTGATGCTGAGATTTTGATTATATTTGTACAATTGGCTTATTGATACTTCGTGTTCATGCATGTGCATTCATCTCATGAAACACTAGATTGGACCATTAGAAGCATTGTTTGAAAGAAAAGAGAATGTTTTCTATTCATTTAGTACGAGGTAGGATTTCAAACATAGACATATGATATTTTACTTATTCAGTCCGATGCAATATTCCAGACATAGATATATGATATGTTATTGATTCCGTCCAATGGAGAATTTTGGGTGGGGTATATGGACCTCGCGAGTCCCCCATGGATCCTATCCTGGAGCGATATATGCTCGAAAGGTGTATATCGGTAGGCATGGCTATTGCATTTCATTCCTTATCATTTCATTGCATTGCATTATTATTTGGATAGTTTTTCTGATTGAGATAAATTGTGTTATTATAGATATTGAGCTACTAGGAATTTTCTACGTGCAGGGTTATTTTAGTATTCTTTATTCGATATAGTAACTTCTTAAGCTCAGTCGACCTATGATGCTTACTGAGTACAAGTGAATCGTACTCTCCCCTACTTTTATGCATCCTTCTGATGCAGATTGAGGTACAAGTGGATCCTGCGACTAGAGTTCGTGCTTTTTGGATATCTTCGAAGCTGTGGTGAGCTCCTATGTTCGGAGACTGTCTCAACTTTCTCTATTAATTATCTCTATTTTCTTTACTTTCTCAAATAGTGTTGTAGTATTTGGTTAGGATATTCTATACTTAGAAACGCTCTTGTATTCGTGATAACTGAGTCTTGGGATGTATTGGAGTCTACTATTTGAACTCACTGTGATTATTTTTGAGTCATTATTGATTTATCGTTGTATTTTTTTGCTATTTTCTTTATTTCTAAGTTGCTTGTGTTTATTAAGTTAGGCTTACCTGCCATGAATGGGTTGGGATAGGTACCATCATAATCCGTGTGAGTTTTTGACCGTGACAATAAACTAGGCAGATGCTTAAACTACAAACAGCTATCACATATGAATCAAAATTGCATCAATGAAAGGCTAACCCGTTAGCAGAAAATAGCTTAAGAAGAATCCCAAAAATCAATCCTTCGAACACTCAGTAAGAGAACTCGAAACTATAAGTGTGAGAAGAAAGTTATGATAAAAACTTGTGAGGAAGTGTGGGGAACTTTCAGTCATTTTTAAAAAGAAGAGGAGTGTTTTGCTTATATAACCACACAAAGAAGTGAAAGAGGAAAGGAATAATAAGGAGAATCAATCAGAGAAATATTTCCCTTAAACAAAAAAAATTCAAACATTTGGAAGTAAAATTATCCGATTTTACTATAAATGAGAAAGTACCAAAGCTGTCATAATCAATTAGAAGAGCAAATGAGAGTATTAAAAGATTTTCCTCAAATAAGGTAATCACATCAATTTGGTCATTAATCCAGTCAAAACATACCAAATAAACACAATACTAGAGCTGTCATTAATACCAAATTATAGCTTAAGAGATTGTCCTGATTTTAAACTTAAGAGGAAAATACTTTGATTCAAGTTACCACAATTAGCATATACAGTGATCGTAGAGAAATCAATCAAAGCAGCCTTTTGGATTTAACAACTTATTCGAGAAAAGGAGATCAGAACAATGCTTAAATAAGATAACTGAGGATACAACACTGATTAAGAAAAGAGTAAATCACAGTGCACTAAGACTTGGTGTGAAAATTATACAAATATGTGGCTTAATCAATTGATGGATTAAATATGATTCAAAATAATTCCCATATAACCATATGCAAAGCATAGAGGAGCATGAATACAAAGCATTAATCAAACCTATTCAAATTCGTACCAATATCAATTCACAGAGTCTGTCAATTATTAATCTAGCTAGAGGGGTAATTAATTTGAGCACAAAACGAACACCAAACAATTATACCTGAGACGAATTCATAAAAATCTATCGTAAAGTAATTTTACAATGCCAACGGTGAATGGAGGTTGACGGGTGGACTCCCATGGTCTTGGAACAACTTCAAGAATGATGAAGAACTTCAACTTTAGAAAGACCTTAGAGCTTTCATTATGGAGTTTCCTCGAGAATTGCTGAAAAGTTACAACATTGGGACTTTCTGGGTGTTGAGTGGAGAGACGGGACAGAGGAGATGTCACGCCCCGAGGTTACCCCTTAGACGTAATACGAGACTTGGGACCACAAGTGCCCCAAGCTAACCCTTGGTCATAGAATCCTCAAGAATAACATAAAGTAAGCGGAAGCACAATAGATAAAGTCAGAATAACATAAATGGAGAGTCAAGTCAAATAGGAATACAAGGTCCATACGAAGACTCAAATATTGTCTATGTCTGACAAGCCTCTACTCATAACATTAAGAGTTGCTAGGACAAGACCCTAGCTAATTCAAAGTACGGAAATAAAAGCTAACACACGCTAAGAACATAACTAGTCCTCGACCTAAGAGGACTCACCAACAGCTAACAGATAGAGTGGCCTGGAAGCTCTAGCCACGTTCTTGGGAAGGGACTCCTGAATCTGCATTATCAAAGGATGCAACGCAAGATATGCGTCAGTACTATAGGATGTACCGAGTATGTGAGCGATGCATGAACATGATAAATAGTTTAAAACATGCTGAGTATGCTTTAACAATCAAGATCATACTTTAAAAGTAAAACTGGATGCAAGTGACTCTATAAAACACCATAAGCTGAAAACATAATCATAAACAAGATTCTGAAATCTGAATAAGAGTCAAGTATATTTTTTAAAGCATAAACTGTTTCTGTGGGAGGTTCTCTAACCGACATAGACCATGTGAGCTACATGAAATTCAATGTATACGCCCCATCGAGAGGACCCAATATACCTTGCCAGGGTATAAAGGCATGATTGTGGCGTGATCACTAAAACTGATGCCCAACAGAGGAGACTTGGAAACCTACGGGGACACGTAGTTCTGGGACTAAGGGTACTCTCACCCGGTCTAACTCGGTGCTAAATACTACTCCCAAAATATACTTATATCTCATATAATACTAGGGCATATCTGATGCCAAAACTGATCATAACTGGTGACATATCTGATGTCAAAGCTGTTGAAAAGCAACAAGACATATCTGAATGCCATGCAATTAAACTCATACATCTAAAAACTTAACATAGCCATAATTCAAATCATGCATTTCCTTTCTAAATTCATACTTGAAGAATTTGGCATGCAATTTCATAAAATACATAAGGTCATGATATCTAATCATGTCAAATTTCTCTTGAAAACATATAATTTAATGGAATCATGCTAGAAATCAACTTTAGAGCTTGGACTTTTAAAACCAATGAAGCAATCATAATCAAATCATAATTAAGCAATAAGAAACCATGAATTTAAGCATAGAAACTGATTTCATATGTTTTCCCCAATTTAGATGAAGACCCTAATTTCACAAGCTCATGATTTAACATAAGAATTGGGGTTTTTGGACACAAGGGTGAAATAAACCCATTGTTGAATACCCACATACCTTGATTGAAGATAACCCACTTGAATTGGAAAGACTTAGGAGGCTTGAACTTGGAGTTTGAGACTTGAAGCTTGGAGAAGAATTTCCCTTTTTGGGAGAAGAGTGAAGTAATGATAAGGAACTTAGGCTAATGAGGGTGAAAACCATTCTTGAAATAGTCAAAACGACATCATTTAGGAGTTAAAAGAGTGGGTAATGACTAAAATACTCCTGGGACTTAATTAGAAAAAAGCTGATTTAAAACTCGGCTTCAGGTTCCATGGGTGGAGTCTACGACTCGTGGACCTAACCACGACTCATGGTTCCTTCTCGTGGAAATTACCCAAGGTTTCAGGCTGCTGAAGGTTCCCTATGACTCAATAGGACGACTCGTGGAAGCTTCCACGAGTCATAGAACCAAGTCGTGGAAATCAGGGGACCTGACCACTCTCTGTTTGAGTTCCACAGGTTGGTTCCACAACCCGTGGAAACTTCCCTGAACCGTGAACCTAACTCGTGGTTCTCAGACCTGAGGATGGTCTGCAGGATTGGAATCACGAGTCATTTCTATGACTCGTGGAACCACCCACGGCTCGTGGAGTTGACCCGTGATCCCTGGAAGTTGAAAAATCTCTGCAAGTTCTGAGTTTAAAAGTTGGATCAGTTTCTGGGGTGTTATAATATCTCACCCTTGTGATCATTCTTCCTCAAAAGAAGACTAAGTAAGGCAAACTGAAGAGAAAACAGCCTAACCAACAACAAAACATGGAAATCAAGGAATAATCATGAAAACTGAACTTTCCAACTTAAAACATGGTTAAATCAACTTCGTAAACATGAATGCATGCTAGGATCATGAGAGTAACTGATGGAATAGGATTGGAGGGACATACTAAGGATGAAACTTTTACCTCGAGCTGGAACATAATTGTAAGGAAAGAGATGGGGATATTTGGCCTTCATGGCCTCTTCCGCTTCCCAAGTAGCTCCTTCAACAAGTTGATTTCTCCAAAGAACTTTTACCGAAGCAACTTCTTTATTTCTCAACCTCCAAACCTGATGATCCTTCACACCCACATCCTCCAAAGGGACAATCAAGCTCGGATCGCCAAAACACTTCTTCAACAAGGAAACATGGAAAACGGGATGAACCGCTTCCAACTCTGATGGCAAATCCAACTCATAAGCAACCTTACCAACCTTCCTCAAAATTCGATAAGGACCTACAAAACGGGGACTAAGCTTCCCCTTCTTGCCAAATCTCATCACACCCTTCATGGGTGACACCTTTAGGAAAACCCAATCATCAACTTCAAATTCCAACTCCCTTCTTCTTACATCCGCATAAGATTTATGTCGACTCTGAGCGGTCTTCAACCTTTCCCAAATAGGATGAACCTTCTCCATAGTCTCATGAACCAAATCTGGACCAATCAAGGCTGCCTCACCTACCTCAAACCAACCAATAGGAGACCTACATCTTCGGCAATAAAGTGCCTCAAATGGAGCCATCTGGATGTTAGAGTGAAAGCTGTTGTTTTAGGCAAACTCGATAAGAGGTAAGTGATCATCCCAATTACCTTTGAAATCAATCATACACGCTCTCAACATATCCTTCAAAGTTTGAATAGTACTCTCTGCCTGGCCGTCTGTACGAGGGTGAAAAGTTGTACTAAGCTTCACCTGGGTACCAAGACCTTTCTGAAATGATCTCCAAAACTGAGATGTAAACTGAGGACCTCTATCAGAAATGATAGACAAGGGAACACCATGCAATCGAACTATCTCCCGGATGTAGAGTCTGGCATAATCGTCTACTGAATCGGTAGTCTTAACAGCCAAGAAGTGGGATGACTTGGTCATCCGGTCGACAATCACCCAAATGGAATCATGTTGCCTTCGAGTACGAGGCAAGCCAGTAATAAAGTCCATATTGATTTCTTCCCATTTCCAAGTGGGAAGGTCAATATCTTGAATCATGCCACCCGGCCTTTGATGCTCCACCTTTACTTGTTGACAGTTGGGACACTTAGCCACAAACCCGGCTATGTCCCTCTTCATACCATTCCACCAAAAGACTTCCCATAGATCACGGTACATCTTAGTAACACCCGGATGAATGGAATATCTAGAATTATGAGCCTCAGCTAGAATCTATTGTCTCAACCCATCTACATCTAGCACACATAAATGACCCTGATAACGAAGCACACCATCTCCCCCTTGGGAGAAAACCTCCACCCGTTGCTGATGAACTACACCCTTAAGCTGAAGTAGAATGGGATCCTTGTCTTACTTTGCCTTCACCTCAGCTACCAAAGATGATTCAGCACCATTTTGTACAATCACACCACCTTCTATCGAGTCTATAAGGCGAGCTCCCAACCGAGCAAACCTATGAACCTCTTTAACCAATTCCTTCTTCCCATCTTCAATAGAAGTCACACTTCCCATGGACAGTCTACTCAAAGCATCCGCCACTACATTGGCCTTACCCGGATGGTAAATCACACTCATGTCATAATCCTTAAGAAGCTCAATCCATCTCCTTTGTCACAAATTCAATTCCTTTTGAGTAAACACATACTGAAGACTCTTATGATCGGTGAATACATCCACATGCACCCCATACAAATAATGTCTCCAAATCTTCAAAGCAAAGACCACGGCGGCCAACTCAAGATCATGAGTAGGATAGTTCTTCTCATGAGTCTTAAGCTGTCTCGAAGCATAAGCAATTACCTTACCACGCTGCATCAAAACACAACCCAAACCAATCCTAGAAGCATCACAATACACAACAAAATCATCTAGGCCCTCGGGTAGAGCTAACACTAGAGTTATGGTTAATCTAGTCTTCAGTTCCTGAAAGTTCTTCTCACACAAGTCGGACCACTAAACTTTTACCTTCTTGTGAGTCAATCGGGTCAAAAGGGCAGCAATGGAAGAAAATCCTTCCACAAACCTCCTGTAGTAACCATCCAAACCCAAAAAGCTCCTAATATCAGACGGGGAAGTAGGTCTAGGCCAGTTTTTTACTGCCTCTATCTTTTGATAATCAAATCGGATACCATCACTAGTCACAATATGACACAGGAAGGCAACTGACTGCATCAAGAACTCACACTTGCTAAACTTAGCAAACAACTGTCTATCCTTGATAGTTTGCAACATAACCCTCAAGTGGTCTGCATGCTCCTCCTCACTCTGAGAGTAGATGAGGATATCATAAATGAAAATAATCATAAACATATCCAGGTACTGTTTGAACACACGGTTCATCAAATCCATAAAGGTTGTAGGAGCATTCGTTAGACCAAAAGACATTAGAACAAATTCATAATGACCATATTGAGTTCTGAAGGCTATCTTCAGAATGTCACACTCTCTAACACGAAACTGATGATAACCGGATCTAAGGTCGATTTTGGAGAAGAAACTAGCACCCTGAAGCTGATTGAACAAGTCATCAATACTAGGAATGGGATATTTATTCTTGATTGTGACCTTGTTCAATTGATGGTAGTCAATACACATTCTAAGAGAACCATCTTTCTTTCGAACGAATAAAACTGGGGCACCCCATAGAGAAATGTTAGGCCTGATGAAACACTCATCGAGAAGATCTTTCAACTGACCATTTAATTCCTTAAGTTCTGCGGGAGCCATTCTACAGGGAGGAATAGAGATAGGATTCGTATCTGGGAGAAGATCTATCCCAAAGTCTATCTCCCGCAAGAAAGGCACTCCAGGAAAATCCTCGGGAAATACTTCTGGAAACTCATTCACAACATAAACAGACTGAAGGGGTGAGGTTTCGAACTCCGTGTCCATAACCCGCACTATGTGATAAATATACCCCTTTAAAATCATCTTCCTAGCCTTAAGATAAGATATGAAATGACCTTTCGAGGAAGGGGGACTACCTTGCCATTCTAAAATGGGTTCATTTGGAAACTTGAAACTGACAACCCGGGTACGACAATCAACAGAAGCATAACATGCATACAACCAATCCATACCTAGAATGATATCAAAATCAGTCATCTCCAACACTACTAGATCTGCTGAAGTGACTCTATGAAGGACTAAGATAAGACAATTTTGGTAGATTCTTTTGGCTAAGACTGACTCACCAACAGGAGTAGAAACACAAAAGGGTTCTAAAAGCAATTCAGGACATACTTTAAATTTGCATGCTATATAAGGGGTCACAAAAGATAAGGAGGAACCGGGGTCCAACAAAGCATACACATAGAAAGAGAAGACTTTCAACATACCAATGACAACATCTGGAGAACTCTCCTGATCCTAACGGGAGGACATAGCATAAAGACGGTTCTAGCGCTAACCACCAGAACTAGAAGATGCGCCCTGCTGGGCTGGTCTACTTCCTGAAGCTGCTGGGGTAGGCTGAGTCCTACCTCCCTGTCCCTTCCTAGCTAAAGGGCAATCCCTGATACGATGCCCAGTCTGACCACACCCAAAACAACCCTCTCTACCAGCCAAACACTCACCGGGGTGATTCTTCCCACACTTGGTACAAACGGGGAAAGAAGGCCCCTTTGCACCACCACCCTGAGCATAAGAGCATGCACCTCTACTGGACTGATCATGGTGGGGTCTGGAGGCCTGACAAGGAGTACTGGCAGAAGAATGCACGGGCCCTGACGATCTCTTCTGAAATGAAGAGCGATGTCCGCCCCCGGACTTCTGATGGCTAAATCCCGAACCCTTAAATCTAGCTCTTTTGTTCTCCCTTGCCATCTCCCTAAGCTTGTCACCCTCAATATGATTGGCAAGAGTCATGAGTTGGGAAATGTTCATATCACTCATCAACAAGGCAGACCTACACTCTTTCTTCACCATATCAGAAACCCCATATATGAACTTGCTCATTTGATCATGCGGGTCCGCTACCATGGAGGGAGCATATCTAGACAACTGAGTGAACTTCAGACAATACTCTTGAACCCACATCGACCCCTGTCTCAAGTTCACAAATTCCTCCACCTTCGCTTGCCTCAATTCTCGGGGAAAGAACCTATCAAGGAAGGCCCTCTCAAAACACTCCTAAGTCATGGGGACCGCGTCCCTCACCCTAGCCTCCTTCCATTGCATGAACCAAATATGAGCTACATCCTTCAGTTGATAGGATTCAAGCTCAACACAATCAACCCCAACCACTTGCATAACTTCGAAGATCTTCTTCACTTCATCAATAAAGTTGAGCGGGTCCTCACTCACTTTCGAACCCCAAAAATTGGGTGGGTTCATCCGGACGAAGTCATAAACTCGGGCCGCTACCCCACCTTGAGGGTTGACTGGGGCAGGAGCCTGCTGATTGGCCTGAGTGGCCAAAGTCTGGGCTAGCAAATGGATGGTGTTTCTGAACTCCTCATTCGTGACATCGGGGACCAAAACGGGAGGAACAACATTCTGAGTGGCTCGGGGAGGCATAACACATCGAGGAGGCATAATATGAAACGTACAAGATAAGGATTAGAGGAACATTAGAGTTAAGCTCTATCGCACGAGGTGATCATGAAAGAAGTGAAGTTTTCCAAGACACCTCATAGCTTTCCTCTTATATGTGTGGCGCGCTTCATACACATGAAAGAGACTCGACTTGATGTGGCTTTCAGACATCCTAGGACTCTTGAACCTGAAGCTATGATACCAAGTTTGTCACGCCTCGAGGTTACCCCCTAGACGTAACACGGAACTTGGGACCACAAGTGCCCCAAGCTAACCATTGGTCATAGCATCCTCAAGCATAACATAAAGTAAGAGGAAACACAATAGATAAAGTCGGAATAACATAAATGGAGAGTCAAGTCAAATAGGAATACAAGGTCCATACGAAGACTCAAATACTGTCTATGTCTGAAAAGCCTCTACTCATAACATAAAGAGTTGCTAGGACAAGACCCTAGCTAACTCAAAGTACGGAAATAAAAGCTAACACTCGCTAAGAACATAACTAGTCCTCGACCTAAGAGGACTCACCAACAGCTAACAGATAGAGTTGCCTGGAAGCTCTAGCCACGTGCCTGAAAAGGGACTCCTGAATCTGCATCATCAAAGGATGCAGCGCAATATATGCGTCAGTACTATAGGATATACCGAGTATATGAGCGATGCATGGACATGATAAATAGTTTAAAACATGTTGAGTATGCTTTAACAATCGAGATCATACTTTAAAAGTAAAACTGGATGCAAATGACTCTATAAAAAACCATAAGCTGAAAACATGATCATAAACAAGAGTCTGAAATCTGAATAAGAGTTAAGTACATTTTTTAAAGCATAAACTGTTTCTGTGAGAGGTGTTCTAACCGACATAGACCATGTGAGCTATATGGAATCCGATGTATACGCCCCATTGAGAGGACCTAATATACCTTGCTAGGGTATAAAGGCATGACTGTGGCATGATCACTAAAACTGATGCCCAACAGAGGGAACTTGTAAACCTATGGGGGCACGTAGTTCTGTGACTAAGGGTACTCTCACCCGGTCCAACACGGTGCTAAATACTACTCCCAAAATATACTTATAGCTCATATAATACTGGGGCATATCTGATACCAAAACTGATCATAATTGGTGACATATCTGATGTCAAAGCTGTTGAAAAGCAATAAGACATATTTGAATGCCATGCAATTCAACTCATACATCTGAAGACTTAACATAGCCATAATTCAAATCATGCATTTCCTTTCTAAATTCATACTTGAAGAATTTGGCATGCAATTTCATAAAATACATAAGGTCATGATATCTAATCATGTCAAATTTCTCTTGAAAACATGCAATTCAATGGAATCATGCTAGAAATCAACTTTAGAGCTTGGGATTTTAAAACCAATGAAGGAATCATAATCAAATTATAATTAAGCAATAAGAAACCATGAATTTAAGCATAGAAACTGATTCCATAAGTTTTCTCCAATTTTGATCTAAACCCTAATTTCACAAGCTTATGATTTCACATAAGAATTGGGGGGTTTTGGGCACAAGGGTGAAAGGAACCCATTGTTGAATACTCACATACCTTGATTGAAGATAACCCACTTGAATTGGAAAGACTTAGGAGGCTTAAACTTGGAGTTTGAGACTTGAAGCTTGGAGAAGAATTTCCCTTTTTTGGGAGAAGAGTGAAGTAATGAGAAGGAACTTAGGCTAATGAGGGTGAAAACTCTTCTTAAAATAGTCAAAACGATATCATTTAGGAGTTAAAAGAGTGGGTAATGACTAAAATACCCCTGGGACTTAATTAGGAAAAACCTGATTTAAAACTCGGCTTCAGGTTCCACGGGTGGAGTCTACGACTCGTAGACATAACCACGACTCGTGGTTCCTTCTCGTGGAAACTGCCCAAGGTTTTAGTCTACTGAAGGTTCCTTATGACTCAACAAGACGACTCGTGGAAGCTTCCATGAGTCGTAGAACCAAGTCGTGGGAATCAGGGGACCTGACCACTCTCTGTCTGAGTTCCACAGGTTGGTTCCACGACCTGTGGAAACTTCCACGAACCGTGAACCTGACTCGTGGTTCTCAGACCTGAGGATGGTTTGCAGGACTGGAATCACGGGTCATTTCCATGACTCGTGAAACCAACCACGGCTCGTGGACTTGATCCGTGATCCCTGAAAGTTCAAAAATCTCTGCAAGTTCTAAATTTAAAAGCTAAATCGATTTTTGGGGTGTTACAGGAGAGGGTGGCGCTGGGTGTCCATCGGCGACGGAGGTAAGTATATTGGTGGTTCACCGGCCATGGATGGCCGATAGTGGTGGGGGTGAAGAGGAGAGTGGCGGTGGAGGAGATGGTGGCGGAGAAGAGTTGAAGAGGAGAAGGGGCGGCTGATGTGTGGAGAAGTGATTAGGGATTTGGGTAATTAAAAAAGAAAATAAATTAAAGATTAATATGGACCGTCGGATTAGATCAAATATAGGGCTGAGATTAAAGCCGTGGAAGTGGATCGGGTCAAACTGGTTCAGACCGGGTCATTCAAATTGGGTTAAATAAAATTGCAATTGAAATTTTAAAAAGGGCCAATTAGACTCAATTGAGGCTACAATTGGCATTAAAAAGGTAGAAAGTGGCTAGAATTTAAATAAATTGAGAGGGCAATTGAAATTGGGCTGCTATATAATTAATAACATACTACATATATATAATTTGATAGATAAAAAATAATTATCATGCAAAAAAATATTCTTAAAAACTCATAAATAAATTATGTGTATACGTAAAATTAATATCATGTAATCTATGATACGAAATTCACGATAAAATAATAATAATAATTAAAATAAATAATATATTTACGAATTTAAAAAGTGTTAAGATGACGATAAAACATGTCGTTTATTTAGTAAATAAAAGTAATACATAAGAAAATTAAGATCTGAAAATAATAATAATTAGTAAAATAACAGCCCGAGCAAGGTATATGGAGGTCAAAATTGGATGTCAACACATGCCATGTCTTAGTGCAATTGGTACACTTATGTATCCTGCTATTACTGTCAATGAGATAATATTTTTATTAATATGTAAGCAAAATATAATTTCACTTTTACGTGGATATAATTGAGTGAAATAAAATATTGACATGGATTTATTATTTCTAACCAATATTGTCAAGGAATTATCTATTATGCACTAAAGGAAGATTATCTGATTTACACAACATTTAATCCCACAAAAGTTATATATTTGTATTTAAAGGTATTGTCATATTATCATATTTTACAAGACAGTCAATTATTGATACTTGTTTAAATCTTGCAAAGATACTACCAATTTTTAAAGCAAGTGACTCAACACATTAGAGATGTGTGATTTTTATTTAAAAGTAGATCTTAGTAATGTTGAAGATGATGCTACTTGCAAAACTTAATTAAAAAAAAGTAAATATCATTGAAGACAAAAATAAAGTACATTTCAGCAAAGTAATTTTTCAGACACAACCTTCAATGAAAGTGTGAAATGAAAAGGTCGCTCAAATAATAATTTGAAAGAATAGCTCACCATGGATTGATGATTTCAACATTCGAGAAGTTATACAAGACAAAAACTTATTGTCTCTGAAATATCAAGTGATGTTTTTATCCGAAAGAGTAAATACGTGCTACAATCTTTTTTTCTTAGCAAAGATTTTGTCCCACTAAATTTTTCTGGTAAGGTTTTTAACAAGGCAACAAGCAATACATGCTAAATGATTTGTGTACTCTTTTTTCTTCACTAATTTTTTTTTTTCATGAATTATTTTTCTGGTAAGATTTTAACAAGGCACATTATCTATGAACATCCCAGAAAGAGTGTTGTGAAATATTAATATGGATGTCCACTAATCTTCTCCCATGATATATAGTTTATCTTTCATTATTCCACACAACATTATGGATATAATTTTCACACTCTTTATCCTCTTCCACAATTTTCATAGTTAAATGCTAAATTATGACAACCTTTTATATGATTCTATGAACACTATAAATACATGCAGAAAAATTCATATTGTGTATATTTAAACATTTGTACGCTTGATGACTTGAAAAATATATTTAAAAAATTAAAAAAACTCACATTTTTTGTTTTTATTTCTATTGCTCTCATCTTCTAATATTATTACTCTTTTAATTTGATTTTACAATAAAAAGTTATATTTCAAAAACTAAAATTTTTCATAGAAGCACTTTTGAAAAAGAAATATAAATCGCTGCTGTAATATTGGTAAAAATAATTTTCAAATTGTTTGAAGAATACAAATGATACTCTCCAAAAAATACTTGACACACTTTTAAAAAAAATATATATTTTAGAAATTTAACCAAAGGTAGGCACATAGGAAATTCCCCCATTATTCTGCAGAAAATTGCTTTCTCAATCGCAGCAGCAAACTAATGTTCCGTAGAAGCCCAGCATCTGACTTGGTAATATCTCCTGCCTTTCAACTAATCCATCATTCCATTTCGCTTCCTTCACACTCCATTTTCAACAAGAAGCAGTAGGCAGTAGATGAACTGTTGACTCCACGGTAGTTAAGGAATTGCTTTGACGACTTGGATTTCAGGTAAACTGATATTCTCCATTCCAGCCAGCTACACCCTTTCAATTCTTTGTAGTAATTTTCTATGCTCTGAAAGATAGTTGTAGTACCTATAGTGTGGATGATGAATTCTGATTCAATCTCCCTCCTACCAATTCCATCAAGCAACAAGCCTATGGCTGTAGCCACAAAGGAAGACGAAGAGCCACCGATTTCCACCACTTCATTGCTTTCTTTTGACACAGATGAATCTACTCCTCCAAAAACCCCTTTGACTAGGGTAATTTTCACATCTCTAATTCTCGTCACTTGTGTATCTCTCTCTACAGCTATTACCTTTGCTTTCCTCTTCTTTTCCTCCTCTTCACATCCTTCTCTATCCATTTCTGATGTATCAGTATCACGCCCACTCAATAAACTCAAACATCCAGTTGTTCTCTTGATTTCATCTGATGGCTTTCGCTTTGGATATCAGTATAAGACAGATACCCCAAATATCAATAGATTGATCAGGAATGGGACAGAAGCCGAACTGGGTTTGATTCCTGTATTCCCAACTTTGACTTTTCCTAATCATTACGCCATTGTTACTGGTTTGTACCCTGCTTATCATGGTATTATAAACAACTTTTTTCTTGATCCCAAAACTGGAGAGCCTTTTACTATGGGGAGTCATGATCCTAAGTGGTGGCTCGGTGAGCCACTTTGGGAGACTGTCGTCAATCATGGTCTTAAGGCTGCTACTTATTTCTGGCCTGGATCTGAGGTAAATAAAGGAGCTTGGACTTGTCCACAATCTCTCTGTCAGAGGTATAATGGTTCTGTCCCATTTGAAGAACGAGTTGATACTGTTTTGAACTACTTTGATTTGCCATATGATGAAATTCCGTCATTTATGACACTCTACTTTGAAGACCCTGATCATCAGGGTCACAAGGTTGGGCCAGATGATCCTCAAATCACTGAAGCCGTTGCAAAAGTTGATGGGATGATTGGCAAGTTGATCCAAGGTTTAGAAGAAAGAGGGGTTTTTCAGGATGTGAACATTATAATGGTTGGCGATCATGGTATGGTTGGCACTTGCGATAAAAAGTTAATCTTTTTGGAGGATTTGGCTCCGTGGATTGAAATTCCAAAGGATTGGATACAGTCATATAGTCCGTTGCTTTCCATTCGTCCACCACCAAGTTACTCTGCCAAGGATGTCGTCAACAAGATGAACGAGGGCTTAAAGTCGGGGAAGGTTCAGAATGGGCAGTATTTGAAAGTCTATCTAAAGGAGGAGCTGCCTGATCGGCTGCATTATTCTGCGAGTGATCGAATACCACCCATCATTGGGTTGATTGATGAAGCATTTAAGGTCGAACAGAAGACCTCAAAAAGGAAAGAATGTGGTGGATCTCATGGTTATGACAATGCATTCTTCTCAATGAGGACCATTTTCATTGCCCATGGTCCTAAGTTTGCTAGGGGCCGCAAAGTCCCATCTTTTGAGAATGTTCAGATTTACAACCTGGTTACCACAATCCTTAATATACAAGGAGCATCCAATAATGGGACAACATCATTTCCAAAGACGATTCTTTTACCCAGCCACTGAGATTTAGCTAATTAGGAATGTATTCTTTATGCTACCAGAGGTGAGAGAACATCATGTGAGTTTTGTATGCTTCTCTTAACAATTAGATAATATTGTTAAGTTGATTTAAGGTGATGAACTAGTGCTGTAGGTTGTGCACCTTTGTGCCTCGTGGCATCACTTCACTTTTGTTGGCTTCCGGAATTATAGTCTATTAGGTTTTGCAACTTTTATTTTGTAGCTGGCTTATTTTAAGATTAGTAAAATTGTTGTTGTTATGTAGATAAAGAATGAATTGATAAATGAATAATTTTCAACCTTTTTCTCCTTGTTCTTGGCATGTATTATGTTATCTATCATCTCCTTACCTTTGTGGACAATTGTACAATCTCCTGCCTCCCCTTATTATATTGTTGAGGGAAGAACTTGGAGAGTAGAATAGGAAAAGGTTTTGGCCTTCTTTTTTGTGGGTAGGGGACTAGGGGTGGCGGGGTAGGGATGGAGGGAGCATTCCTTCAACACCTTGGAATGAGAATGAAATGTCCCTTATTTATATGATGTCCCATCCAGTGTTTCTGACTGATGATTTGATAAAATTGAGAATGTCAAATGATGGAAGCCGCGAAGTTCACAACCAAACTAAAATTAAACATTTTCTTCAGGACTTATGTGTGAAATGGCCTTTAAATTTCTCTCAGTGAAAAACCAAAAGTCAAGTATGTGTTTACCATACATTAAGGTCATTGACTCCATAGCCCGTGCTCTTAATCAAGGGTTAAGCTTACAATTAGTTTGTGCTGCCATTTTTGTTGGTACCTTTGTTGCATCATCAAGGCAGTAGCCTGTGATGGTAATTGTTGTGATTGGTGCATTTTTTTTCATGAGAATAAGGTGTCTTTATATGTTTGGACTTGCGGTTGAAAATCCACCTTTGATTGTTGCTCCTCCGTGCAGAACTTTTTGGAGAAACTTGTAATGGTCATACTTGATCTCAAATTTGTTTCCATAAGAATTGTCAAACCAAAATAGCCTGCTGTTAGTGTATAAACATTCTCACCTTTCCTTTCGGTGTTTGTGAACTCGTAGAGTTTGGTAGTTATTTCACATTTTTCTTTGATAATTGATAGTAGTTTTCATTTGATTGCATATGAAAAATGGTCTTTGTGTTTTCTTCTGTGTCTGTTAGTTGCTCCACTTCCTTGGCTAAACAGATGTTAAATACAATCTATATGGAGGTGAGGAATGATAATGTTGGACCACTGCGTGCTTTGATTCTAGTTGGTAACTGATCAGTGAAATTTGTACATCATAATTAGCATAAAAATTATGCATAGGATTGGAGATTATACTAAGCTGTTTGCGTCTTTTCTCCTTTGATAGGTCATATGTTGCTTTAAAGAAATGAAAGATTCCTAATTTTGTGTTGATGTGAAAGGTTGAACGAATGAAAAAGGAGTGGACTGAACTGAACTTAATATATGGGATAGAAAAAGGTCAATGCAATGTAATGGTGCAACTGTGTGGCTGTTATGTCTGGCAGTTGGTAGCTAGGTTAAGGGTAGAGTATTAGTTTAATGAAGTTGGCCCTCTAAAACACAGTTGGAAAACAATTACCTCCTGTACTCGATTCCTCCGATGTGTCTATAATTATGGCAAGAAAGTGAAAAAACATCCTTAAACTACTCAACACATAGCAATTTTCATCCTTTCTACTAATTCTAACGATCGGGTTCGTCGTTACGGGTAGACTTTTCGTGCCAAGTGTCAAGTCAGAAAACTTCCGGATTTAAGAGTTGAAAATTCTGGGCTAGGCTAGTCTCGGCCGGTTTTGGAGCGAGGTATGGTCTAGAGCAATCCGGGTAAGGATTGGATAACGTGTCCTGTTTTGAGCTAGTTTTTCGTTTAGCTAAGACATAAAATAGTCCGGAGAATTTTTCGGAATCGAATTCGGGTAAGTAGAACTCTCGGTATCGAGGTTGACGTGAAGGGGTTATTTTGGAACGTCAGGAAAACGAGTGTGTTGTAAAATGGATCAATTTGGGAGACTTTACGACTTTCTGTCCCGTGCCAACCGTCGTAGCGGTTGACACACCGCCATAGCGACCTCCGCCGTAGCGGAGAAAATACCGCTACAACGGAAGTCAACGTCGGTCAGCCTCCGCCATAACGGTCGATTCCGCTACGACGTTTTCACTATAGCAGAGCGGAACGCTATAGCGGAGCGTGACGGGATTTAATGCAGAAACTTCCCCAAAAACAGTTAGTTTTCTTCAACACATTTTGGGAGAAGAGCAAGGCAATTTTGGGCGATTTTCATCAGTTTTCCACCAATTTTCGTCCTGAAGGTAAGTATTCTACTCCCCAAACTCCGTACTATCTTTCCTACGCTATAGAATTACTAGGGGTGGACTTGGGGAAAGGGTTGGAATGACCTAGGATGGTAGAATCCGGGGAAATAAGGGATTCTAAGGTGTAGAAGTTCTTGGGTGTTGATGATTTCATTAGATTATGATTTCCTGGCTCTAGAACAGGGTAATATGTCGGTCTCTGCTTATGAGGCCAAGTTTCATGCCCTGTCTCGTTTTGCTACACAGTTGTTGGGTTCTGAGGAGGAGTGGATTCAGTTATTTGTGAAGGGCTTGAATACGGACTTACAGGTGTTATCTGTGCACATGACTTCAGCAGGGAAGGGCTTCAATGAGGTAACAAATTATGTTAAGAAGTTAGAAGGGGTCAAGCAGGTTGGGCAGGCTAAAGTATTAGCCAAGAGGCCCCAGAATGATGGAAACTTCAGTTCCTCGCACTTCAGGGGCCACAATAAGCAGGTGTACTCTGCCCGTCCTATTCTGTCAGCTTTGCCAGCTGCTACAGGTGGTCGTTCAGGAGCTAATCAATAGTTTTTGGCTCCTCGGAGCTAGGGATCTTCTTACACATTTACCAGTAGGCCTTCGCTTGATCGTGGTTGCTTCCATTGCGGTGATCCAGGCCACTTTAAGAGGGAGTGATCTCACAGACAGACTGGTAATCAGGCTCAGCAGCAGTCTAAGGCTGTGGTCCCGGCAGGTAGAGGTGATCATGTTAGAGGTCGTCCACAGGGTGGGCGAGGTAACTTTCAGGGAGGCCGAGGAGACAGGGGGAACGGCGGCGCAGGCAGGGTTGTGGTGCAGCCAGTCAAGGAAGTTTCTCGAATTGATGACCGGGCTCACTGTTATGCTTTTCCGGGAAAGTCAGAGGCTGAGGCGTCAGACGCGGTGATCACAGGTACAATTCTGGTATGTGATAGGATGGCTTCAGTACTTTTTGACCCAGGTTCTACCTACTCTTATGTGTCTGTGAATTTTGCTATGGGTCTGGACTTGATTTGTGATATCCTTGATTTCCCTATCCATATTTTCACCCGGGTTGGAGAGTCCGTGATTGTGACTCATGTTTATCGTGCTTGTTCTGTTATATTTGTGGGATTGCATACTTGGGTAGACTTGGTAATTTTGGATATGGTAGACTTTGATATCATTTTGGGCATGACCGGGTTATCCCCTTATCATGTTGTGTTGAATTGTAACACCAAGACTGTGGCTCTAGAGATTTCGGGTAAAGATAGGCTAGAATGGGAAGGTGTGTACAAGCCTAAGCCAGCCAAGATAATATCATTCGTTCGGGCTAAGAAGCTAGTGGGGAGAGGGTGTTTAGCCTTTTTGGCTCATCTCCGAAATGATAGTGTGGAGTCCCCATTTATTTAGTCAGTTCCGGTTGTTTCAGAAATTCAGGAGGTGTTTCCGGCGGATTTTCCTGGTATGCCTCTGGACAGGGATATTGATTTCTGTATTGACTTGGAGCCGGGCACTCGCCCAATTTCTATTTCTCCTTATCGTATGGCTCCGGCAGAGTTAAGGGAACTTAAGACTCAGCTTCAGGAACTCCTAGATAAGGGATTCATCCGTTCCAGTGCTTCGCCCTGGGGTGCTCCGGTCCTGTTTGTGAAGAAAAAAAATGATAGTATGAGGATGTGCATAGATTACAGGCAGTTGAATAAGGTGACCATCCGGAATAAGTACCCTTTACCTCGTATAGATGATCTGTTTGACCAGTTACAGAGTGTATTTGTATTCTCGAAAATTGTTTCGAGGTCAGGGTATCATCAGTTGAAGATTAGCCCCGAGGACATTCCTATGACTGCTTTTCATACTCGGTATGGACATTACGAGTTCTTAGTGATGTCGTTTGGGTTTATTAATGCGCCAACGGTATTCATGAGTTTGATGAATGGGGTGTTTAAATCTTATTTGGATGTGTTCGTCATCGTTTTTATTGACGATATTTTGATCTACTCCAAGAGTAGGGAAGAGCATGCTAGACATCTCCGTATTGTGTTGGAATTGTTGAGGCGCCAAAAACTTTATGCGAAGTTCTCCAAGTGCGAATTGTGGTTGACTTTGGTTGCGTATTTAGGGCATGTTGTGTCAGAAAAAGGGGTGATGGTGGATCCCCAGAAGATTGAGGCAATCAAGAGTTGGGTCCGGCCTAGCTCTGTGACTGAAGTAAGGAGTTTTGTTGGGCTCGCAGGCTACTATGTAGGTTCGTCAAGGACTTTGCATCTATTAATACTCACTTGACAAGGCTGACTCAGAAAGAGGTACCGTTTGTGTGGTTCGACAAGTGTGAGGAGAGCTTCCAAAAGCTCAAGACACTTCTAACCACGGCTCCTATTTTGTCTTTGTCGATTGAAGGTAAGGACTTCATTGTTTATTGTGATGCTTCACATTTGGGTTTGGGTGTTGTGTTGATGCAGGACAGGAATGTGATAGCCTATGCCTCCAGGCAGTTGAAAGTTCACGAGAGGAATTACCCAACCCACGACTTAGAGGTGACAGCGGTGGTGTTTGCACTCAAGATTTGGAGAAACTATCTCTATGGTGTCAAGTGTGAGGTGTTCACCGATCATCGCAGCATGCAGCATGTTTTTACCCAGAAGGACTTGAATCTGAGGCAGAGAAGGTGGATGGAGTTGTTAAAGAACTATGATGTGACCATTCAGTACAATTCGGTAAGGCTAATGTGGTGGCAGACACATTGAGCCGGAAGACAGTTAGCATGGGCAGTTTGGCTTGTTTGGGGGTTTCCAAACAACCATTGGCAAGGGAGATTCAGGCTTTGGAATCTAGGTTCATGCACTTGGGTATTTCAGAATAGGGTGGGGTGTTGGCCAGTATTGAGGTCAAATTCACATTCATAGAAGAGATAAAGGCTAAACAGTTTCAGGATTCGCAGTTGAGCAGGCTTCGGAGCAAGGCAATAGCCGGAGAGTCCGGGGACGCCACGTTGGATTCTGGCTGCGTGTTAAATTTCAAAGGAAGGATTTGTGTTCCTCGGGTTGACGAAATCATTCAGAAAGTGTTAGCAGAGGCTCATGGCTCGCGGTATTCGATTCATCCGGGTGTAACCAAGATGTACATGACTTTGAGGCAGCTTTACTGGTGGCCCGGGATGAAAAGGGACATAGCTGAGTTGGTGTCCAAATGTCAAAATTGCCAGGAAGTAAAATATGAGCACCAGATACCTGCAGGACTACTACAGAGGATGCTCATTCCAGAGTGAAAGTGGAATATGACTCTATTTGGGTCATTGTGGACAGGCTGACCAAGTTAGATCATTTTATTCCGGTCAGAGTGGACTATAATTCACAGCAATTGACTAAGATTTATGTGACAGAGATCGTGTGATTGCACGGGGTACCACTGTCCATTATTTCAGATAGGGGTGCACAATTTACCTCTAAGTTCTGGGGTAAGTTACATGAAGAATTGGGCACTCAACTCACCTTCAGTACAACCTTCCATCCTCAGACTGATGGTCAGTCGGAGAGGAAGATCCAGGTATTGGAGGACATGCTGAGAGCATGTGTGATTGACTTCGGGGGTCATTGAGACCAGTTTCTACTATTGTGTGAGTTCTCATACAACAATAGCTACCACTCCAGCATCGACATGTCACCATTTGAAGCGTTGTATGGAAGGGGTTGTAGGTCACCTATAGGATGGTTTGAGGAAGGCGATGTAAAACCTTTGGGCGTGGACTTGGTTAGCGAAGCACAAGAAAAGGTAAGAGGCATTCAGACCAAGTTGCTAGCGGCCCAAAGCAGGCAGAAAGAATATGCGGATCACAAGATAAGGGACATGGATTTCCAGGTTGGTGAACAAGTGCTATTGAAAGTGTCACCAATGAAGGAAGTTATGCGTTTTGGTAAGAAGGGCAAGCTCATCCCTCAATTAATAAGACCATTCGAAGTTCTTGAGATTGTAGGGTCAGTGGCTTACAGGTTAGCACTGCCGCGCAGTTTGTCAGATGTTCATCCGGTATTTCATATATCCATGCTAAAGCGATACCATGCGGATGTGGACTACATCATCAAGTGAGATGAAGTGTTAATTGATAAGGATCTTCGCGATGAAGAGGAGCCGGTTGTGATTCTTGATCGGGATGTCCAGAAATTGAGGACAAAGGTGATCAATATAGTAAAGGTTCAATGGAAGCATCGTCCGGTTGAGGAAGCCACTTGGGAAACCGAGAAGGACATGCTGGACAAGTACCCTCACTTGTTTGAGGAGTCAGGTACTACACTTTCCTTTCTTTATTTCCATAGTTTTGGGTTGGATTGTTCGGGGACGAACGATGGGTAAATTGGTATATGTTGTAACAACCGGGTTCGTCGTTACGGGTAGACTTTTCGTGCCAAGTGTCAAGTCAAAAAACTTCTGAATTTGGGAGTTGAAAATTCTGGACTAGGCTAGTCTCGGCCAGTTTTGGAGAGAGGTATGGTCTAGGGCAATCCGGGTAAAGATTGGGTAACGTGTCCTATTTTGAGCTAGTTTTCCATTTAGCTAAGACATAAAGGAGTTCGGGGGACTTTTCGGAATCAAATTCGGGTAAGTAGAACTCTCGGTATCGAGGTTGACGTGAAAGGGTTATTTCGGAATGTCAGGAAAATGAGTGTGTTGTAAAATGGACTAATTTGGGGGACTTTACGACTCTCTGTCCCGTGTCAACCGCTGTAGCGGTTGACACACCGCCATAGCAACCTCCGCTATAGCGGAGAAAATATCGCTACAACGGAAGTCAACGTCGGTCAGCCTCCGCCATAGCGGTACAGCAGAAACTGACTGTAAAGGTAAGAATTCTACTCCCCAAACTCCGTATTATCTTTCCTACACTATAGAATTGCTAGGGGTGGACTTGGGGAAAGGGTTGGAATGACCTAGGATGATAAAATGGGGATTCTAAGGTGTAGAAGTTCTTGGGTGTTGATGATTTCATTAGATTATGATCATGTGACCCCAGTTCCCTAAATGTATCCATAAAAATGGTAGGAATAGGTGAATTAATGGTGAAAAAGCCCGAAAAAAGGGCGGGATGATCATGGTTGGCATGGGGTTTGGGATTTTCGCATAATCCGGATAAATTGTAGGCCATAAAGATCGATTTTGGTTATTGTGTGTTATTTTAGACCAAGAACCGGCAAGAACTTCGGGAAACGGGAAAGCTCTGGTTGAGTAGAGCTTGGAATATTTCGAGGTAGGTGATGATTGTTGATTTCTAATATACATTATGTGTTCACGTACTATTCCATAGTAATGTATGAGTTGCATGTTTAGGGAATATTTTGTGAATGTCTAGTTGTCCGGTAATCAGTCTTGTGAAAAGAACTTCTTTTATTTGCTTGTTGGTTTTACAAGTATGTTTGTTCATTGGGTGTGATTGATTTGGATTTGTTATGACATTCGGTTGGCTCAGGTACCACGCCTGGTACAGGTATACTAACGGTTGGCTCGGATATCACGTTTGGTACGAAAATTTTTAATGGTTGACTCGGGTACCACGCCTGGTACAGATTGTTTAATTGCATTATTGTTTTCTTTCAATGGTTCCATGAGTGGTCCGGGTTATATTCTTGAAACTGTGATATTTGTATAAGGTCCATGAGAAGTCGGGTGATTTTATTTAAATGTGAGTTTGGTCTTAGTGTAGACCGGGATAGCATGTCTAAAACTTAGGTGAGGTTAGGGGGATCCTTGGTGGGTCCGAGTTATGTGGAAAAGGTTATATATTGTTGTTTTGGGTGTGGTCAATAGTTGTTATTGGTTCATGTGTTAATATGCTAAGAGAGGGATTTAATATTTGGGTACTTGTTGACCTGTTACATGTTTCTTGTACCTTACTATGTTATGGTTTACTGTTCATATTATGTTTATTGGAGCTGGCCGATGATCTTACCAGTACACGGTGTTTCTGTACTGACTCTGCACTTGCTTTCCTTTTTGTGAGTACAAGAAGTCTTCTGGTGGCTGACACGCGACCTCACCTGTAGTCCCAGCGCTTTCAGACATCAAGGGTGAGCTGCTTCGATCGCGCTGCCTTGGTCTCTTCCATTTCGTTTGTAGCCCACTTGTCTCGGGCTTAGATTCTTGTTTATTTTGGGATTGCATCCGTTTATTCTAGACTTTTGGTAGTGTTTTGGTACGCTGACTTTCAGGTTCTAGAGAGAATGTTTCCGCAGGTCAATTATAATAGTATTGAGATTGTTATTGAATTGCTAGTTTATTTTCTTGCACACTGATTTTGAGCTGCTAGAATGGTTAAGTTCGGGGTCGTTGATGGTTCGCTCACCCGGTGGTTGGGTGAGTGCCACTCACGGCGGTCTGAGTCGTGACACTAACATTGTTAAGAAAACTGATGGAATCACCCGTATTCTAGTCACATGATACCAAAGAGCTCCAATCGAAACTGCTCTCCTCGGCTCTGTCGAAGTGCCTGCTAATGTACTACTAATTCAGCATACATTAAGCAAAATACTATCGAATAATTCAACCTTCCCAATGGTGAAGTGACAACAACTTATTGGCTTTGCAATAAGCAAATACGCAATCTACATTCTAGAATTCAAAAATAATTAAATGTAGCAAAAACCCAACAGGCATTCCGCCACCAATTAAATGAAATACACAACATAGTGATCGAGTTATAAACCAAATGAGAGCATCCAGGAAGTGCCAAACGTTTTAGGACAAATATGATCTAGACACAAAACAATCCTAATTTATAGCAAATCTGAAAAACTTGGTGAAAGTTAAAGAGGTTAAATAACAGTGATGACAATGTATCATCGGCTGGAATTCGTCTCAACATTCCCCTAACTCCCAAAATTATTGCTTAATATTCTATATTTGATTGATTTTCAACCATATGAGTATAAAAGACTTTAGCTTATACCGTAAAATCTTTAACTCTTAAGAAAGTACATATTTTCGAAGACAACCTTGTCCGCTCCTTAAAAGTTATAATCAATAAGTCAATCTATTTGACATCAATGATAATTATGATGGGGAACAATGGTAAAATCGTAATGATAATGTTAGTAAAATAATGATATTGAAAAACATGATAAATATTACTACCATAATAATATAAGTAATATACAATAATATATATATAATACTTGAGTCGTGTTGGGCACTGTCCTAAGAAACTATTTCAGCAGTGTGAAATGTGATGGAAAAACAGGCATACGCAGCGGAAGCAAATAAGCAGGATCACTTGCATGTAATATAGACAACACATAATCATAGATTTTAATCAAACATAAAATCGATACTTATCTCTTGAAGCGTGACCACGAACACGAATCAATCCTTCACAAACGAGCAAACTCCATCCACACGATCATTCTCTAGTTCCACGGTCTTCTGCTGTATAACCCGAATAGTATCGGAATAAGCGAAATTCATGTGGGAGAATTTCTCATGGAAGAAAGCAGGAAAAACCTTTTGTTTTCTTAATGGAATAAGACCCTTTATATAGACACAAGTATTAAGGTTTTAAACCATTTTCCAAACCTGTTAGGTCTTTCTTTTCCACCAAAAATAAATTCTATTTAATTTCTAACTATTCGATCACAGCAAGGACCGCATATTTAATTAGCGAGGCTTTCAATTGTGATATTAATTCGCAAAATGAATGAATTAATCCTACCACAATAAATTACAAATTATTTCACTAAAAATTTATAATTGCACTCCACGATTTAATTTCGAAATCATTCATTAAATCTTATTTAACTCCTTATGTTAAAATCACAGATACCAATCAATTAAATTAAATTTCTGATAATTTATTTCATTGATCAATTTAATCATTTACTTCTACGCTTAACTTATTTCATGTGACAGATACAAACTCCACCTGCAGAGTTTTCACATGAAAACTTATAAGTTACCATAAAATGGTATCGTCAATCTCAAGTCCGATACACAGATTCTATCAACTAATTATTATTTCACAAATGTTATTTGTCATCATCCAACCTATCGAGAATATTTTAACCCACAAAGAGTTTCCCCCTTTGATAAATCAAGATAACAAACAAATTGCATTGATCATAATGATTACATCAAAATTAAGAGTATAAGTGCATTTAATGATCTAGAAAAGTTGGTTATAAATATTCAGAACATAAACAATCATCTCTACTTGGTCCGTTCAAACACACAAAGTGTACTAACACAAGAAGTTGGAATACAACCATTCTCATAGTCAAGATTAGATTATATTTAATCTTGTGCTACAATCATCAAGATGTTTGTCCAACTTCATCTTTGATTGTGAACATAATATTTATACTTAAGGGTGTACAAAATCGAACTGAAAACTGAACCAACCACAAACTGAGTCAAATAAATAAAATGACTAGTGATTTGGTTTGACTTGATTTGGTATTGAAAAAAAAAACTCGACTATATTTGGTTTGGTTTGATTTTAACTAAAAAAGTCAAACCGAACCAAACCAACTCGATATTACATGTATACTATTTTTAAAAATATTTTATAAATAAAAATATTTACTATGATGTAATTTATAAATATTTCTTAAACTTTTTCATAGTTTTTACCTTTCAACATATTATTTCAAATTTAAACTTAGAATTTTAAATGCTCCAATAAGTTTTATAACCCATAGGCCATAGATATTAGTACGTAACTCGCCCAAATCAATACTACTGCTAACAAAAAATTATTCAATTTAACACTAGGAATGACAATCACGTTACATATCTATTCTTTAATTTTACATAAATACATAAACTAATTTTATTTTTCTGTTTAATATTTAGTCATGTAGTTAATACTTATTAGACTTGTTTTAGCATGACTTAATATTTTTAAATTATGATTATTTTTATTATGACTCATTAATATGCAATATGTATTCGATGCGATTTTATTATTTTTTGGTTGAATATTTTACTGTCATTACTCATTATTTTGTGTTTTTTTTAAGAAACACCTTAGATTGTTGTATCTTGTTATGAATAAAGAAATATTTGAAGCACAAGTTAATTATATGTTTGTATAAAGACTTTATCGAGAAAAATCTGAAAAAACCAGAAAAATCCGAGGAAATAAAAAAAAATTGAAAAAACTCAAAAAAATCCGAGGTTGAAAACCCGACTTCTATTGGTTTGGTTTATAAATTTAAAAATTCAACACAAATAATTTGGTTTAGTATTTAAAAAATTCGAACCAACCCGATCCATGTACACCCCTATTTATACTTATAAGAACCGATGATTTAATCTTCCGTGAATAAGCTAAACTCTATATACAAAATCATCTACTATATAAATAAATAGACACATAGCCGAATACATGATCTATTTAATTTTTTATTAAAATTAAATAAATAATTTTTCTATGATAAATACTAGTATACGTACCCGCGCGATGCGCGAATTATTGTTAAGAAAATTATCACATCGTATATATGCAATAAGGGGTCATTTTATAGTTGATTTGGAGGTGAGTTATGCATTTATTAAATCCTGCTTAAGTAATATCATGTGTGGTAGCTAGTTAGGAGGTAAGTTATTCATGTATAAAATTAATAAAATATTTGGGTTGCAATTTAAAAATTTGTATAACTAATATATGTATAAGTTATGAGGGAATTTATATTTTATTTTATGCAAAACATAAGATGGAATAACTAATACATGAATAACTAAACTCGGCATGACTAATACCTGCGTAAAATAATATATAGATTTTCTCATAACTAATCACTGAATTAAAAATACGTGTATAACTCTAACCAGCTATCAAACGGCTCCTAACTACAGTAAATAACCAAACAATTACTTCTCTTATACATACCTCTGCTATTTCATCTTTAAATTAAAATGGTAATAGTAATAATAACTACACCAATTAAAATTTTATATCCTTCACAATCAAATTCAAAGAAACTTGTCGTCTTCTTTTTTAAGATTATCCATTTATTTTATTATATATAGCTGCCTTTAATTGGCTACTTCTAGACAATTGCTTTATTTTAATAGTAAGAAAATAACAATAATATGAATAGTGGATAAGTTTTTCAACTTATACACAGAATGACAACTAATAAGTAAAATTTTATGTTGTAAAAGAGAATCGGTTATTTCAGCTCGATACCGTCAAGAATTTTTGATTATTGCATGAGAACAGGTTCATCTTCAAAGTATTTTTCCGTTTCAATATTTTTCTATCGGAGCTTCCCTCATTCTTTTTATCAAAAGCTTATTAGAAAAGATATAATCTCTATTTTATGTTAGACAGTTATTCATTATACCAAGTTTGATTGTTTTTTTTAAAAAAATTCCTTCATAAAAGTTTGTTCTTATCTTATCCAATGTTTCAACTATCTTAAATATTTTCATTCTCAAGAAAATAACTATGAAAAATAATGTTATCATGTATGTATGAAGGAAAGAAAAACAAATAAACAAATATACAGAGATCGTCTCTTCCGGATGAAAGTCTTTTCTGGGCATACTCACTCTCCTTGACCATATAAAGAATCTCTCATAAGTTGATTTTAGTTACAATTATAATAAAGTAGGTTGAGAAAATAGTTAAATTGACTGCCCAAGTTGTCCACCAATTCCGTAGTTCCTACTTGATTGTCCAAGTACTTATTTCATTTACTCCAAAATATCCTGTAATAATAAATAACATAATCATCGAATTACTATTTAGCATAAAACGACATTCTATGGGGTCACCATTTTTCAGGTAAAAATTTCATTCACCTAAACTGATAGAGTAATAAAGAGTTTATTTGAGATAAAAACATCCATGTTGATGCTCCATTCTCCAATATGCTCCTCTTCGCAACGATCCCCTTAGAAAAAAAAATTCATTATTAAAATTGACGACAAAAATGGTAAGTATTAAATGGAGATAAGCGTGTATGTACTGGTGAGCTCAATACAATATAAGACAAAACGCTTGTCGTTCACATCTATAATTTGGCTAGTGAACTTGAGGTGATTGTTCTTCTAATTTGAAAAATATGCTCTTAGTAGTCTCACTTCAAAGTATATTATAGCCACAAAAAAAAAGACAAAAAGAAAGTAAGACCATGAAGATTCATTAACTTTATACTAATCTCAAATAGTAATATTTGCACAGATAACATAAAAAACAGAGCAAATGTACCGTACCTAGATCATTCCTTCTTAAACAATAATTAGATACAATAAAATTAGATGTAAATAAGAAACCAACCTTCTTCTATGAGTTTTCGATGCTTTGAGGCTTTTGCACTTCACATCTTGTTAGCAAAATTATTTATGTTGGAACTTACTGCTATTTGTGTGTATTAATTACCTATAATGTGAAGAACCATTTGAATGAAAGTCATTCAAGCATACAAAATATAATAGTTCTATAATAAATCAAAGATTTTTTAACATAACACAAAAAGAAATCTTTGCAATAAAGAGAGGACAAAATGAATGGAGAATAATAAGTGTAAAGGCTAACCCAATAATTTTGCAGCTTCCTCAAGAGTAACTTCACAATTGGCAGCATAACCACCCATAGTAACATGTCCAAGGCCAGCAGGCATCAACACATGACTTTGTCTTTGATTGATAGTATCAAAACTTCAGGCCAAACTCAACGCCATTCTATAATTGCTTGCATACATAACCCTCCTTTCATGAGTCTTTTCATTATAAAACAATATTATTAGTTCGGTCATAATAGGTCCGTGAAGTTCTAGTTTACGTCCCACACAGTAGCACACAATTTTGCCTAGAATAACTCATGTTGACAGTGATAGCTACGATTCAAATTCATTCTCTGATTTTGACTATAGATAAATTGCTTTCATGGGTCATTTTGATCATCAAGCAGATAAATTTGAATATGATTTTCCACCATTATTTTATAATACTTGATTCATATATAATAGAAGTTTTCCAAATTGACATCTTTCCTCGAATCTTTAGTCTTTTATTAGAAAACACCTGATGCTATCTCAAAAACAAAGTTTCCGATAGTACTGCCTTCACATATGCCTAATGAAATTTACCTGCTTTTTCAGAGAATAATATCAAATATATAACAAAGATATAATAGATAAAGATATCAATCAAGCAAAGAAAGTTTTATACCTCAATTTGTTGCCGTAAAAGCATCTTATGACCATATAATTGAGCCTTATGAAGACCAAGATTGTTGGCACCTAGATATTGAAAAGGGAGAAAACCACATGATTGTGGATATTGAGCAAAGAGCATAACTGCTAATTGATCTTTTGGTGATTGTTCATAACTGCTAATTGATCTATAGGAGGGAGGAACTGGAGTATATTCCAGGGACCTGCAAGCAAGACCCATTATTTAAATTTTTCTTTCAACAATTAGAAATTTAATAAGAAAAAATAAATTACCGTATATCAAAATAAAGTAATATTAACTATTAAATAAATAAAATTTTAAGATAGATGAAAAATTGACAATATACATGAATTGAACAGCTAAAAGTGAACAGAAAGATGACCAGCTGAATTTCGGACTATGTAGCGAGAAGCAAAATGATAGAACTTAATTTTCAAGTTTAAATATAGAAAGAGAGAGAAGAAAAACATACATCATACAAAAATAGCAGCAGTCTTGCCACCATTTTGTTGAGTTTGCAATCTATCGTAGTACCCATAAACACTGTTGATTTTTTTAAAAAATGACAGTTTTATTTTTACTTTAAAAAATCAACAGTTAGTTGTGATGACAAAAAGTAGCGACTCCATTCCATTTATCACTATTTTTGGGCTGTTTACCCAAAAATAACCTTATGACAAAATCACAAAGATATCGTAAAAAATAGAGTGAAGAAATATCGTACGTTGAGGGCATCTGAGTTTTGGGATCATTTTTTCGAGTGATAGAGAGTTATTGTAGCATTAGATACATCCAGATCGCCGCCAGAAAGAGTGAGAGAAATCTAATAAGAATATGAATATAGCATACTCAATAACTCAAAGGGAAAAACTCCAAAATTCAATCTTCAAGTTCCAATGAAAATATTGAGGGTGATTGCATAAACCTACATGTATAAACAAACTTTAAGGAGTACATATCAGTTGCACAACATAAACCTACAAGTATAAGATATTTATCTTAATAAAATGCCCAAAAATCTTAGAATTCTAATTGTGAGTACATACATACATGTATAGATAATTCAGTTTACAAAATACCTACATCTTTTAAAATTACGAAGCAGGACAACTCTATTATTAAATAATTAATTATGAACTCAAGAATAACTATAATATTTGGAGCAAAAAAGAATGTACCCATAAACGCTTGAATCCTAATTTGTGAATGTATACATATAGAAAATCAAAAAATTGTGTAAATAGAGTTTCGAAGAGAACCATTACACAAAGCAATGTGCAACCAAAAAAATCTTGTTTAAACATTACACAAAGCAATTATTACCAAGCACAAGAAATTTAGCAATGATGTCTATATAAAATAAACAAAGTTCAATACCCATGTGCCTCATAGCCTTTCTTCTACTCCTGTTTAAGACCTTTAGAGCATGGGCATCACCTTACGGGAAATAAAATTTAAATTACCGGTCTTCTATTTCAGTGATGACAATGAAATCAATGTTAATCCACCCGATTAGCATTCACTAAATTTGATTCCAAGGAAAAGTAGTTACACATTATTTTGTATTTATTTATTTTTTCATTCATACATATTTAACCATCACAAAAATTAAATTTTTTTTGGGCAGAATTTGATTTTACAAAAACTGTAAAATGAATTAAAAAAAACTATAAAAAAATAAGTTACCAAAAAACTATAAAAAACTGTAAAATAAGTTTAGTGGTTAATATTTCCTAAATAAGAAAATATAAATATTTTAATATTTTCAAATTCACATTAAAAACTACTAACTAATTATTAACTAACCTAATTAAATTGTCCTAAAAATATACACATGTCAACATTCTAATCAAACACTTGGCAAAATTCTAGGCAAACTATTCTCTTTTTAAGTATATATAGATATCCAAAACACATGGTTAATAGTATATATCCCAACAATATCTCACTTAGACTTTTAACCATAATGATCATTAGAAAATATCCTATCTATACTCATGATTAATGGTACATACTCCAACAATCTCCACTTAGACTTTTAACCATAATAATTGTTAGAATATACCATATCTAAATGCATAGTTAATGACATATACCCCAAGAATCTCCCACTTAGACTTTTAACTATGCATCTAACTTTTACAGGCATTATTCTTACACGACTATAAAAGTCTAAAAAGAACTTGCCAAGTTATCTTTTAATGCAACTGCGTCTAGTAGTGCTTTATCGTAATCAATTGATTTTGTACTAAAATCTTCAGAAATTCTTTCATGAAATTCTTTCAAGACTATACATCAAATCAATCTTCGTTATACAACTTCGTCTAGTAGTGTTTTGTCATAACCGTTTGATTTTGTACTAAAATCTTTAGGAATTCTTTCATGAAATTATTTCAAGACTATACATCAAATCGCTCTTGGTTACTACTCTCCCACTATGACTAAGTACTACCATCACTATAGTCACACTATCAAATTCTTGATATTAATGACTTCATGTATTGATCTTTGCTCAATATCATTTTTACTACTATGAATAGATTTTCTTACGTCTATTAACGTTTCTCCCACTACTTAAATATAATAGAACGTCAATTCTGAATTGTCAGTTAGATGTTCTTGAACTTCTAACTATTCATTTGACTCATTTATTATTTCTTTGTCCAGTTTCTATAAAATAAGTTTGATTTTAGGAACATGATTTATTAAACGTCCTTTTAAAATTTAGCATTTGTATCAATAAATACCTTATTTTCTTTAGGAAAATAAAATAAACCTCCTTTTGTTTTCTTTGGATATCCAATAAACATGCACATATTTGTTCTTAATTTCAACTAATATGTCTTTCTTTTCAGCATATGTGTTGGACAAGCTCATGCAAGCTATGCTTACATCTAATCCACAGTTCTATAAGTACCAAAGAAACTGACTTAGAAGGAATTAAATAATGTACTTGGTAGTTCTTAGGACTTGTCAAATCGAAAAAAGAAACAAGTATGAATAAGTCAATAATTAATCTTACCATCTCCATAAGAGCCTTATTTCTTTTCTCTTATAAGATAGATTAATATTATTCAATTCAAGAGAGATATCAATAATAAAAGGCTCACACATCAATGTACCATAAGAGATAAAATGTTCATCTAGCTCAATTACACAAGTTACAAGAGAAATAAACTTGATTCCATGTCTTATTTGATTAGAAACTGAAATTTAATTCTTTCTAATAAAAGGTACATGTACAATGCAATCTTTTCATTAATGTCTTATCTCTTCTATAAGCAACTCTTATAGAATGAAGTACATGGGTTGAACTAAGACATGATTAATCTGAGAAATATGAACTTTAAATAGATCATTCGCTATACACATCACACATACAACCATGCATATTAAATAACTAGATTCAATAGGAAAACTTCACTATTCATGCAAACTATATGAGTCATGTTAGATAATTTACCTCATAAATTAAAACATAATCAACTTAGATGGAGAATAACTGTCAATTTTTAAGTCAGGTAAATATCCTATTTTACAAATCTCTATTCCGTTGAACTAACATGTAACTCAGATAGAGAGTTAATACAAGTTATCAACAACAAGATATCAAAATACAATAACTAATACTAATGAATCTATCCGATGGGGAAAAGAAGGCCAATGTCAACATGTAAACTCATTAATATTACTTTTATATACCAGTGAAGACCATAGAGATTGAACCCTACCACCAATGTTTCATAAATTACCTAAAAATTCATCTACACGATCTCAGATGGCCAAAACTAATATTACTCACAACATAGCTGTATGAATTGACATTGAGTCATTTCCATGAATTTTGCCAAATTCAGATCAATCAGAGTTCATCAAAATTTAGAACTTCAAAATCAAGACCAATCCACAGTGACCGATAGGAGGTCGGTAGATAATATATTTTTAGGTGAATTTGTTCATATCACATATCATACTTATTAATGATAATCTGTGATATCGAAAATCAAAATAGTCAATAACAAAATCTTACATGAAATAACAGTTATATTGATTCAATATGTGAAACTCAGAGGGAGAGTTGATTCATGTTATCAATTACTAGCTATTATACTAAATGAGTTTCTAATAAATTTATCCGATATGGAGAAAGACCTAAAATCAACATGTAAATTTCTAATATCTCACTTACCACATGAATTAATTTTGATCATCACTTTACATGTTCGTTTTGAAATGTTAAAATTAATCAAACATATAAACTCAAATGGAGAATTAATACATGCTATCAATTACTAGAAATGTATCTAGTGAGCTTCTAATAAATTTATCTGATATGGAGGAAGACCTAGAGTCAACACGTTAATTTGTTATCTCACTTATAATTAAGCATGGAGATTAGAAAAATTAATTCTTATCACCAATTGATCACGAATAATTTATACATGATACTTTAAATTATCAATGACTTAAATACATAGACCGCTTAGAAAAAAATTCTTTGTTAGTCATAATTTTCAATCCATGCATAATATTATTTCACATGAAAATAAAATAAGAATATTCAATAATATCAAATAAATAGTAAAAACTATTTACTAATAATGAATTCATATTCAAATAATATAACATGCATGTGAAAATAAATTAAAGTAATATAACATTGAATATTATGATTCACACAACACACCACATATATATTCATGAAAGTCAAATTTCGATGAGAAAAGAACTATTCATGCAACATATATATATATATATATATATATATATAATGTAAGATTTATTCACTTTAATAAATTAAAACTAAAGCTAACTAACATAGAGAGCATACTTATTAATTTAAATCAAGTGAATATTATAATTATTATCCCTAGTTCTATTGATCCAACATGTAACTTAGATGGAGAGTCAATACAAGTCATCAATAACTAGTGATTACACCTAGTGAGAACTCATAATAAATCTATCCGATATGAAGGAAGACCTAAAATCAACACGTAAATTTATTATTTTCAGTAGAATTTAGTCATAAAAATCACAGAGAATAATATATCTCACCATTAGATCATAATCGATTTATTTTCCTTAAAAATTATTTTCAGAAAATAAAAAAATAATTCAAAACATCATCTAAACGACCTCAAATAGCCAAAATATGACGTGATTCGCTGCAAAGTAGTGAGTATTGCTTTTGGGTCATTTCCAATCAACCTACCAAATTTCAGGTCAATCGGAGTTCGTAAAATTTCAGATCTCCAAATCTATGATCAAATTCAAAAAATAATCGATTCAGGCGATAAAAAAAGAGGTAATCTGATCTACATCCTCATCATATATCAACTCATGTTAAATCATCATGAGTAGTCATGTACCAGATTTACCAAAATTAAAAATCGATATAAAGAATTAGTTTTAAGACTAAATCATGTTTTAATCCAAAAGAACAACTTCAAATCCATCCAAACGACCTTTGAAACGCTAAAAGAGTTAACGTGAATCACTACGTTACAGCGAGTATTAGTCGTTGTCAATGAACTTACCAAATTTCAGGTCAATTGGAGTTTGTAGAAATTCTTTATCTCCAAATCTAAGATCAAACTTGAATTCAAGCGATTTAAGCATCTTAGGAATTAAATAATAGAGTGAAATATCAAAACACACCTAAACTATCCCCTTTTCTTGAGTTTCATACCTAAACTATTGAAAGTGTGAGTTTCATACCTAAACTATCACTCATTAGTTTGAGAAACACACCTCAACTAATATGTGATGGTGTGTTGTCATGATCTAATTTCTCGGTCATGATGACAACTACAACCCTCCAGTAGGCGAACCAATTTCCATAGCCCAAAACGGTTAGTAATGGACTAATATCTAACAAGCAGGCAGAAGAAAGCATAGTATAGGCGGAAGAAAGGGATATACGATAAAAGAAAAGGGATAACATGAATATATATAAGCGCTAAAATCATTCCAAATCCTGGTATCATAGCATAAGAGCCGAAACTACATCAACAGAGTACAAAAGGATCCAAAATAATATATACATTTCTGTCTCTGAATAAGAAAAAGAGTACATGATATACAAGATGAACTAAAATCTAAGCTCCGGTCGCCAAGAGCTCACTCTCACTCTCAGTACGAGTCTCCACGAGCTAATCGCAATGGTCCACTCTAGGATCTGGACCAGAAAGATGCAGAGTGTAAATGAGCACCCATTGCTAAGCAACGGGTACCCAGTAGGTATCATAAGCCAACTGGGCACGTATAAGATATAAGAGAAGTAATAGGCAGAAAAGAAACTAGCAGTCACAGAAAACAATGATAAAGTAAACGGAAGCTAGACAGAAGGATACAGGCAGAAACAACATACATGGCTAGCTACTAGAATATATATCACAGACACAGGTGAAAGAGAGAAATAACACACCTGGGATCCTCACAATAACAATATATATAGAGAGTTTTTAAAAAATGAGTGGTATACCGATAACTTCAAGTAAAAAGGGAAGAGGGAAAGAATAATAGCGATAACATGCTTGAAAACAAGATTTATAAACAACTCATGCTAATCATACTACTCTCAAGTCAGGAAGGAATTAGTTGGTAGCCCCAAATACAACTTATCAAGTGAACCAAAAGTATAAAACATGACCCTCTATATCCAATTATCATAAGAAATCACCATAAGGACCAATACCTCGATAAAGAAACAATAAGCCTACCTACATTCCCAAAGGGTGCTCATACACCCAAGGAATACAAACAAGTGAAGACAAACCCTCTGGTATCCCATACTACCGGAGCGTACACTCTGCAAATAACAAACAAGGTAAGAATCTCATGCAAATGGATGATATGATATGATATGCTGAAACAAGGTGAAACCAGTGCCGTATGTTACCCCCTCCGGTGTCTAAAAGGCCCAATAGAGGTAGGATCCATGGAAGGGATTCCCCCGAGTACCTCTACTCCATCGTACACCCCTCCTTTGATCACCCTCGGCTTGTAGCACTTGGTCCGGAATGGCAAGTTCCATGGAGGTCTACTCGTAGACCACATACTAAAACTCAACCTCAATATAACAGTTCAGAGTGCAACCGGATCCAAACTAGTAACCAACTCTCGAGAATGCATGCTTAGAGTCTATCCAGGTCTAACTCAGTGAAATAAGTCTCAAAAACTCCATCGAGGTTGCTCGGACATAACTGGGTCTAGAACAGTAGTAAAATTAGTCTGCTGCTCGGCCCGATCGAGTCTAGTATCATCTTAATCGATAGGAAATCAAATCTAGCACCACGGCCCAGCCGAGTCTAGTATAAGTATGAAAATAGTGATAAAATCATCCTTCTAACTTTCTTATCCCAAGAAGATCCATGAAAATCATTTCCAAACCTTTTTGTAACCATTTTTACCAAAAACGGGCCCTCAAGGCCATGCAAACTTTAGAAAACCAATAATAGTAGGCCTGAAGCCAAAACCATAGTAAAACATGTGAAAAATACCCTTATATGCATGATAATGGCATGCTCAATCACAAACAGTAGCCCAATGACTCACAATCAATCTATCGGCCCTGCACAGGCTCCAATCACTCTACAACACAGATAACCAGCCTAAGATCATAATTTGGATGTCCGGGACTGACAGACATTTCCAAATAACCCACCATCTATGGTATAGATTCAATACAAGGTCACACAGGACCACAAGGTGATAATATCATCTACAACAAACACTATAATCATCAGAGAAAACAAAATGAGTTGGACATGAAGAAGCAGACAAGGTCTGTGGTACCAAGCTAATAAACCCCACCCAAGAATGCTAATTAGTACAATTATAACCTATATATGCGAAGTCTAGAGGAGTTAAACCATAACCTACCTGTCGTTTGATGATAAGCTGTTGGAATGATGACGTCCAAGCCTGAATCGATCCGAGAAGCTCCAAATGGAAGTCAAACTATTGAGAATATAAACTACACCTCAAAATGAGACTAACAATATCCATATTGCTATAACTATAGCCGGGTCAAAATTTGGGTTACCGACAGGCCCGTGGGTTCCACAACTCAAAGTTGGAAACGAAAACCACCATAATATTCCCCAAGCTCCCGAAAGTTTATGCCCCAAAATTCAGCAGAAATGGACCAAGATTGGGGGCTAAAATAACCCCTAAACCAAAGAATTTAAAGAGGGGAAAAATGGGATTTTAACAGAATTTAAGCGAGAAACTTACTAATTCTAGAAGGCAAGAACGTATCTGGATCAGTAGCACACAATCCTCCAAGGTAAGGGAGAGAGCAGGTGAAGAAATGGAGCAATTTGGATCAACAATGGAGGAATTATCGAAGTTCGAAGAGGAGGAGAGAAGGCTAGAAATTTGAGCCAACAACATTATATATGCTGCCACGCCAAGGCGCAGCCGCGGCTACGCAGGCGCAACAACAGCCACACGCCGCAGTGTGCTAGCACTCTGGTGCGCTGAAGTCCAAGTCCTGGCCGACGTGCAGGTGCGATGTAGACCAAGCAGCACCCCGACGGCCATATCAGCAACAACAACAACTTAGGCCAACTCTTGGTAGATTTTGATCAAACGGACCTCCGGGAATGAGTCTAGGGTCCCACGAATGCAAACAAGTTGAGCAATTTGACTAAAAATGGAATTCCAGACTCAACAGAATTGACAAAAATCCCAACGGAGGTCAATTTAGCTAAAAGTTGGCCCCACACCAAAAAACCAACTTTAGGCTAACTTTTCCAAAATGGAACCCCATGGCCTAAAACAAATCCGAAAGCCTCGGGACCCGAACCAAATGTCCCTCCAGCCCAAAGTTGACATTCCGGAGCTAACAACGCTATTAGAATTTCCATCTGAGGCTGTCTTCTCTGAATGTTGACCAAAGTCAAACTTCTAAGTTCAACAGGCTAGAAAACACGAAAACTCACACCAAACCAAACCAAAAGCTCCCAGACCCAGTCCAAGGGTCTATCTAGACCAACATCCATGCTCTAGAGCTAACAGAATTGTCGAAATTCGATTCCAAGCGTATTTACCAAGAATGTTGATAGAAGTCAATGAATTCCTAAGTTAAAGCTCTAAAATAGGGAAACAACCATAACGACCAAATGAATGGCCAAAGCATCGAACCACCGGTCCCAACAAGCCATAGATGACTTGCGGCCGCTACAAAAAGGCTTAAACAGTATAAAGAAAGCGTAAATGCAAAAATGACCAAAAGGGTCATTACATCATCCACTACTAAAAAAGACTTTGATTCTGAAAAGTCAAAGACTAGAAAGTACTTGAAGGCTTAAATAACTGCGGATATTGAGCCCGCATATCCCTCACAGTCTCCCAGGTAGCCTCCTCAGTCGAACGGTGCCTCCACTGAACCTTTACAACCAAAATCTCCCTACATCTCAACCTCCTAACATCTCTGGTCCAAATAGCTACCGGCTCCTCAACAAAGGCTAAACTCTCATCCAACTGAAGCGAATCCCACTACAACACATAGGACTCATCTGGAACATACCGTCGCAACATTGATACATGGAAAATTGGGTGCATAAAAGAAAACAACAGAGGCAAAGCTAACATGTAGGCAACACTGCCAGCCCTTTGAAGAATCTCAAATGACCCAATATACCTAGGGCTAAGATTTCCCCGTCGACCAAATCTCATCACGCCCTTCATGGGCAATACATGGAGGAATACTAAATCACCAACACTGAACTCCAAGGCATGAAGTCTACAATTAGCGTAGCTCTTCTGTCTACTCTGAGCAGCTCAAAGTCTATCCTGAATCACTCGAACTCAGTCTAAGGAATATTGAAGCAAGTCTGTACTCTGTGGCCTAGACTTCAAACCATCAAACCAGCCAACCGATGATCTGCAATGCCTACCATACACATCCTCGAAAGGTGCCATGCTAATGCTCGAATGGAATCTATTATTATAAGAAAACTCGGCCAAAGGCACAAACTGATCCCAAGAACCTCCAAAGTCAAGAACACAGGGCCGAAGCATGTCCTCCAGGACCTAAATAGTCCTCTCGGACTGGCCATCTGTCTGAGGGTGGAATGTAGTACTAAGCTGAACCTCTTTACCTAAATCTCACTGAATAGCCCTCTAGAACTGAGATGTGAATTGAGTGCCGCGTTCTGAAATGATAGAAGTTGGGACCCCGT
Organism: Jaltomata sinuosa; assembly: GCA_003996215.1. Lineage (NCBI taxonomy): Eukaryota > Viridiplantae > Streptophyta > Magnoliopsida > Solanales > Solanaceae > Jaltomata > Jaltomata sinuosa. The sequence goes on from QJPP01000553.1 coordinate 733,854, forward strand.
ACAACTGAACAATCTCACGAAGGTAAATCTAAGCTAACCTCTCTGCACTGTGAGTAGTATGAATTGGCAAGAAGTGTGCTGACTTAGTCAGCCAGTCCACAATCACCCAGATAGAGTAAAATCCCTTAGAAGTATAAGGTAATCTAACTACAAAGTCCATAGTGATCCCTTCCCACTTAAACTCAGGAATGGGAAGTCGCTACATCAATCCACCTGGTCTTATATACCCAAACTTCACCTGCTGACAGTTCAAGCACTGAGATACAAACTTTGCCACATCCTTCTTTATACTACTCCACTAGTAAAGCTATCTCAAATCTCTGTACATCTTGGTTGCGCCAGAATGGATGAAATATCTAGAACAATGTGCCTCATGGAGTATTAGCTGAATCAAATCCCTAACTCTCCAAACACAAAGATGACTGTCGAACTTCAGAATACCATCATAACCCAAAGTAGCCCGACTGGCCTCACCCTAAACCACCTGATCACAAAGGTCACATAATCGCTGATCCTCAAACTGTTGGCTCTGAATCTAGTCAACTAGAGTAGAACAGACCTCAATACTGGCAAAAACTCTTCTAGGATCCGACAAGTCAAGCCTAACCAAATGGTTTGACAAGGATTGTATATCCAAGGCCAATGGTCGTTCTGAAACTGAAAGCAAAGCTAGGCTACCCATACTCACTGCCTTCCTACTCAAGGCATCCACTACTACCTTTGCCTTGCTCGAATGATATAGAATGGTGAAGTGATAGTCCTTTAGTAACTCCACCCATCTTCTCTGTCTCGAGATCATCTCTCGCTGACTCGTGATGTACTGAAGACTATGGTGATCAGTGAATATATCATAGTGAACCCCATATAAGTAGTGCCTCCAAATCTTAAGCGCGAAGACTACCGCTGCCAACTCCAAGTCATAAGTGGGGTAGTTGCGCTCGTAAACCTTTAGCTGCCTTGATGCATATGCTAGCACTCGATCCTGCTACATCAACACACAACTAAGACCAACCCCAAAAGCATCACAATACACAGAGAAACTCTGACCCTCAACTGACAAAGTCAACACAGGAGGTGAAGTCAACAAGGTCTTAAGCCTCTGAAAACTATCCTCGCACTGATCCAACCACTGAAATAGGACATCCTTCCTAGTCAGCCTAGTCAAATGTGCTGCTATAGAAGAAAACCCCTCGACAAACCATTTGTAGTACCCTGCTAACCGAATAAAGTTACGAACCACGGTAGGAGTAGTAGGTCTAGGCCAATCATAAACCGCTGAAATCTTATATGAGTCCACTCTAATCCTATCTTTAGACACCACGTGTCTTAGGAATGCAACTGACTCAAGCCAAAACTCGCACTTTGAGGACTTAGAATAAAGCCGATGATCTCTCAAAGTTTGAAGTACAGTCCTCAAATGCTGCTCATGTTCATCTCTACTTCATGAGTATATCAGGATGTCATATCAATGAAAACTATCATGAACATATCTAAATACGGGCTAAGCACCCTATGCATCAAGTCCATGAAAGCTGCGGGGGCATTAGTCAACCCAAAAAACATCACCAGGAACTCATAATGGCCATAACATATCCTGAATGGTGTCTTAGGGATTTCCTCTGCCCTAGTCCTCTACTAGTGGTAGCCTAACCTCAAACCTATAACAACCAGATACGTCATTATTTTAGGAATCGTGAAGTTGAAAGTTTCGAGAATTAATTAAAATTATGGCTGTATTAAGTGGGGTGACGTGACAGAAAATTTTAGATTTTTGGAAATTGTCCAGGTTGACGTCACTCTACTATAGCGGTATTTATTCTTCTATAACAATACTGCCATAGCAGAAGGTCAACCGCTATAGCAGAGGGACGGGAGGCAGTAGCCTCAAGATGGGTTTTAATAAGAGAATTCTCCTCCTCAATTTGAAACCATACGAGGGTTTCTCTAAAAACCTTCCTAGGCTGCTCCAAGGCTAGGGAGCCATGATGAGGAGGGATTCCAGCTAAAAAGATACGAAACTACGGATTCGAGCCTACATAATTGCCAGGGAAAACGTTCACAGAGTTAGAAAGGGCATGGAATAGCTTCTCGGCATCTAGGTAGGCTTGGTTTTCTTCACAAAGTAGATTTGGCTGCTTTCATTTCCTATTTATTGTGTAAAATGAAAGGGATAAACCATGCTTAGGCCTTCGAGCATAGAGTCTGGAGGAAGATTGTTGGGTTATTTGGTTGAACTGGAAATAGTAGATTTATGATAATGCGTTGTGACATTCTGGGTGTACACTTATTTTGGTATAGTTTTGCTAATGAAATACATGGACTAGAATGTCGAGAAGGTTTGGGGAACCGAGAAGGGTTAATAATTAACTAATGTGTAAGGAATGGAAGTTCTGGGAAATGAATTGGTAGAATTAGAATATTGTAATAGCTGTTTACAAGGCTAGGGGAGGTTTTCCCATGTTGTATCTCGGTCCTAGGAGGAGGGTCAGGAATAATGGTATTTAATGGCATGTTTAAAGGGGTGATTCGGGGTTAGTCTTCAGACGAGATTTAACGGTTCATTGTGTACCTGGAATAAGGTAGGTGATGGTTATTGATTCCTGTATGCATTATATGTTTGTGTACTTTTGTCTAAGTGTTGTATGAGTTGCATGCTTAGGGAATGAGTTAGGAATGTCTAAAGGTCTTGTTATCAGTCTTGTGAAATGAACTAGGTGTTATTGCTTGTTGGCTTAGAAGTTTGATTGTTCATTATTTGTGACTGTGGATTCTGTGACATTAGGTTGGCTCGGGTACCACGCATGGTACAAGTTTACTATTTTTGGCTCGGGTACCATGCCTGGTATGAGTATACTAATGATTGGATCGGGTACCATGCCTGGTACGGGAAATTAATAATGGTTGGCTCGGGTACCACGCCTGATATGGGTTTATTTTATTGCATTGTTTTATTCTTGCGAAGGTTCCATGAGCGGACCGGGCTGTATTCTTGAACTGTGAAAATTTTATATGGTCCATGAAAGGCCGAGATATTATACTGATTTATATTTGGTCTTAGTGTACACCAAGTTTGTCATGCTAACACTTAGATGTTATTAGGGGGATCCCAGGGTGGGCCCGGACTATGTAAAAAGCGAGGTTAATTATACATATATTATCGTCATTTAGTGTGTCAATGGCGGTCAGGGATTACTTGTGGTTAATAAGTTAAGGGTCGATCTTAGTGTAGATCAGGGTAGCCTATTGAACATTCAGGTGTGGTTACGGGATCCTTGGAGGGTCTAGGTTATGTGATTAAAAAGGGGTTTAGATGTAACTCTATGGTTGTCATGAAATGTGTCAATGGTGGCTTGGTGGATTTGGTATGGATGATAAATTAGGAGGAAGACTGAGAGTATGGGGTTGTAGTTACTGGTGGGTATAAACAAGTTGGAAGGTTGTCCTAGAGGTCCGTAAAGAGTCCGGACACTGGTAAGTAATACTACGAGTATAAGTGGTTTGATTGGGCAGTTAGCCGGGTTAAGCCTGAATATCTAGTCAAGGCAGTTGACTAAGGTAATGGAAGGGTAGTCCAGGTATGGACACGGATAATTGTAAAGGTTAGTGAGACTTGGGAAGTATAGTGGTAAGTGAGACTTGAGATGTCCTAGACGTCAGGGATAAGACTAGGGTGGTGGAGTTGGCAGCAAAAGGTTAGGATCCGAATGGGGGGATTGATAAAGGCGATTGTGAAAGGGGTTGAAGTATTTAACTGATGTATTTTATCTTGATTTCTATATAATGGTAGGAGTGAATTCGGGTCAACCAATGATGCCTACCAGTATGTGTGTTTGTACTAATTCTACTCTTGCTATACCTTTTTGGGTATAGTCTGGTTATAGGGTTGGTGATGTTTCACAGGTTTAGGATGGAGGTGATCTTCCAACAGCTCCTACTTCTTTTCTATGGTGGGAGTTGTGTCCTTTTCAGTTATGTATCATCTTGTAGTAGCTCTTGTACTGGCTAAGACTAGGTTCTAGGTAGGGCTGTCTCATATTGTAAATGATTTTCCACAAGTTCTATAAGTCATTTATTTTTCTGAAATTATTTTAATGGAAGTTCCATGTTTTCAAAAGGGTTTTATTTCATGATTTATATTCTTTTCTGCTTTGCCTATTGGTTTATGTGGTAAGGGTTCTCCTATCTAGGTGGATTAGAGTGGGTGCCTGCACGGCTCAGTAGTTGGATCGTGACAAATGGTATCAGAGCCCAAGTTACTGGTCTTCCAGTACAAGATCAAAATATCAAATAATGTCCCGAGGATTGGTGTTTTGACGTCCGCATCTAATCCTAGGGAAGCTATGAAGCATTCTAGGAAACATCTCTCTTCTCTTATTCTTCTTCATGTGGTTTGGTTACTTGCTTGTATGAGTCGAGTCCAATTTGTATCTCTCGATTCAAATTGGTATCTCAACAAGGTGAAGAATGTCGTTAGACTCCGGATATGATGGACAAGCAAGAAGGATTGGAACCGGGAAGGTTCCAATTGGTATCTGGCCTGAGAGGATGTGGTAGGGAATGGGTGATCGGCTAGGGGTCATCCATAGGACGGATATAGAGTAATTGATATGGTTTTATTTTTGTGGTAACCTGAAGCTGAATTGTTTATGTATTACAATGCTGGCATGACTTATTTGATTCATATATGATTGGCTGCCTTGTTATGAAATTGCGAGTATGAAGGTATTTATAATTGATTCTATGTATGATTGAGTGTGAATTGTTGTGTGTGTGTGGAGTTAGAATTTCATATAAGTTTTTGGAAAAAAAACTCATCATTGGTCAAGATGGTGAGGGGAAATGAATTATGACTGTGGGGAAACTCCGGTTTCAGGACAGTCGGGACTTGGTTGGGAACCATGGGAACAAGGAGGTTATTCATGTTTGATAGCAGGGACGTATTATTGAGAACAATTTGCTTATGTAATTCATTCATGATTTGTGAGAATTTGATGCTAAGTTTCAGTCTGTGCATTGCCAGGAATGGTCTTGAGGGTTGTTCAAGACCATGGAAGAATAAACGGGTTAAACAATGATAAGCGGGAAAGGGAACGAGCACACTTTGCTCAAAAGTCCAATTTTTGGATTGTTACCGTCGAGACCGCCATAGCAGATGACACAACTACGCGATCCCGCTATAATAATATTTTCTCTGCTATAGCAGTTCCGCTATAGCAGAGTGACAACTGCCATAGCGGAGGGACGCGGGGCAGAATGTGTGCTCTGTTTTCCCTATTTTTCATTCATTCCCGGGGCTAAAAAATGCAATAGTTAAGCTATGAATTACAAGGAAACACAAGGAAACTAGATTTAGAACTAATATAGTATTGCATAAAAAGGGAAATAGTGTCTGAAACTAGCATCCACGTGCTTCAAAATAAAGGGAAAAAAGGGGAAAGGGAACATTGTCTTAATTAGCCCCAAACGGGGGCAAAACCCAAAAGCTGTAAATGTCTAAAAGTAAAAGGGGATGGGAGGTCCTAAGCCTCATCATCGCTCAGGAAGGGGAACTTCTGCCTATCCTTGGGCTCCAGATGCGAAGCTCTTGGCTCGGGGCAACACAAGAGAACATGACCTTGAAGATCTTCCACATTCGGGCAAATATGCCATCCCAGGAGCGCCTTTTCTTCTTCTTCTCCTCTAACTCCCTGCGGAGTGCTGCCAATTCCAGAGCAGAAGGGGTGGGGAGGTACCTCTAGTGGCAGTGCCCTCCATGAACCTCCGGACCGCGTCTAAGGTCTCCTCTAGTTGGGTGCTAGTGATCGGGGGATGTGGCTGGGAAGGGGCATAAGTGTCATCATCATCATCGTCGTCGGCATCCTCGACCGGCTGACTGCTTCCTGCTTCATCCACTTTTATCTTATTCTCAGAAAATACCTCTTTCACACGGTTAGGATCAAAGGGATCATCCATAGCTACTTCCAAGTTAGTGTGTTCCTCAGGCACTCCAACCCTCCTGCATAACTCGAATACTATGCCCGGAAGAAAGGGGCCTTTTTTATGGCCCCGGTAGAAGTCCCTTCACTCAGAGATAATCTATTCCCTTACATTCATGATAATGCCTTGCATGGCACAAGCAATCACTAGGGCCCGGGCATAGGTCACATCAATCTTGTTGCTCGATGGGCAGATTCTTTGGGATACCAAGTTTAACCATCTCCTAGCATTAGGGGAGAAGTAGACACTAGTGATGCCTTCAGGACTGGGCCAGTAGACCTGATCTCTGAACTTTGCATCCACCAAGGTATCTCTCAACCATGTCATATCCCAAAGCCTAGCCTTGGCCTTGTATGCATCATTGGAGATGTGAGGCACTCCTAGCACCTCATTGACAGTCTGAGCGTCCACCGAAACATCTACCCCTCGGATCCGAATAGTTGGGTTGGATTCATCCCAACGGACGATAGGAAGGATAGCATAGAACTACTGAACCCAGCCTATCTGTGTGGGAGGGGGATCCACTAGCAATGTATCCCAGTTGAGCTCACGAACACTGCGATGGAAGGCGGCTATCTTTTCATCCACACCTGTAAGCTTGCACCCCCTCTCATAGAAAAAGCCCAGTCTCCGTTAATCCATGAACCTCTCCCGACTAGCTTCATCGGGGAAACGCTCACAAGGATACACGGGCAATTATCCTTCAACCATTGGGTTTGATAACCTGCAATGTAATAAGAAGGCAGGATTAGAACTCGATAAGGCATAAGGGATTAAGAAAAAGGGAATTTTTTTTAAGTGTAATATTTGGGAGCTACTGGTTTGCGGCCTTCCCTATAGCAGACAATTGTCCGCCATAGCGGAAAAATATCTACCGTAGCGGGACTGCAACAGCAGAGCCCAACCACTATAGCGATATTCATCATCCCAGAAGCTTCAAGGGGTTCAACAATGGCACCCCTTGAGCCAAAATTTTATTTTTAACAATCCAAGTTCAGATCAGTGCTTCTAAGGTATCCTATTACAAATTTCTACAAACAAATTGGGCATTATAACTCCTAATTTTTGTCCAAATCATGATTTTTACTCAAGAAAAACCCTTCACCTCCCGCACTATTTTTGGGCCATTTTTGGTCAAAAGTTGTATAATCCTTACGCTCAGAATGCCTTGGAGGCATTTTAAATGTAAGGGAAGCACTCATGCTTCGGGAAATAAAAAATAAACCAATTCTAGTTCAAGTTCAAAAACTAACTACAATGTATACCCCAAGTCCCTAGTTTCTACCATAATTCTTACTATAATCGTGCGGGGAAGTAAAGTAGCAAGTGAGGATGATTGTTACCTGGAAATTCCGATGTCAGAAGCGTAGTGATCGAGAGGAAAAAGGGAGAGTTTGGGTTGAAAATAGGAGAGAATAGGGAGAAAACCCGTTTCTCCCCTAATTCAATCTGTTACCAATCGCTAAAGCAGTCGGTACTTTGCTATAGCGGAACTGCCATAGCAGTATAATATCTGCTATAGAGGACATCAGTCAATTTTTAGAAAGGAAAGGTTCTCCTGGGTCTTTTCGAATTCCTCCACTCCGATGTGATACGAGGCCCTAGATTTCTTGGGTACTCGGAATGAGGGACCCGTGAAATATTCCTTGGTAGTTCAAAAATTCCTCGTCAGAGTGGGATAATATTAATGTTTCCTTTTTGTTGGTGTGACTTATTAGGGTAAAGTTCAGTAACTTACGTAGGTTCATAATTACGCGGTCATTTGGGACAGTGAGGGTCCCGGGCTAATTCTTTTTGTCTTTTGTCATTTGAGATCATTAGGGAATGAACGATGGATAAATTGGTATCTGTTATAATGACCGGATCCACCGTTATTTTAGTAATCACAAAGTTCAAAATTTTGATAATTAATTGAAATTACGGTTGTATTGTGGGGTGATGTGACAGAAAATTTCAGACTTTTGGAAATTGTCTGGGCTAACGTCACTCCGCTATAGCGGTATTTATTCTGCTATAGCAGTATTGCCATAGTAGAAACTCAACTGCTATAGCGGAGGGACAGGAGGCAGTATCCTCAAGATGGGTTTTAAGTTGGAAACCATATGAGGGTTTCTCCAAAAATCTTCCTAGGCTACTCCAAGGCTTGGGAACTATAAGGAGGATGGATTCCAGCTAAAAGGATGCAAAACTACGAATTTGGGCCTGCAAAATTGCCAGGGAACGCCTTCACGGAGCCAGAAAGGGCATGGAATAGCTGCTCGGCATCTAGGTAGGCTAGGTTTTCTTCACAGAGTAGATTTAGCCGCTTTCATTTCCTATTTATTGTGTAGAATGAAAGGGAGAAATCATTCTTAGGCCTTCGGGCAAGAAATCTGGAAGAAGATTTTTGGGTTGTTTGGTTGAACTGGAAATAGTAGATTTGTGATAATGCATTGTGAAATTCTGGGTGTATACTTATTTTGGTATAGTTTTGCTAATGAAATGCAGGGACTAGAATATCGGAAAGGTTCGGAGAACCGGGAAGGGTTAATAATTAACTAATGTGCAAGGAACGGAAGTTTCGGGAAATGAATTGGTAGAATTAGAATATCGTCATGGCTGTGTTTCCAAGGCTAGGGGAGGTTTTCCCATGTTGTATCTCGGTCCTAGGAGGAGGGTCAGGAATAAAGGTTTCTAATGGCATGTTTAAAGGGGTGATTCAAGGTTAATCTTCGGACGGGATTTAACGGTTTATTGTGTACCTGGAATAGGGTAAGTGATAGTTATTGATTCCTGTATGCACGTTATGTTTGTGTACTTTTGTCTAAGTATTGTATAAGTTGCATGCTTAGGGAATGAGTTAGGAATGTCTAAGGGTCCTTTTATCAGTCTTCTGAAATGAACTAGGTGTTATTGCTTGTTGGTTTACAAGTTTGATTGTTCATTATTTGTGATTGTGGATTCTGTATGACATTCGGTTGGCTCGGGTACCATGCCTGGTACAGGTTTACTAACGGTTGGCTCGGGTACCACGCCTGGTACAGGTATACTAATGGTTGGCTTGGGTACCATGCCTGGTACGGGAAATTTATAATGGTTGGCTCGGGTACCACGCCTGGTACAGGTTTATTTTATTTCATTATTGTATTCTTGCGAATATTCCATGAGCGGACCGGGCTGTATTCTTGAACTGTGAAAATTGCATATGGTCCATGAGAGGCCGAGATATTATACTGATTTATATTTGGTCTTGGTGTGGACCAGGTTTGTCATGCTAAAACTTAGATATTGTTAGGGGGATCCCGGGGTGGACCCGAACTATGTAAAAAGGGAGGTTAATTATACATATATTATCGTCATTTAGTGTGTCAATAGCGGTTATGGATTACTTGTGGTTAATAAGCTAAGGGTCGGTCTTGGTGTAGACCGGGGTAGCCTGTTGAATATTTAAGTGTGGTTAGGGGATCCTTGGAGGGTCCGGGTTATGTAATTAAAAGGGGTTTAGATGTAACTTTATGGTTGTCATGAAATGTGTCAATGGTGGCTAGGTGGATTTGGTATGGATGATAATTTTGGAGGAAGACTGAGAGTCTGAGGTTGTAGTTACTGGTGGTTATAAACAGGTTGGAAGGTTGTCCTAGAGGTTCGTAAGGAATCCAGACACTGGTAAGTAATACTACGGGTATAAGTGGTTTGTTTGGGCAGTTAGCCGGGTTAAGCCTGAATGTCTAGTCAAGGCAGTTGACTTGGGTAAGGGAAGGGTAGTCCAGGCATGGACACAGATATTAGTAAAGGTTAGTGAGACTTAGGAAGTATAGTGGTAAGTGAGACTTTAGAAGTCCTAGACGTCAGGGATAAAACTAGGGTGGTGAGTTGGCAGCTAAAGGTTAGGAAGGTTGGATCCGGAGGAGGGGGATTGATATAGGCGATTGTGAAAGAGGTTGAAGTATTTAACTTATGTATTTTGTCTTGATTTCTATATGATGGTAGGAGTGAATTCGGGTCAACCGATGATGCCTACCAGTACTTGTGTTTGTACTGATTCTACTCTTGCTGTACCTTTTTGGGTATAGTCTGGTTGCAGGGTTGGTGAAGTTTCAGAGGTTCAGGATGGCGGTGATCTTCGAGAAAATCCTACTTCTTTTCTATGGTGGGAGTTGTGTCCTCTTCAGTTATGTATCATCTTGTAGTAGCTCTTATACCAGCTTAGACTATGTTCTAGGGAGGGCTATCTCATATTGTAAATGATTTTTCGCAAGTTCTACTAGTTTATTTTTCTGAAATTATTGTAAAGGAAGTTTCATGTACTCAAAAGAGTTTTATTTCATGATTTATGTTCTTTTCCACTTTGCCTGTTGATTCGGGTGGTAAGGGTTCTCCTATCTAGGTGGATTAGAGTAGGTGCCCGCACGGCCCGGTAGTTGGCTCGTGATAAAACCTATCTTCAAAAACACAGCTGAACCCTAAAGCTGGTCAAACAAGTCATCAATCAGGTGGGAGGCCTGACAGGTCAGTAGGGAACACATCTAGGAAATATCTAACCACAAGAACGGACTCAGGGGAAAAAGGGTCGGCACTAGCATCTCGAACATATGCTAGATAAGCCAAACACCCAAGAGAAATCAACTTCCTAGTTCGAAGACAAGAGATGATCCCAGATGATGTGCGGCTGACAGAACCTTGCCACACAACTAGGGATTCACCGGGCACGGCTATGGTAATGGTCTTGGCATAGCAATCCAAAACTGCACGGTGAGTGGATAACCAGTCCATGCCCAGAATTACATCAAAGTCTAACATATCAAGGATCAACATATCTTCCCAAGTCTCCAAATCACCAACATAAATCATACAAGACCTCACAATCTAATCCACTACTAAAGAATGTCCTATTAGGGTCAAAACAGATACAAGCACAGATAACGGCTCCCTAGTCAACCCCAAACAAGGCAAATAGTAGGCAGAAATATACGAGCAAGTAGATCTAGGATCAAATAAAGCATAAGCTGGTCGATGGCATACATAAATTGTACCTGTGATTACAATATCCGAGGCCTCTACCTCCGATCTCCTAGGGACCGCATAAAACTGACAATGACCACCACCTTACCGACTGCCATTCCTACCACCTGTCCTACCTCATGGCCCACCACATCTACCCTGACCACCACTTCCTCTAGCCGGTGGCTGAACTGTGCGGATAGGCTGAGTCGGCTGGCTGAATTGTACCCTGCTGGGGGCAATCTCTAGCATAATGACCGACAACACCACAATCATAACAAGGCCCTGATGGGCAAAACTGGAGAGATAAACTAGCAGAACCTGTATGGCCACCACAGCCTGATGCCCCAGAAGTTGCACCTCTCAAAGACTGACCACTATAGCCCCGCTGGCTACTCTACCTATGCTCAAACTAAGACCCACCAGAAGACTGAAGTGAAGCCTGAACTAGTTGACTAGACTGACCCTGGTGCTGCTGTGGCTGATAACCTCGGCCCCACTAGCTCGAACCTCTACCACTGTGATGGGAACAACTATAACTACCCTGATGTCGAGGCCTCTTATCTCTGGCCCCGAAATCATGATAATGCAAATCCTCTACGGTACATGCATAGTCTACAATATCCTGGAATGATCGACCACTAGCAACTAATATCTCAGCTGGCTCTCTAAACTCTGTCCGCAACCCCCAAACAAACCTACGGACTCTATCGGGCTCGGTAGGCATGATCATAGCCCCAAATAGAGCAAGCTTATAGAAGCGAGTTTCATATTCCGATACGGTCATAGAGCCCTGCAGAAGTCTAGTGAACTGCTCCCTACGATGCTTTCTATTGCTCCATGGCAAGAACTTGGAAATGAAGGCCTCGTAAAACTCTGATCAAGATAATGGAGGTGACGAAGATGGTCTGCAAGCAACCTGGGCCTTCTACCATAACTTAGTTGATCCCTCCAGCTGATAAGAAGTATACCCAACTCCGTCAGTCTCCAATAAGCCCAAATGGTATAACATCTCCTCACAAGTAGTAAGTAAGTCATGTGGGTTCTGTCCAGAAGTACCAGCACACCTCAGAGGTGCCAATCTCAGAAACCTACCTAATGACTTTTGCTTCGTCTCTGTCATAGCTGGGTGAGGAGCAAGTGGTTGTGCAACAGATGGAACCGAAAGAACCTCAGCACAGGGAGCCACAGTAGTAGGCTACGCTCCTGAACTCTGTGCACCCAGGGCTGCCCCCTGAGCGGATGTCTGTGCTACCTCAGTAGGCTGATCCCTGATCATACCCAATAACTATAGAAGTAAACCCCAAATACCTGAAGACTGAGCTGGGGCTGAAGCTGGCACAAAAGCTAGTGTAGAGCTGGTGGTACCTAGGCTGCCCCTGGTCCACATGCTACTGCTTGGGAATAAACTCAGGCTCAACCTCGACCCTAGGAGTTTTAACTGGTGCCACTGCTCGGGTATGTCCTCTAGCTCTACCTTTGCGACCTCCTTGGCGCCTAGCTGGAGTCATATGTACAGGGGTCGAAGGCTCTCCTCTGCCTGATGCTGATGATCTCGTACAAACCATCTACGAAAGAGTGTACTAGAACAAGTGAGATTCAAAAAACTTTCAAGGATACTACGCATGAGATAGAAGCAAGAAAAAGTCCATGTTTCCTAAGATGCCCTAAGAGCCTCCAGAAGATTGAGTACAGACGTCTCCGCCCTAATCCGCAGGACTCTACTAGACATTGGCTCCTATACCAATGACACCGATGAACCTAGTTCTCTGATACCAAGCTATGACGACCCGATTCCTTGATCATAATGGTGCCTACAACCCCTCAATAAGTGAACCAATCCCCATAGCCCAAAATAGTTAGTAATAGGCTACTATCTAACAAGAAGGTGAAAGAAAACATAATATAGGCGGAAGCAAGGGATATACAATAAAGAAAAGGGACAACATGAATATATATAGAAGCTAAAATCATCCTGAATCCTGGTAGCATAGCATAAGAGCCCAAACTACATCAACAGAGTACAAAAGGATCCAAAATAATATATACATATCTGTCTCCGAATAACAAAAAGAGTACATGACACACAAGATGAACTAAAAGGTAAGCTTCGATCACCAAGAGCTCACCCTCAGTCTGGGATGGTCCAAAAATCAGCCTCGCATGAGTCTCCACGAGCTAACGGTGATGGTCCACACTAGGATCTGCACCAGAAAGATGTAGAGTATAGTATGAGCACCAATTCCTAAGCAATGGGTACCCAGTAGGTATCATAGGCCGACTGGCACATATAAGATATAAGAGCAGTAATAAACAGAAGAGAAACAAGAAGTCACATAAAACAATGATAAAGTACACGGAAGCTAGCACAGAAGGATACAAGCAGAAACGACATACATGGCTAGCTACTAGAATATATATCATAGACACACGTGAAAGGGAGAAATAACGCACCTGGGATCCTCGCAATAATAATATATAAATAGTTTTTGGAAAATAGGCAGTATATCAATAACCTTAAGTAAAAAAGGAAGGGGGAAATAAGAACATCGATAACATGTTCAAAACAAGATTTATAAACAACCCATGCTCATACTACTCTCAAGTCAGGAAGGAATCCATCGGTAGCCCCAAATACAACTTATCAAGTGAACCAAAAGTATAAAACACGACTCTCTATATCCAATTATCATAAGAAATCACCATAAGGACCAATACCTCGATAATGAAACAATAAGCCTACCTACAGTCCCAATGGGCACCCATACACTCGAGGAACACAAACAAGTAAAGAAAAACCCTCCGGCATCCCATACTACCATAGCATACACTTAGCAAATAGAAAACAAGGGTGGATCTCATGCAAATGGATGATATGATATGATATGCTAAAACCGGGTGAAACCAATGCCGTATGTTTCCCCCTCCGGTGCCTAAAAGTCCGAATAGAGGCAGGATCCATGGAAGGGATTCTCTCGAGTCCCTACACTCTACCGTACACCCCTCCTCCGGTCACCCTCAGCTCGTAGCACTTGGTCCAGAATGACAGGGTCCATGGAGGTCTACTCGTAGACCACATACTAAAACTCAACCTCAGTATAATATTCCGGAGTGCAACCAGATCCAAACTATTAACCAACTCTTGAGAATGCATGCCTAGAGTCTATCCAGGTCTAATTTAGTGAAAGGAGTCTCAAAAACCCCCATGAGGGTGCCCGAACATAACCGGGTTTAAAAGAGTAGTACAATTAGTCTATTGCTCATCCCGAACGAGTCTAATATCATCTCAATTGATAGGAAATCAAATCTAGCACCACGGCCCATCCGAGTCTAGTATAAGTATGAAAATAGTGATAAAATCATCCTTCTAACTTTCTTACTCCAAGAAGATCCATGAAAATCATTTCTAAACCTTTTTGTAACCATTTTTACCGAAAAATGGGCCCTCAGGGCCATGCAAAGTTTAGAAAACCAATAATGGTAGGCTCGAAGCCAAAACCATAGTAAAACATGCGAAAAATCCCCTTATATGCATGATAATAGCATGCTCAATCAGAAACAGTAGCTCAATTGCTCACAATCAACTTATTGGCCCTGCACAGGCTCCAATCGCTCTACATCACAGATAACTAGCCTAAGATCACAATTTTGATGTCTGGGACTCATGGACATTCACAAATAACCCGCCATCTATGGTCCAGAGACAATACAAGGTCACACAGGAACACAAGGGTGATAATATCATCTCCAACGAACATTATAATCATTAGAGGAAACAAAATGAGCCAGACATGAAGAAGCGGACAAGGTCTATGGTACCAAGCTAATAAACCTCACCCAAGGATGCTAATTAGTAAAATTATATCCTATATATGTGAAGTCTAGAGGATTTAAACAGTAACCTACCTGTCGTCCAATGATAAGTTGTTGAAACGATGACCTCCAAGACCTAACCGCTCTGAGAAGCTCCAAATGGAAGTCAAACTATCGAGAACATAAATTATACGTCAAAACGAGAATAACGATACCCATATTTCTATAACTATAGTCGGGTCAAAATTTGGGTCACTGACAGGCCTGTGGGCCCTGCAACCCGAAACCAGAAATGAAAACCACCATAATGTTCCCCAAGCTCCCGAAAGTTTATGCCCCAAAATTCAGCGAAAATGGACCAAGATTGGGGGCTAAAATAACCCCTAAACCAAAGAAGTTAAAGAGGGAAAAAGATGGGATTTTAACGGAATTTAAGCAAGAAACTTACCAATTCTAGAAGCCAAGAACGCACTCGAATCAGTAGCTCACAATCCTCCAAGGTAAGGGAGAGAGTAGGTGAAGAAATGGAGAAATTTGGAGCAACAATGGAGAAATTATCAAAGTTGGAAGAGGAGGAGAGAAGGCTGGAAATTTGAGCCAACATCATTATATATGCTGCCATGCCAAGGCGCAGCCGCGACCATGCAGGCAAACGCGCGCTGGCGCAGCAGCGACCATACGCCACAGGCGCGCTGAAGGCCAAGGCCAAGCCGACGTTTAGGCGTGGTGCCCATGCAGGCACCCATATGCTGGCGTACGCGTGCAGGCGCGGCCCAGTTAGTGCCTCAGCAGCCATATCAGCAACAACAATAGCTTAGGCCAACTCTTGACAGATTTTGATCGAATGGACCTCCGGGAATGAGTCTGGGGTCCTGCAGACGCAAATGAGCTAAGCTATTTGACTAAAAATGGTGTTCTAGACTCAACAGAATCGATAAAAATCTCAACGGATGTTGATTTAGCAAAAAATGGACCCCACGCTCAAAAACCAAATTAGGCCAACTTTTCCAAAACAGAACCCCATGGCCTAAAACGAGTCTGAAAACCTCGAGACCCAAACTAAAGGTCTCCCTAGACCAAAGTCGACATTCTAGAGCTAACAACGCTGTCAGAATTTCTACCCGAGGCTGTCTTCTCCAAATATTGATCAAAGTCAAACTTCCAAGTTCAACAGGCTAGAAAACACAAAAGCTCACACCAAACTAAATCGAAAGCTCCCAAAGCCCAACCAAGGGTCCACCTAGGCCATAATCGACGTTCTGGAGCTAATGAAACTATTGAAATTTTATTCCGAGTATGTTTACCAAGAATGTTGATTAAAGTCAATGGATTTCGAAGTTAAAGTTCTAAAATAAGGAAATGACCATAACGACTAAATGAATGGCCAGGGCACCGAACCACCGGTTCCAGCAAGCCATAAATGACTTGGGGCTGCTTCAGGAAGGCTCTAACAGTACAAAGAAAACATAAATGTGAAAATGACCGGAAGAGTCATTACATGTGTATACTACACTCCCTCTTTTATTTAAAAAATCCTTTACGTGGCACCCCGCGTGATTTTTTTTTCACCTTGGTAATCATTAAATAAATTATTAGTATTAGGTTAAAAATTAATGTGAATCACTATGTCACAGTGAGTATTAATTGTTGTCAATGAACTTACCAAATAGATTACCTAATCTGATTTAGATTTTATTCTCCTTTTATAATTATCTCATGAACATTAGGCCTTTTTTTCGGGTAAAAAAAAAAACCTCCTTATAGCAAATTGTCTTCACGATTAATACACCTGAGAATTCAAGATATTACAATTTCTCCTATTGGTTAAAACTCGATATCTCTTCTCATGAATTAATTAAACGTTATTAGTATCCGACGATAAATCTCCTTTTGATAGATAAACCTATCCCACTAATAAGCTCGTATCAAGAACAATTTACACATAATACATTAAGCATATTTTAGTGACTCAAACAAATAAATCACATTAGTAGATCCTATCTATTAACCATAATTCTCAATCTATGTATTGATATCATCTTGCACGTATAAAACCTTAAGAATTTTCGATAATTCAAATAAATAGATAACTTTGATAGTAACTATTTATAAATTATAAATCCTTAATTTATAAAATATTATATATCTGGAGGAGATAATAATGCCAACAAAAGTAATAAGAGTGCACTATAATTTTAAGTTGGACCAATTAAAGAAGAATTCAAGAGTAGTTAAAAAATAAAACTATCTTCAACGTGATTAAATAACCAATCAATCCACTTTGTAAATCACACGGCCAAAAATCAGGTAACTTTACCAATATCCTTCTTTAACAAGGAATCCTTACTTGTTTTTTTTTTAAAAAAATTCTCCTTGACCAATCAAAACCAAGTAACATCCTCTTGTTTGTATTTCTTTTGGTCAAAGTACCAAGAAAATTGGTCCATGCCGTGAGAACCTATAATCTGCAACCACTGGCTTTAATTTTTTTAAGAAGCAAATAAGCAGGATCACTTGCATGTAATATAGATAACACATAATCATAAATTTTAATCAAATATAAAATCAATACTTATCTCTTAAAGCGTGACAATGAATACAAATCAATCCTTCACAAACGAGCAAAGTCCATCCATGTTATCATTCTCTACTTCCACGGTCTTCTGCTGTGTGACCCAAATAATATCAGAATAAGAGAAATTCATGTGGGCGAATTTCTCATGGAAGAACGCAGGAATATTTTTTTGTTTTCTTGATGGAATAAGACCCCTTATATAGACACAACTATTAGGGTTTTAAACCCTTTCTCAAACCTGTTAGATCTTCCTTTTCCACCAAAAATAAATTCTATTTAATTCCTAATTATTCGGTCACAGCATGGACCACAAATTTAATTAGCGGGGTTTTCAATTTTGATATTAATTCACAAAATGAAAGAATTAATTCTACCACAATAAATTACAGATTATTCCACTAAAAATATGTAATTGCACTCCTCGATTTAATTTCGAAATCATTCATTAAATTTTATTTAACTCCCCATGTTAATATCACATATACCAATCAATTAAATTAAATTTAT
Organism: Jaltomata sinuosa; assembly: GCA_003996215.1. Classification (NCBI taxonomy): domain Eukaryota; kingdom Viridiplantae; phylum Streptophyta; class Magnoliopsida; order Solanales; family Solanaceae; genus Jaltomata; species Jaltomata sinuosa. Next base: position 751,705 of record QJPP01000553.1, read on the forward strand.
GATAATTTAATTTATTGATTAATTTAATCCTTTATTCCTACGCTTAACTTATTTCATGTGACGGATACAAAATCCACCTGCAGGGTTTTGACATGAAAACTTATAAGCAAGCATAAAGGGGTATCATCAATCTCAAGGTTGAGACACAGATTCTATCATTTAATTATTATTTCACAAATTCTATTTATCATCATCCAACCTATCGGGAATATTTTAACCCACAAAAAGTTTCACCTTTTGATAAATTAAGATAACAAATAAATTGCATTGATCATAATAATTATATCAAAATTAAGAGTATAAGTGCATTTAATGATCTAGAGAAGTTTTTTATAAATATTCAGAACATAAACAATCATTTCTACTTGATCCGTTCAATACACACAAAATGTACTAGCACAAGAAGTTGGAATACAACCATTCCCATAGTCAAGATTAGATTATATTTAATCTTGTGCTACAATCATCAAGATGTTTGTCCAGCTTTATCTTTGATTGTTAATATAATATTTATACTTACAAGAACTGATGATTTAATATTTCGTGTATAAGCTAAAATCTAAACATAAAATCATCTACTATATAGTAAATGGACACATAGCCGAATACATGATCTATTTAATTCTTTATTAAAATTAAATAAATAATTTTTCTATGATAAATACTATATCCAAAATACTTGGTTAATAGTATATATCTCAACAATCTCTCACTTAGACTTTTAACCATGATGATCGTTAGAATATATCATATCTAAACTCATGGTTAATGATATATACCCCAACAAAATATTTCTCCAGGATTAAATAAGCCTTCTCCAATTTAATAGAGGATACTTGAATCAGCAAAATTAACATCAGCAAGTTAAATTCGGGGATTAGTAAACCAAACTAAATCCAAGACAATTAAAACTATATAAAACAAAGCCAAAGAGGAAGAGTAAAAACGTGAGAAAAAAAGATAAAGATAGAATTGTTAAGTTCTTTTCTATCTGCTTGTGGCAATTGAGGGGCATTTTATAGTTGTCCAAAAGTCTTCAAATGATGAAAAGTGGCCAGCCACTTGTCCAATTTTTTTACAGTATTTTGCCAAGTATTTCAATTGTCATATCTCCAAGTAATAAGGTTGGCTTCTCAAGTACACAACTTATTTGGCTTCTCAAATACAATATAATTTAAATTCTTTTTGAAATAAAAATAATATTTTCCAACAATCCCCACATATTTCAAAAGAATTTATAGGAAGAAAAGTTTAACTTGCTGGATATACATGATCAAAATACAGTAGGTCTGGTGTCTTCTAGACTATGAACCAAACTTAGATCAATAAAATTTAACTTACAGAATTATCGGTGTAATATAATATTTCTATGACCGAATAATTCTAATTATAAGCCAGAGACTTTATCAATCACATTTTGACTGTAATTTTGCTGTTCAACGCGATTTTGCGCCAATAGACCATGTGCGTGCCTGGTATTCATGAGAGCTATAGATATTAGGCCAAAAATCTCATAGGAATGGCCTCATTTCACTTCTCATATAGGTGAATTCATAAGTGTATACTGCTTTAAATATACCATCCATAATAATATGAATTCATTAAGAGTTAATAACTCATCCCTCAATTTTAGTAAAAGTTCAAGCACTCTCAGTTAGTGCGTAGTGACAGTATGGACTTGTTATTACCCATATGAACCTACTTTATGAGATCTCCAATCATATAGGTTGGGTTACCATCTTTATTGACAATCATATTGGCCTGAACCCCATCACTTTTGAGGTTTGAAGAATTACTTTTCTTCCCACAGGTTTAGTAAGTGAATTTGTGACTGATTCTGAACTTTTCCAGCAGCAGCTCGCGCCACACACCCCAAAGTGGGAAGTGGCGTGGATTTTGGCAGTATTCTGAAGTTTTTGTTGTTCCTTGTGCCACTGCTCCACTTTTGGGCAGTGGCGCGAGCGGGTAGTTCTCCTAACCCAATTTGAATTAGTTTTCTTAGTCCTAAGAGTTCCAAAACTCTAAAAGTACCCCCCTCCCACATTTTTTTTATCAACAACAACTGATTTGGGGAAGGCAAAACCTACGGCAAAGCTCAAGAACAAGGTCTTGTTTTATTTCTCTATTTTATTTTGATTCTTTTCTTGTAAACTCATGAAATCTCTTATTCTAAAGAGATTCATGAGTAGTTAAATATTTAGTACCTAGGGTTGTGGTTAGATACATGAAGGTTGATATTTAATTATCCTATTCTTTAGTTTGGATTTCCATTATTTAATTATTTATCTTCCTTTGCTCTTAATTATTTATTAACTTGATCACCTAGAAAACACTATCTATGGTGCATAAATAGGACTAGGAATAGGGTGTTTACATATGAAATAAGGAAAGGTAGGGCTTGGTTGTGAACTCTATAGGGAAGGGGGAATAATTTGCTAATGTGGATAGGAATATACCCGTTAGACTTGCCCAGTTGATATGGAAGAGAAATCATATGCCCTTCACTATCTACCGATGACCATAGGAATATAGGCGTTAGGAATAGTCGATAAGACCTAGAGTCATTGGCAAAATGCTCAACATGGTTAAATCAACCCGCAACTAGTACTCAGGAAATCAACTGAACATATGGTTTGAAAACTCAAATGGATTGTCAAAATACCATAACCCTGGATCTTTTTCCAAATCTAAATTACAACCCATTAAATTACAACTTGTCTCCAATTGTTCTTATTTACTTTCAAAATACATAAATTCATTCTCTATTACTAGTTACCTACTGAATAGCTCGTATAAAAATTCAAACTAGAAATCGATTCGTCAAACACCTTGGGTACGATATCTGGACTCACATCCTATATTACTTGTATGGTCACATACACTTTCATGTGTGAAAGAACGCAATAAGTTTTTGGCAGCGTTGCCATGGATTTGATTTGAAATTGATACTACTTTGGATTTTTGTTGAACTATTCAGATTTCACTTTTGTTTGTTGGTTTTGTTTATTTCAGGTCATGGGTCAGTTTATGCTAAACACTCGGAGTTAAGAAAATCCCTTGATTCTTATTGATCACGAGCTTAAACGCACTCTCAGAGGTATAAGAGCTATGAGTGACCATGTGAATGACCCAATTGATTTGGATAATGTTGAAAATAGTGTTGCAGTCTAGCCTGCTCCTCTACCACTTGTACCTGTGCTTAACTTCACAAGGCCAAATTGGGAAAATTTCTCCAAAGCTATTGTCAAGCCAACCATCATAGGGAACTTTGAGCTAAGAGAAAGCATGATGCAACTAGTGCAGAACACTTGTCAATTTAAGTGTAAACCACGTGAAGACCCACACAAGCACCTGAAAGAGTTTGTTGACTTAAGTGATAACTTCCACTACCAAAATATGAGGGACGAATATATAAAGTTGACTTTGTTCCCTTTCTCACTAATTGAAGAGGCAAAGAAGTGGTTGCAGGGTGAACCTGCCAGTTCTATCACATCGTGGGATATATTATCTGAAAGGTTCCTCAACATGTTCTTCTCATCTAGACAAACAAAAGGTCTCAGAGATAGAATTTTTGGATTTTTTCAAAAAGATGTTGAATCCCTTTCCCAAGCTTGGGAGAGATACAAGGGATATTTGAGAGATTGTTTGCACCACCAGTAGCCCAAGGAGATCATTGGGCATAATTTTATTGAAGGGCTAAGGCCAGACTCAAAATCACTTCTTGATTCTACAACTCAAGGAAAATATTGTCCAAGAGCTATGATAAAATAGAGGCATTACTTAACCTTATGTCTGCAGGGTACAGAGATTATACATGTAATGATCCTTCTGGTCATTCATGCATTTTTGCCTTTTTTATACTGTTAGAGCTTTTCGATAGTGGCCTCAAGTCATTTATGGCTTACTAGGATATGTAGTTTGGTGCCCTGGACGTTCTTTGGGTCGTTATGACCATTTCTCTATTTTAGAGATTTAACTTAGAAAATTATTGAATTTAGTCAACATTCTTAGCTAGCATGCTCCGAATCGAATTTTGATAGTTCCGCTAGCTTCGGTACATGGATTTTGGTCTAGTTGGACCTTTAGTCAGGGCCTAGGAACTTTTGGTATGATTCTATCTGACCTTTTGAGATTCAGGCCAGTTGGAGTTAGAAGTTTGACTTTGGTCAAATTTTGATGATTAGAGCATCAGATTCAAAATCTGATGGTTTCATCAGCTCCACAATGTTGAGTTGGTAGGTAGACGGTTGGTTCGGGTCCGCGGTGAGCCAGAATCATTTTGGGTGTTTAGTTGGTTGTAGTAAGTGTTGACTTGGGTCAAAATTCCTTTGAAATGACCTCATATGGAAGTTTCATCTTTTCCATTGAGTCTAGAACATCGTTTCCACTCTAGTAGCATATTTGGTTTATGTGTATCGGGTTTCGATTATGCCCAGAACCTCCCGTGGAAGTTTTTCATTTTGCTGGTTTTTCTGCAGCAGAAATGTTAAGTGCCAACAGTGCTGGGGCAATGACAATGGTGCTAGAATATTCCTTCCTTCAGTTCTAATGATGCCTGGGCAGCGCCAATGCTGCTGGTCTGCAACCTGCAACTTATAAAGCCTTCCCCTCAAATTTTCGGTTCATTTTCTCACCCCCTCTCCCTTTAAAACATTTTCCCTCTCCTAAAACTTGTTCCAAATTATTATTCCAGCCATGAGGGTTTATCTATTGGAGGATTACTCGCTTCCTCCCTTGTTTTGGTAAGTCTTCTTCCCCAATTTCTTCTCTTCTATGGCCTAAAACCTCCATTAATGTTCTTATTGTAACTTGGGGCTTCTTGTTTAGTTGTAGCTACTGGTTAGGGTTGTTGTTCGTGGTTTCACGTGTGTCCTCTCTTAAGACTTGCTCCCTCTCATTGTGGTAAGTAATTCTCTATTTCTATTCTTGACTTTACAAGTTTTTGTTTGATATCCTCTTCCTCTCTGGGCTGTTTTAGGCCCTTTCTTTGCTCGATTTCTGCTCAATATTTGTGCATGTGGTCCTGGTGAGGTTGGGAACCTCATGGTGAATTTTGTTTTTGGTTTCAGGTTACGGGGCTCACAGGCCCGATTTTGTCCCGGATATTAACCCTGCTAAATTTGAGCAATATGGGTACCATTTGCTTTATCTTGATGAGTAGTATACTGTTTTGATAGTTTGTTCACAATTTGGGGCTTCTCAAAGTAGTTCGAGCTTGTATGACGCTATTCCAACAATTAGTTTTTGGACGACATGTAGGTTACAGTCTTTCCTACCTTAGACTTTACATATATAGGCTATACCTGTATTAATTAGCATTTGGGTATTCTAGGTTGGCACCCTAGACCTTGTCCATCTCTTCTGTGCATATTATTGGGACCATAGGCGGTGGGATATTTGGGATTTTCTGCGAGCCCCTGACATCGAGTTGTGATTTTAGGCTGGATATTATTGTTGTAGAGCTGATTGAGCATGTGCATGGCCGATAGGTTGATTGTGAGCCATTGGGATATTGTTTGTTTGTGATCATGTCAGTCATGTAAAGGATTTTTGTGCATTATTTTACTACTACTTTGGCTGCAGGCCTACTATAACCAATTTTTTAAACTCTGCCTGGACCGAGGGCCCATTTTCAGTATAAATGATTATTAAAAGGATTTGGAACTGATTTTGTGGATCTTCTTGGAGTAAATGGGATATTACGATAATTTTATTACCAGTTTTCACACTGATACTAGACTCTGCTGAGCCATAATGCTAGATATATTTTACTACGGATTTAGACCCGGATACACTTTGGGCACTCTTTATAGGGGTTTTGAGACTACCTTCACTGATTTAGACTCAGATAGACTTTGACATTTATTTCAAGGTTTTGATCACTGTTTTAGTTCTGGATACACTCCAGGCAATTATATTTGAGATTTTGCATTTTATTTTAGTATGTGGTATGCAAACCTCTATGGACCTTGCTGATCTTGACCAGGGGCTATGTGTTGTGAGTGCTGGAGGAGGGGTATATGGTGTAGTTGAGGTATACGGGTGCGTCCTTCCATGGATCCTACCTATTGGGCCTATAAGCACCAGAGGAGGTACATACAGGGTTACTATCACACCAGTTTTGTATATCACATCACATCTTGCATATTGTATTCGGATCCACTCTTGTTTGCTATGTTCTCAGTGTACACTCCAGTAGTATAGGATGCTGGAGGGTTTGTTTTCACATGTATGTGTTCCTCGAGTGTATAGGCGCCTGTTGGGACTATAGGTAGATTATCTTATGCTAGATTAGTGTAGTACTTGTTAGAGACTTCTGATTATTGGTGGGTTAGCGGATTCTATCTTATCGTGGTACTGGTTAGTGGCTTTTTGATCTTTTATGGTGTAGGTTATTTTATCCTAAGGTCATACTTATGAGGTTGCTATCTGATTATTCTTATCTTGAAGTTGTGTTTTAGCATGAATTCGTTAGTTGTATTGCTTCTAGCATGTATATGTTTTACTTGCTTTTCCTTCTTTTCCTTTTTACTTGAGGTAACCGGTATATTACCCTTCTTATTAAACCCTTTCTTTATATATATTGTTATTGTAAGGACCCTAGGTGCATTTTTCTTTCCTTCACCTGTGTTCTGTGATATATATATCCCTTGTGGCTAGCTAGTTTGGTTGTTTTATCCTCGTAGTATATCTATGCTAGCTTCCATGTACTATTCCTTGTTTCCTTCTTTGCTACCTTCTTTCATTCTGCTATTTACCACTTTAATATCTTATATGCATTCAGTCAGCTGATGATGCCTATTGGGTACTCGTTGCTTTGTAATTGGTGCTCATACTACACTTTTGCATATTTCTGGTGCAGATCCTAGTGTGAGCTTTCGGTGTTGATGGCGTGGATACTCATATAGATTTTAGATATTCGAGACTAGGGTGAGCTCTTGATGACCGGAGCTTCACCATATCTCATCTTTTGGCATTGTTACTCTCTTTTGTTATTTTGAAGATAGTTGTATATTCTATTTGTTATCTCTAGCACTTTGTATTCTATTAGAGGCTCCTGTACTATCAATACACGGACGTGGGTTGTTGTAATTTTCTCTATATGTATGTATTGGTTGTTCTTCTTCCACGATGCTTTACTTATCTGCTTCCACTTATTTTTGCTTGTTGTGTGTGGTTTCTTAGGTAGTAGCCCATTACTAACCATTCTGGGCTATGGGGATTGGTTTGCCTACTAAGGGGTTGTAGGTGCTATCATGACCTGAGAAAATAGGTCGTGAAAGCTTGGTATCAGAGCTCTAGGTTCACTATTATCGTTGGTACAAGATCAAGTGTATAAGTAGAGTCTCGCAGATTAGTATGATGACGTCTGTATCCTATATGCGGGAGGCTACCGGGCATTATTAGAAAAAGTTCTCTATTCATGGCTCCTTATCGTGCGTTCCTGACTCTATTGACTTTTAAATTTCATTTGTTCCATTCCTTCTTAGATGCCTAGGACAATTATGACGGCGGGTGACAACAAGGCTTCTGTGCCTGTTGCTTCAGTGTTTTCTCTAGCACCTGGATTTTAGAGTGAGAGCTTACTGCATCAGCTAGGGGGTTTTGGGCCAGCCCAACCTCTTGTAGGATATATGGATACCCTAGTTCTTTAGTACACCATGGCTAGGACTCCGAGTCTTCTAGAGGGTGTATCAGTACCACAGGTAGCGGTAGTACCCGATTCTTTGAGCAGTGCTTCGGCTTGGTTTGAGGTTCCAGGTTTTCAGCAGGGTTATATGTCAGTATTAGAGTATGAGGTAAGGTTTTATGAGGTGATTCGGCACACTACTAGGTCTGTGCATAGAGAGTTTGAGAGAGTGCAAGGTTTTGTTGGAGGATCTAATTTCACCGCTTTATTTGGTGATAGAGCACTTGGTGACAGTGGGGACTACCTTTCTTTAGGTGGTTAATCATGCTTAGTCTATATAGGAGTTATGTCGCGAGACATATGGAGGTAGTGGTAAGAGACATTGCTATCAGGACAGTTTTCGTGGTTCTCAGTCTCGAGGTAGGGGATTCTCTAGTAGAGATCAGTTTCACTACTTTATGTCTAGCAGGCTAGTTTTAGTGACTCCATAAGTTTCAGAGGGTGGTTGTACAGAGCATGCTGAGTAGAGTATACATAGTGTAGGTCAGGGTTCTCGAGGTTTGCATTCAGGGTATGTAGGCCGTGGTGTCCAGTCAGGATCTGCGAGATCTTCCTGTCGGACTTCATCTGGTAGAGGTTTGTTTCCAGTGTGATGAGTGTGGTCACTTTGCTAGGGATTTCCCAACGATCATGCCTTCTAGTCAGCAGAGTCAACATGTTTTATCTTCCAAGGCTTCAGTGCCACTGGCTAGAGGTATTGTGCAGGGTAGTAGGGGTGGTCCCCAGGCAATGAGAGGTGGTGTGCAGGGTAGTAGGGGTGGTACCCATATGGTTAAAGGTGGCTTTCAGCCAGGTGGTTCAGGTATCCGTCTAGAGTTGACAGGCACCGTACGTCAAATCAAGGATTCCTTGGGTTGCTATAATTATAGAGTGATTGGTCAATTTGCTAGATATTATCCCCAAAAAGAAATGATCGAGCCTTCGACATCGACTAATTAGTCCAGTGATAGAAACGGATAGTCTGATGCCCCTCTTGGTAGGCCAGAGTTGGAGGTTCTAGACATCGTTACTTCAGGTATACTTTGGTTACCATCAGCTAGTGCTGGAATTGTTTGCCTTGCAGATCTACCTTGTTCTTTCGTGTATTTGTATATTTGCCTACCTGTTTCTTTTTTGGTTGCATTACTATTTGAGTTCATAGTGTTTATGCGTATGTTTTCTCGGTAGATTTATTATTTTTAGTAGTGGATGGGGTGTGTTGTCTTTGGGAGGTGATTACCCAAAGTTATGACTCGTGGGTAGGTCTTGTTAGCTTTATTTTTGGTGTTCGTTGTGGTTCTTGAGTGGTTCGAGTATATCTTTTTCTAGCGGTCTTGGGTGGTTGTTGCCTAGGCCGTTATCTAGTGCTTACTAAAAATCCTTTCTGTTTGTATGGTGTGGTACCAGTAGTTGTGTACCAGGGAAGTTGCTTATTTTGAGGAGAATGGTGTTGGGCATGCTAGTGGGTATTTTATGGTGTTGCTTTTCTTGGAAGGTTAGAGTCGACCCTCTATATTTGGTTGATTTAGGAAGTTGGTAGGTATATGGGTTGTTTTAGTTGTTTTCCCTCAGTTTCCAATCTGGTTGGGCTTTGGCCATAACGTTGTGGTTGAGTTGGGCACTCGGCCTATTCTTTTCCTGCTTACAAAGTGGCGCCAGTAGAGATGTGAGAGCTAAGGGAACATCTCTAGTATCTTCTGAGAAAGAGTTTGTCAGGTTCAGGGTATCTTTGGAAAGGGTTTTGTTTGGTTTGAAAAAAGAGGGGGATGACTCGTTTTATGTATGTATGGGTTACTAGTAGCTGACTAAGGTGATGATTGAGGGTATGCTTAGGTTTGGGTGTTGATGACTTGATTCGATCGACTACAGAAGTGCAGTGGCATTATATTTAAATGAATTCGAGATCAGGATTCCTTCTGGTAGAGATCGAGGTGGTAGGCTTTTCCAGTACTACCTTTGGGGGCTTGCTGCATCAGCTGTGATTTCCTTGTTATATTCTTTGGATGACCCTGGTCTCACTAGCATCTACGGATTGGGCAAATTATATTTAGAGCCTAGTTGGCTCTAGTTTTTATAGTGTTCATCGGTGGCGTATGAGTCTACTCAAGGTTTTAACAGAGGCATTGATTAGCAATTGGAGTTGGGTTTTAGAATCATGGTCTAGCATGTTACTTCAAATGGTTCGTGGAAGGTTCTCTTTTGTTGTAGCATCTTTGAGCCGGAAGGCAGTAAGTGCGGATAACTTAGCTTCTCTATTTCATTTTCGGAGTGGCTGTTGGCGTTGGACATCCAGTCCTTGGCTAAACATTCAGTTAGGGTTGACTTTCCAGATCCCAGTAGTGTTCTTTCCAGTGTGGAGGTCCATTCTACCTTGGTTGGATAGATTCAGCAATGTCAGTTCGAGGAGCAACGATTGTGTGTTATACGTGATCAGGTTGTATAGGTTGAGACCAGTAGGGCTACTTTGGATTCCAATGGTTCTTTGAGTTTGATGGTCACCTTTGTGTTCTAAGAGTTAGAGGTTTGAATTAGTTAATTCTCTAAGGGGTTGTCTGTTATGTGATTCCAGCATTTATTAGGCTCTGCCAGTATTGTCCAGGAGTTACAGTATGATTAAATGCTTTTGGAGTTGGTGATTTGTGTATTGGTACACCAGAGCGGGTGTTTTGTACCAGAGGGTGAGTTGAAATATTATGAAGTTTTCAATAGCTAGGTGGTGATCTTGGCCTTCAGACATCCTTTCCTTTGCCTACAATGTGGTTTGACTTGATATTCGCGGCATGACAAACTTCTTTTTGAGGTGAGGCTTGTAAGGTGACCATAAATTCAAATGGTGTTTGGATATTTTGAGCAGCAACGGTATTCCTAGAGTTTAGAGCTCAGTCGATAGCTATTGACTTCATGGTAGGCTTACCACACTCCTTGCAGAGATTGAGTTTTGTTTGGGTCTTCTTGGGCAGGTTGCCCTAGTTCATTCACTCTCAGCCGATTCAGACTTGGCAGAGTTCAACGAGGTTGACTTTGTTCTACAAATAGGAGATTTTACTTTGACACATGGTGTTCATCCTTATCATTACCGACCCTGGTGTGTAAATTGTAGTGGAGCTTCGAGGGTTGGTTCAGTTGGGTTTCTATATCAAGGTTGATCTTAGCGAAGGTATCCATTAATTGGTTGATGGTCAGTTGGGGTAGGTTACTCAAGTTTGTGAAGATATGCTATGGGCTGATATTTTGAGTGTCAGAGACTAGTAGACTAAGGCTTGGCTTGGATAGAGTTTGAGTATGAAGGTGACTTTGTTTGAGGTTGAGTATAGCGGGAACTATAGGCTTCCGGTGGGTTGGTTGATGTTTCGAGTGTGGATTGAGTGTTCGACTTGTGTGAATATTCATGGTTATGGTACAAAGGACTTTGGTTAGAATAAAGGGTTGTGCAGATCAATGGATTCATGTCATGCCCCGAGGCTACCCCTTGGACGTATCACGGGACCCGAGACCACAAGTGTCCCAACTTAACCCTTGGTCATAGCATAACTCAGATAAATCAATAGATAAGCGGAAGCATAATAGGAAGATCCAAAATCAAAGGTATAGATAACCAAGTCAAATAGTAATACACATCCAAAAAGGAGACCCAAATACTGTCTATGTCTGGAAAGCCTCTAATTGTCATAAAGAGTTGTTAGGACAAGGCCCCCAACTAACTCGGAAATCTAAAATGAAAACATAAAGATAGGCTTGCTAACTCTAGTCCTCGTAGAATGAGGACTCACCAATGATCAGCTGAAATTCTGGCATAGTCTAGCCACTAGTCTGAGGGCAGGTGCTTGAATCTGCATCGTAAATGGATACAACACAAAATGCATCAGTACTATAGGATGTACCGAATATGTGAGATAAATGGGAAATATGATATAAGCATGCTAAATAAACTTGTAAAACTGAAATCATACTATAAGTGTAAAACTGAAATGCAAGAGACTCAATGCGATGCCAAGCAAGTTATACAAATATCATAGTAATCATAATTGTCCTGAAATCTGAAGGCAAAGAGTCAATGCATTTTAAAACCTGACACTATTTCTGTGGGAGGTTCTCTAACCGACATAGACCATATGAGCTACATTGAATCCAATGTATATGCCCCATCGAAAGGACCCAATATACTTTTCCAGGGCATAGAGGCATGGTTGTGGCGTGATCACTAAATATGATGCCCAACTAAGGGGACATAGAACCTACAGGGGCACATAGTTTTGGGACTAAGTGTACTCTCACCCTGTCCAACTCGGTGCTAATACTACTCCCAAAAACATATACATATAGCTCATAATACTTACAACATATCTGATGTCAAAACTGTTCATAACTTAGGTAGACATATCTGGATGCCAAACCTTTCATAAAACATAGGGACATATCTAATGTCCAAAACTGTTAGAAAAGCATAAGTACATATCTGATATCATGCAATTCACAAGTCATGAATCTTAAAGCTTTGCAAAACCATAATTCAAAATATACTTTCCTTTCTAATATCATAACTTGAAGAATTAGGCATGCAATTTTATGAAAATGGAGGTCATGTTACCTAAACATATCAATTTTACTTGAAGACATGCAATTCAATGAAATCATGCTAAAATTCATCATCAACATATGGGCTTTTGAAGTCAACTAAGGAACTTTAATTAAATCATAGGTATGTAATAAGAAATCATGAATTGATGCCTTAAATGAAGACCCATAACTTCTTCCCCAATTTGAGTAAGAACCCTAGTTTAGAAATCCACAAATTCAATTTAGAAGATTGGGGTTTTGGCAAAAGAGTGGAGGGAATCCCTTATTGAATACTCACATACCTTGATTGAAGCTAAATCACTTGAAAATGAAAAGAAAAGGAGACTTGAACTTGGAGCTTGAGACTTGAAGCTTGAAGGAGTTCTTTTGTTTTTTGGGCGATGAATGAAGATTTGAGGAGGGACTTAGGCTACTGAGGGTGAAAACCCTTTTAGAAATAGTCAAAACGACCTCATTTAGGAGTTAAAAGGGTGGGTAATGACTAAAATACTCCTGGGACATAATCAGGAAAATGCTGGAAAAAAGTTGACTTTCAGGGACCACAGATGGATTCCACGAGTCGTAGACCAAACCACGGCTCGTTGGTTTCCATCCATCGTTCCTGGCCAAGTGAACAGGCTGCAGAAGGCAGTCTATGGGTCAACAAGATGGACCGTAGAACAGATTATGGCCCGTCAAACAAATTTGTCATTCCTGAAGGATTTGGAAGGTCTCTGATCAGGTTTCATAAGTCAACAGGACGGACCCGTAATGCAAACTATGGTCCATCGTCTTGACTCATGGTTCTTGGGAATCAGTCAGTCCTCAGGTCTGATTCCACGAGTTGACAGGATGGGCTGTGTACTGAACTATGATCCATAGAACCAACTCATGGTCCTTAGACCATAGACTGATCGTGGCAGACTTAAAACACAGATCAACTCCATGACTCGTGGTTCAAACCACGGTCCCTGGTTTGGACCCGTTATTTCTGGAAAGTTCAAAATTTTAAGATTTCTTAAGTTTAAAAGATGGATTGAATTTTCGGGTGTTATAATATTTCCCCCTTGGGGATCATTCATCCTCGAATGAATACTAAACAAGGGAAAACTGAAGAGAAAATAGCCCAACCAATCAACAACACATAAAATCTGAAGAACAAACATAAAAATTTAGCTTGCAACTTAAAACATGACTGAATCAACTTCGAAAACATGAATACTTTCTAGGATCATGGGGGGAGCTTGATGGAATAGAATCGGAGGAACATACTAAGGAGGAAACTATTACCTCAAGCTGAAATGGAATTGGAAAGGAAGAGATGAGGGTACTTGGCTTTCATGGCTAATTCTTTTTCACAAGTAGCTCCCTCGACTAGTTGATTCCTCCAAAGGACTTTTACCGAAGTGACTTCTTTGTTCCTTAACCCCCAAATCTGACAATCAAGGATCTCTACGGGAACCTTCTCATAGGTGAGACTATCCTTCACAGCCACATCCTCCAACGGAACAATCAAGGTCGGATCATAAACACCCTTCTTAAACAAGGAAACATGGAAAAATGGATGAACCTCTTCTAACTCTGTTGGCAAATCCAACTCGTATGCAACGCTACCAACTCTCCTTAGAATATGATAAGGACCTACAAAACAGGGACTAAGCTTCCCTTTCTTGCCAAATCTCATCACATCCTTCATGGGCGACACCTTCAGAAAAACCAAATCATTACCTCAAATTCCAGTTCTCTTCTCCTCACATCTACATATGATTTCTGCCAACTCTGAGCGGTCTTCAACCTCTCCCTAATAAGCTGGACCTTCTCCATAGTCTCATGCACTGAATCTGGACCAATCAAAGCTGCCTTACCTACCTCAAACCAGCCAATAGGATACCTACACCTTCGACCATAAGTGCATCATAAGGAGTCATCTGGATGCTAGAGTGAAAGTTGTTGTTGTAGGCAAACTCCATAGGAGGTAAGTAATCATCCCAATTACATTTGAAGTCAATCACACAAGCTCTCAACATATCCTCCAAATTCTGAATAGTACGCTCTGCCTGGCCATCCGTCTGTGGGTGAAAAGCTATGCTAAGCTTCACCTGAGTACCAAGACCTCTCTGAAACGATCTCCAAAACTGAGAGGTAAGCTGAGTACCTCTATCTGAAATGATGGACAAAGGAACACCATGCAATCAGACTATCTCCCGGATATAGAGTTTGGCATAATCATCTGCTGAATCTGTAGTCTTAAGAGCCAAGAAGTGGGATGACCTAGTCATCCGGTCGACAATCACCCAAATCAAATCATGTTGCCTTCGAGTACAAGGCAAACCTGTAATGAAGTCCGTATTGATTGCTTCCCACTTCCAAGTAAGAAGTTCAATATCCTGAGTCATGCCACCCAGCCACTGATGCTCTACCGTCACTTGCTGACAGTTGGGACACTTACACAAAACCGGCTATGTCCCTCTTCATACCATTCCACCAATAGACTTTTCATAGATCAAAGTACATCTTGGTGGCACCGAGGTGAATAGAATATCTGGAACTATGAGCCTCAGTTTGAATCTGCTATCTTAACCCATCTACATCTGGCATACACAAATGACCTTGATAGCGAAGCACACCATATCCCTCTTGGGAGAAAACCTCAACCCTTTGCTGATGGACTGCACCCTTTAGATGAAGAAAAATAGGGTCATTGTCTTGCTTTGCCTTCACTTCAGCTACCAAAGATGATTTGGAACCATTCTGAATAATAACACCACCTTTTGTGGAGTCCATAAGGCAAACTCCCAATCGAGCAAGCCTATGAACCTCCTTAACCAATTCCTTCTTCTCGTCTTTGACTGAAGACACACTACCCATGGACAATCTACTAAGTGCATCTGCCACAACATTGGCCTTACCCGAATGGTAAAGCACACTCATGTCATAATCCTTAAGAAGCTCAAGCCATTTTCTTTGTTGTAGATTCAATTCCTTCTGAGTGAACATATACTGAAGACTCTTATGATCAGTGAATACATCTACGTGAACACCATACAACTAGTGTCTCCAAATCTTCAAAGCAAAGACCACGGCTGTTAACTCAAGATCATGAGTAGGCTAGTTCTTCTCATGAGTCTTAAGATGTCTAGAGGCATAAGCAATCACCTTACCACACTGTATCAAAACACAACCCAAGCCAATCCTATAAGCATCACAATACACAACAAAATCATCTATGCCCTCGGGTCGAGCCAACACTGGAGCTGTGATCAATCTAGTCTTCAATTCCCGAAAGTTCTTCTCACATAGATCGGACCACTGAAATTGTACCTTTTTCTGAGTCAATCAAGTCAAAGGGGCAGCAATGGAAGAAAACCCTTCCACAAACCTCCTGTAGTAACCAGCCAAACCCAAGAAACTCCTAATTTCAGATAGAGAAGTGGGTCTAGGCCAGTTCTTTACTGCCTTAATCTTTTGAGAATCAACTCGAATACCATCTCTAGTCAGAATGTGACCCAGAAAAGCAACAGATTGCATCCAGAACTCATACTTGCTAAACATGGCAAATAACTGCCTGTCCTTGAGAGTTGACAACACCACTCTCAAATGGTCCACATGCTCCTCCTCACTCCGAGAATAGATAAGGATATCATCAATGAACACAATCAAAAACATATCCAAATACTGCTTGAACACACGGTTCATCAAATCCATAAAAGTTGTAGGAGCATTCGTTAGACCAAAAGACATCACAACAAATTCATAATGACCATACTGTGTCCTGAAAGCTGTCTTCAGAATATCACACTCTCTGACATGAAGGTAATGATAACCGGACCTAAGGTCAATATTGGAGAAGAAACTAGCACCCTGAAGCTGATCGAATAAGTCATCGATCCTAGGAATGGGATACTTATTCTTGATTGTGACCTTGTTCAACTGATGATAGTTGATACACATTCTGAGGGAACTATCTTTCTTTTGCACAAACAAAACTGAGGCACCCCATGGAGAAATGTTAGGCCTGATGAAACCCTTATCAGGAAGATCCTTCAACTGGTCCTTTAACTCTTTAAGTTCTGCAGGAGCCATTCTATAGGGAGGAACAGAGATAAGATTCGTATTTGGAAGAAGATCTATTCCAAAGTCGATCTCCCATTCGGGAGGCTCCAGGAAAATCTTTGGAAAACACTTCTGGGAACTCATTCACAATAGGAATAGACTGAAGAGATGGGGTTTCGAACTCCGTGTCCATAACCTAAACTATATAATAAACATAACCCTTAAAAATCATCTTCCTAGCCTTAAAATAAGATATGAAACGACCTTTCGAGGATGGAGGACTACCTTGCCACTCTAAGATGGGTTCATTTGGAAACTTGAAACTGACAACTCGAGTACGACAATCCACCGAAGCATGACAAGCATACAACACATCCATACCAATAATAACATCAAAATCTGTCATCTCCAACTCTACTAAATTCACTGAAGTGACTCTATGAAGGACTGAGATAGGACAATTTTGGTAGATTATTTTAGCTAAGACTGACTCACCAACAGGAGTAGAAACACAAAAGGGTTCTAAAAGCAATTCAGGACAAATTTTGAATTTGCATGCTATATAAAGGGTCATAACAAATAGGGAGGCTCTGGGGTCCAACAAAGCATACACATCAAGAGAGAAGACTTTTAACATACGAGTAACAACATCAGGTGTACTCTCCTGGTCCTGACGAGAGGACATAGCATAAAGGCGGTTCTGGCGCTGGCCACCAGAACTAGAAGCTGCGCCCTGCTAGGCTGGTCAACCTCCTGGGGCTGTTAGGGTAGATTGAGTCTTGCTACCACCCTATACCTTCTTAGCTGAAGGGCAATCTTGAATCCTGTGACCAACCTGACCATATCCAAAACAACCCTCTCTACTGGCTAGACACTCACCGAGATGATTCTTTCCATACTTTGTACAAACGGGGTAGGAAGTCCCCTTTGCACCACTCCCCTGAGAATAAGAGCTTGCACCTCTACTAGACTGATTATGATAGGTCATAGAGGCCTGAGAAGGAGTACTAAAGGTGAATGCACAGGTTCTGATAACCTCTTCTGAAAGGAAGATCGATGCTTGCCTCTGAACTTTTGATGACTGAATCCCGAACATTCAGATTTGACTCCTTTTTTTCCTTATCCATCTACCTAAGCTTATCTCGCTCGATCTGGTGATCATTAGTCATGAGTCTGGAAATATTCATATCACTCAATAGTATAGCGGACCTATACTCCTTTTCACCATATTTGAAACCCCATAGATAAATTTACTCATCTGATCATGCGGGTCCGCTACCATAGCAGGAGCATATCTGGAGAGTTGTGTGAACCTCAAACTGTACTCCTGGACTATCATGGACCCCTGTCTCAAGTTCACAAACTTCTCGGCCTTCATTTTCCTTAACTCTCTCGGGAAGAACCGGTCAATGAAAGACCTTTCAAAACACTCCCAAGTCATAGGGACTTCGTCTTTAGCCCTAGTTTCCTTCCATTGCATGACCAGATATGAGGCACATCCTGGAGTTGATAGGATGCGAGCTCCATACAATCAACACCAACCACTTGCATAACATCAAAGATCTTTTTCACTTTATTAATAAAGTTCAGTGGGTCCTCACTTACTTTCGAACCACAGAACTAAGGTGGGTTCATGCAGATAAAGTCACAAACTCAGGCCGCTACCCCACCTTGAGGGTGGACGGGGATAGGAGCCGGCTGGTTGGCCTGAGCAGCCATAGTCTGGGCTAGCATATAAATGGCATTCCTGAATTCCTCATCAACATTCCAAGTGACTCGGTGAGGCATAGCACATCGAGGAATAATCTAAAACATACAAGGAAAGTATTTGAGGGATATTAGAGTTAAGTTCTATCGCATGATATGATCAGAAAAGGAGTGAAGTTTTTCTAAGACATCTAATAGCTTCCCTCTCATAAGTGTGGCACATTTCACATATATGAAAGAGACTCTACTCGATGCGGATTTTAGACATCCTAGGACTCTTGAACCTGAGGCTATGATACCAAGTCTGTAACACCCAAAGGCTACCCCTAGATGTAACACGAGACCCGGGACCACAAGTGTCCCAAGTTAACGCTTGGTCATAGCATAACTCAGATAAATTAATAGATAAGTGGAAGCATAATAAGAAGATCCAAAATCAAAGATATAGATAACCAAGTCAAATAGGAATACATATCCAAAAAGGAGACCCAAATACTGTTTATGTTTGAAAAGCCTCTAACTGTCATAAAGAGTTATTGGGACAAGGCCCCAGCTAACTCGGAAGTCTGAAATGAAAACATAAAGATAGTCTAGCTAACTCTAGTCCTCGAAGAATAAGGACTCACCAATGATCAACTGAAAGTCTGGAGTAGTCTAGCCATGAGTCTGAGGGCAGGTGTCTGAATTTGCATCGAAAAAGGATGAAGCGTAAAATGCGTCAGTATTATAGGATGTATCGAATATGTGAGATAAATGGGAAATCTGAGATAAGCATGCTAAATAAACTTGTAAAACTGAAATCATGCTATAAGTGTAAAACTGAAATGCAAGAGACTCAATGCGAAGCCAAGCAAGTTATACAAATATCATAGTAATCATAATAGTCCTAAAATTTGAAGGCAAAGAGTCAATGCATTTTAAAACCTGACACTATTTCTGTAGGAGGTTCTCTAACCGATATAGACCATGTGAGCTACATGGAATCCGATGTATATGCCCCATCGAAAGGACCTAATATACCTTGTCAGGGCATAGAGGCATGACTGTGGCGTGATCACTAAATATGATGCACAACTGAGGGGACTTAGAACCTACGGGGGCACATAGTTCTGGGACTAAGGGTACTCTCATCCTGTCCAACTCGGTGCTAATACTACTCCTAAAAAAATATACATATAGCTCATAATACTTACAACATATTTGATGTCAAAACTGTTCGTAACTTAGGTAGACATATCTGGATGCCAAACCTTTCATAAAACATAGGGACATATCTAATGTCCAAAACTATTAGAAAAGCATAAGGATATATCTTATGTCATGCAATTCACAAGTCATGAATATTAAAGCTTTGCAAAACCAAAATTCAAAATATACTTTCCTTTCTAATATCAAAACTTGAAGAATTAGGCATGCAATTTCATGAAAATGGAGGTCATGTTACCTAAACATACCAATTTTACTTGAAGACATGTAATTCAATAAAATTATGCTAAAATTTATCATCAATATATGGTCTTTTGAAGTCAACTAAGGAACTTCAATTAAATTATAGGTATGTAATAAGAAATCATGAATTGATGCCTTAAATGAAGACCCATATCTTTTTCCCCAATTTGAGTAAGAAACCTAATTTAGAAATCCATAAATTCAATTTAGAATATTGGGGTTTTGGGTATAAGGGTGGAGGAAATCCCTTATTGAATACTCACATACCTTGATTGAAGCTAACCCACTTCAAATTGAAAAGAAAAGGAGACTTGAACTTGGAGCTTGAGACTTGGAGCTTGAAGGAGTTCTTTTCCTTTTTGGGAGATGAACGAAGATTTGAGGAGGGACTTAGGCTAATGAGGGTTAAAACACTTCTAGAAATAGTCAAAACAACCTCATTTACGAGTTAAAAATATGGGTAATAACTAAAATAACCCTGGGACATAATTTGGAAAAAAATGGAAAAAGTTGACTTTTAGGGACCACAAATGGATTCCACGGGTCGTAGACCAATCCACGGCTCTTGGTTTCCATCTGTTATTCCTGGCCAAGTGAACAGGCTGCAGAAGGTAGTCTACGGGTCAACAGGATAGACTGTATAATAGATTACAGCCCATCAAACCAATTTGTCATTCCTGAAGGACTTGGTAGGTCTCTAATCAGGTTTCATGAGTCAACAGGATGAACCCATAATTTAAACTACGGTTCATCGTCTTGACTCATGGTTCCTGGGAATCAGTCAGTCCTCAGGTCTGGTTCCACGAGTTGACAAGATGGGCTATAGACTGAACTATGGTCCATAGATCCAACTCGTAGTCCTTAGACCAAAGACTGATCCTGGTAGACTTAAACCACGGATCCACTCCAGGACTCATGGTTCAAATCACGATCCGTGGTTTGGATTCTCCATTTCTGGAAAGTTCAAAATTTTTAGATTTCTTAAGTTTAAAAGCTGGATCAAATTTTAGGGTGTTACAATTCATGATTTAAAGGTTTGGTTGGTGGCTTTCTGGGTGAACCTGGTTGTGATATCGAGGTTTTGAGTTCCATGTGTTGATCACCTTTGTTAACTTGGTTTCTATGTTGTGTTGGGGCATTTCACTTGAGTTTCTTGAGGTTCAGTTCAGTTGTTAGACCCTTAGAGCTTTCTGAGTTTAAAAGGTAGTGGTCTAGTTTGGCTGGTAAGGAGTTAAGGTTTGGTAGATTTTCTTTGGTTTAGCTCCATTGGATGTCATTCGGTCGGGGAGGCTACCCAAGAGACTGAGAGAGTGGTGTGGGTTTAGTATCTGTCATTTTTTGAGTAACTAGTGTTCTCTTTTCTTGAATTTCACGGACGAAAGTCCTTTTTAGTAGTGGATGATGTAATGACCCTTCTGGTCATTCATGTACTTTCACCTTCTTTGTACTATTAGAGCTTTCTAGTAGCGGCCGCAAGTCATTTATGGCTTGCTGGGATGGGTATTTCGATGCCTTGGCCAATCGTTGGGTCATTATGATTATTTCCTTATTTTAGAGCTTTAACTTAGGAAATCGTTGACTTAGTCAACATTCTTAGATAGCATGCTCGGAATCAAGTTCTGCCAGTTCTTTTAGCTCTGAAATATGGATTTTAGTCTAGTTGAACCTTTAGTCAGGGCCTGTGAATTTCCGGTATGGTTCTATCTCAGTTTTAAAATTTTAGGCTAGTTGGAGTTAGAAGTATGACTTTGTTCAACTATTGATGATCAGAGCGTTGGATTCAAAATATGATGGTTCCATCAGCTCTGGAATATCAAGTTTGGGCTAGGTAAGTGGTTGGTTTTGGTCACGGGTGAGCCGAGCTCATTTTGGGTGTTTGGTTAGTTTTAGTAAGTGTTGACTTAGGTCAAATTCCTCTTAAATGACCTCGTATAGAAGTTTCATCAATTTCGTTGAGTCTGGAGCATCATTTCCACTCTAGTAGCATGTTTTGTTTATGTGTATCTTGTTTTGATTATGCTCGAAACCTCCTGTGGAAGTTTTTTATTTAGCTGGTTTTTCTGCAACAGAAATGTTTAGTGCCAACGGCACTTGGGCAGCGCCAATGGTTCTAGCATGTGCCTTCTTTCAACGCCAACGGTGCCCGGGCAGCGCTAATGGCGCTAGCCTGTGTTCCTCCCTTCAACACGATCACGTCCGGCTAGCGCCAATGGCGCTGGTCTACGACCTGCAACTTATAAATCTGTCCTCTCAAATTTTCAATTCATTTTCTCACCTCCCTCTCTCTCTAAAACATTTTCCCTCTCCTAAAACTTATTCCAAATCAATATTCCAGCCGTGGAGGTTCATCTATTGGAGGATTACTCACTTTCTCCCTTATTTTGGTAAGTCTTCTTCCCTAATTTCTTCTCTTCCATGGCCTAAAACCTCCATTAATGTCCTTATTATAACTTGGGGATTCTTGTTTAGTTGTAGCTACTGCTTAGGGCTGTTGTTCGTGGTTTCACGTATGTCCTCTCGTTAGACTTTCTCCCTCTCATCGTGGTAAGTAATTCTCCATACTTATTCTTGACTTTACAAGTTTTCGCTTGATTCCCTCTTCTTCTCTGGGCTGTTTTAGGCCCTTTATGTGTTCCTCGAGTGTATGGGCGCTTGTTGGGACTGTAGGTCGATTATCTTATTCTAGATTAGTGTAGTACTTGTTAGAGGCTTCTGATTATTAGTAGGTTAGCAGATTCTATCTTATCGTGGTGCTGGTTAGTGGCTTTTTGATCTTTTCTGGTGTAGCTTATTTTATCCTAGGGTCGTACTTATGAGGTTGCTATCTGAATATTCTTATGTTGAAGTTGTGTTTTAGCATGAATTCTTTAGTTGTATTGCTTCTAGCATGCGTACATTTTACATGCTTTTCCTTTCTTTCCTTTTTACTTGAGGTAACCGGTATATTACCCTTCTTCTTAAACCCTCTCTTTATATATATTGTTATTGCAAGGACCCTAGGTGCATTTTTCCTTACTTCACCTGTGTTCTTTGATATATATATCCCTTGTGGCTAGCTAGTTTGGTTGTTTTATCCTTGTATTCTATCTTTTCTAGCTTTCGTGTACTATTCCTTGTTTCCTTTTGTGCTACCTTTTTTCATTCTGCTATTTACCGCTTCAATATCTTATATGTGCTCAGTCGACTGATGATTCCTATTGGGTACTCGTTGCTTTGCAATTGGTGCTCATACTATACTTTTGCATCTTTCTGATGCAGATCCTAGTGTGAGCTTTCACTGTTGATCACGTGGATATTCGTGCAACTTTTAGATATTCGAGACTAGGGTGAGCTCTTGATGACAAGAGATTGACCATATCTCATCTTTTGGCACTGTTACTCTCTTTTGTCATTTTGAAGATAGTTGTATATAATATTTGTTATCTCTAGCACTTTGTATTCTATTAGAGGCTCATGCACTATTAATACCAGGACGTAAATTAGTGTAGTTTTCTCTATATGTATATATTGGTTGTTCTCTTTCCGAGTTGTTTTACTTATCTGCTTTCGCTTATTTCTACTTATTGTGTGTGGTTGCTTAGGTAGTAGACCATTACTAACCATTCTGGGCTATGAGGATTGGTTCGCCTACTAAGGGGTTGTGGTGCCATCATGACCTGAGAAATAAGGTTGTGATAGCTTGGTATCAGAGCTCTAGGTTCACCATTGTCGTTGGTACAAAATCAAGTGTATAAGTAGAGTCTCGCTGATTAGTATGATGACGTCTATATCCTATTTGTGGGAGGCTACATGGTATTATAAGAAAAAAGTTCTCTATTCGTGGCTCCTTATCGTGCGTTCCTAACTCTATTGACTTCTAAATTTCTTTTGTTGCATTCCTTCTCAGATACCTAGGACGAGTACGATGGCGGGTGACAACGAGGCTTCTGTGCCTATTTCTTTAGTGTTTTCTCCAACACCAGGAATTCAGAGTGAGAGCTTACGGTATCAGCTAGGGGGTTTGGAGCCAGCCCAACCTCTTGTAGGATATATGGCTACCCCAGTTCTTTAGGACACCATGGCTAGGACTCTGAGTCTTCCAGAAGGTGTATTAGTACCACAAATAGGGGCAGTACCTGGTTCTTTGAGTGGTGCTTTGGCTAGGTTTGAGGTTCCAGGTCTTCACCAGGGTTGCATATTGGTATTGGAGTATAAGGTAAGGTTTCACATGGTGATTCGGCACCCTACTAGGTCTGTGCCTACATAGTTTGAGAGAGATCAAGGTTTTGTTGGAGAATTTAACTTCACCACTTCATTTGGTGATAGAGCACTTTGTGACAGTTGGGACTACTTTCTTTAGGTGGTTGATCATGCTTGGGCTATATAGGGGTTATGTCACGAGGCATATAGAGGTAGTGGTAAGAGATGTTACTATCAGAGTGGTTTTTGTGGTTCTCAATCTCAAGGTAGGGGATTCTGTAGTAGAGATCGGTTTCATTACTTTCTGTCTAGCAGGCCAATTTTATTGACTCCATAAGTTTCAGAGGGTGTCTGTACAGAGCATGTTCAGCAGATTAGACATGGTGTAGGTCAGGGTTTCAAAGGTTTGCATTCAGGGTGTGTAGGACGTGGTGGCTAGTTAGGCTTTGCGAGATCTTCCTGTTGGACTTCATTTAGTAGAGGTTGTTTCAAGTGCAGTGAGTGTAGGCACTTTGCTAGGGATTGCCCCACGATCATGCATTCTAGTCAGCAGAGTCAGCATGTTTTATCTCCCAGAGCTTTAGTACAACCGACTAGAGGTATTGTGCAGGGTAGTAGCGGTGGTCCCTAGGCAGCGAGAGGTGGTATGCAGGGTAGTAGGGGTGGTCCCAAAGTAGCGAGAAGTGGTGTGCAGGGTAGTAGGAGTGGTCCCCAGATGGTTAAAAGTGGATTTCAGTCAGGTGGTTTAGGTATCCGCCTAGAGTTGATAGGCACCGTGCGTCAGATCAGAGCTTCCTTGGGTTACTATGGTTGTGGAGTGATTGATCACTTTGCTAGAGATTATCCCTAACAAGGAATGATTGAGCCTTTGGCATCGACTACTTAGTCTAGTGATAGACACGGATAGTCTGATACCCCTCTTGGTAGGGCAGAGCTGGAGGTTCCAGACATTGTTACTTCAGAAGCGGATCTACCTTGCTCTTTCGTGTATTTGTATATATGCCTACCTGTTTCTTGTTTGGTTGCATTACTATTTGAGTTTATAGTGTTTATGCGTATGTTTTCTTGGTAGATTGATTCTTTTTAGTAGTGGATGGGGTGTGTTGTCTTGGGTACCCAGAGTTATGACTCATGGGTAGGTCTTGTTAGATTTATTTTTGGTGTTCGTTATGGTTCTTGAGTGGTTTGGGTATCTATTTTTCTGGAGGTCTTGGGTGGTTGTTGCCTAGGCCGTTATCTAGTGCTTACTAGAAATCCTTTATGTTTGTATGGTGTGGTACCAGTAGTTGGGTACCGGGGAAGTTTCTTATTTTGAGGAGAATAGTGTTGGGCATGATAGTGGGTATTGGATGGTGTTGCTTTTGTTGGAAGGTTAGAGTTGACCCTCTGTATTTGGTTGATTTAGAAAGTTGGCAGGTATATGGGTTGTTTTAGTTGTTTTCCCTTAGTTTCCAATCTTGCTGGGCTTTGGCCATAACATTATGGTTGAGTTGGGCACTCGGCCTATTCTTTTACTGCTTACCGAGTGGCGCCAGTAGAGATATGAGAGCTAAGGGAATAGATCTAGTATCTTCTGAGAAAGAGTTTGTCAGGTTCAGGGTATCTTTGGAAAGGGTTTTGTTTGGTTTGAAAAAAGGAGGGATGAATCCTTGTATGTATGTATGGGTTACTAGTAGCTGACTAAGGTGATGACTGAGGTTATGCTTAGGTTTGGGTGTTGATGACTTGATTCGACCGACTACAGAAGTGCAGTGGCATTATCCATAAATAAATTCGAGATCAGGATTCCTTTTGGTAGAGATTGAGGTGGTTGGATTTTTTAGTACTACCTTTCGGGTCTTGTTGCATTAGCTGTGATTTCCTTGATATATGACCCTGGTCTCAGTAGCATCTACAGATTGGGAAAATTATATTCAGAGCCTAGTTGGCTCTAGTTTCTATAGTGTTCATCAATGGCGTATGAGTCTACTTAAGGTTTTGACAGAGGCCTTAATTGGCAATTGAAGTTGGGTCTTAGAATCGTGGGCTAGTAGGTTACTTTAAATGGTTTGTGGAAGGTTCTCTTTGGTTGCAGCATCTTTGAGCCTGAAGGCAGTAAGTGCGGACAACTTAGCTTCTCTATTTCAGTTTTGGAGTGGTCGTTGGCCTTGAACATCCAGCCCTTGGCTAACCATTTAGTTAAGGTTGACTTGACAGATCCCAGTAGTTTTCTTGCCAGTGTTGAGGTTCATTCTACCTTGGTTAGATATATTCAGTAGCGTCAGTTTGAGGAGAAACTATTGTGTGTTATATGTGATCAAGTTGTACGGGTTGAGGCCAGTAGGGCTACTTTGGATTCCAATGGTTCTTTGAGATTGATGATCACCTTTATGTTCTGAGAGTTAGAGGTTTGAATTAGTTGATTCTCTAAGGGGTTGTCTATTCTATGCGATTCTAGTGTTGATTAGGCTCTGCCAGTGTGGGCTAGGAGTTATGGTATGATAGAATGCTTTCGGAGTTGGTGGTTTGTGTACTGGTACAACATAGCGGGTATTTTGAGCCAGAGGGTGAGTTGAAAGATTATGAAGTTTTCAATAGCTAGGTGGTGATCTTGGCCTTCAAACATCCTTTCCTTTGCCTATAGGGTGGTTTGACTTTATATTCGCGGCATGGAGGACTTCTTTTTGAGGTGTGGCTAGTAAGGTGACCATAAATCCGAATGGTGTTTGGGTATTTGGAGCAACAATGATATTCCTAGAGTTTGGAGCTCAGTTGATTGCTATGGACTTCGTGGTAGGCTTACCATACTCCTTGCAGATATTGGGTTTTGTTTGGGTCTTCTTGGGCAGGTTGCCCTAGTTCATCTACTCTCAGCCAATTCAGACTTGACACAGTTCAGCGAGGTTGGCTTTGTTCTATAGTTAGGAGATTTTCCTTCGAAACAGGGTGTTCATCATTATCATTCCTGACCCTGGTGTGCAAATTGTAGTGGAGCTTCGATGATTGGTTCAGTTGTGTTTTGATATCGAGGTTGATCTTAGTGAAGGTATCCATTCATTGGTTGATGGTAGGAAGATTACTCAAGTTTTTGAGGATATGCTATAGGCTGATATGTTGAGTGTCAGAGACTAGTAGACTACGGGTTGGCTTGGATAGAGTTTGAGTCTGAAAGTGACTTTGTTCGAGGTTTAGTAAGCGGGAACTATAGTCTTCCGATGGGTTAGTTGATGTTTCGAGAGTGGCTTGAGTGTTTGACTTGTGTGAAGCTTCATAGTTATGGTACAAAGGACTCTGGTCAGAATAAAAGGTTGTGCGAATCAATGGATTCATGATTTAGAGGTTTGGTTGGTGGATTTCTAGGGGAACTTGGTTGTGATATCGAGGTTTTGAGTTCTATGTGTTGATCACCTTTGTTCTCTTATTTTCAGTGTAGTGTTGGGGCACTTCGGTTGAGTTTCTTGAGGTTTAGTTCAGTTGTTAGACCCTTGGAGCTTTTTGAGTTTAAAAGGTCATGGTCTAGTTTGGCTGGTAAGGAGTTAAGGTTTGGTAGCTTTTCTTTGGTTTAGCTCCGTTAGATGTCGTTCGGTCGAGGAGGCTACCCAGGAGACTGAGAGAGTGGTGCGGGTTTAGTATCCATCGTTGTTTGAGTCTCTGGTGTTTTCTTTTCTTGATTTGCACAGACAAAAGTCCTTTTTAGTAGTGGATAATGTAATGACCATTTCGGTCATTCACGCATTTTCACCTTCTTTGTAGTGTTAGAGCTCTCCAGTAGTGGCCCTAAGTCATTTATGGCTTGCTGGGACCGGTAGTTTGGTGCCTTGGCCATTCGTTGGGTCATTATGACCATTTCCTTATTTTAGAGCTTTAACTTAGGAAATTATTAACTTAGTCAGCATTCTTAGATAGCATGCTCGGAATCAAATTCTGACAGTTTTGTTAGCTCCAAAATATGGATTTTGGTCTAGTTGAACCTTTAATCGGGGCCTGTGAACTTCCTGTAAGATTCTATCTCACTTTTTGAATTTTAGGCCAGTTGGAGTTAGAAGTTTGACTTTGTTCAACTTTTAATGATCAAACCATCGGATTCAAAATCTGACGGTTCCATCAGCTTCGAAATGTCGAGTTTGGGCTAGGTAGGTGGTTGGTTTGGGTTCCGAGTGAACCAGGCTCATTTTGGGTGTTTGATTAGTTTTAGTAAGTGTTGACTTAGGTCAATATTACTCCGTAATGACCTCATATGGAAATTTTGTTAATTTCGTTGAGTCTGGAGCGTCGTTTCCACTCTAGTATCATATTTTGTTTATGTGTATTGTGTTTCAACTATGCCCGGAACCTCTCGTGGAAGTTTTTCATTTTGCTGGTTTTTCTGTAACAGAAATGTTCAGTGCCAACGGCGCCCGAGCAGCGCCAATGGTGCTAGACTATGCCTTCCTTCAGCTCTTACGGCGCTCGAGCAGTGCCAATGACGCTAGATTGTGTCCCTCCCTTCAACGTGATCACGCCCGGCCAACACCAATGGCGCTGGTCTGCGACCTGCAACTTATATAGCCTTTCCCTCGAATTTTCAGTTCATTTTCTCACCTCTCTCTCTCTCTCTCTAAAACATTTTCCCTCTCCTAATCATTATTTCAGCTGTGGGGGTTCATCTATTGGAGGATTACTCATTTCTTCCCTCATTTTGGTAAGTCTTCTTCCCAAATTTCTTCTGTTCCATGGCCTAAAACCTCCATTAATGTCCTTATTGTAACTTGGGGCTTCTTGTTTAGTTGTAGCTGCTGCTTAGGGCTGTTGTTCGTGGTTTTTCTTGTGTCCTCTCGTAAGACTTTCTCCATCTCATCGTGGTAAGTAATTCTCCATACTTATTCTTGACTTTACAAGTTTTCGCTTGATTCCCTCTTCTTCTCTGGGCTGTTTTAGGCCCTTTCTTTACTTGATTTTTGCTCAATGTTCGGGCATGTGCTCCTGGTGAGGTTGGGAACCTCGTGGCAAATATTGTTTCCAATTTTGGGTTGCAGGACCCATGGGCTCACTTTTCACCTAGATTTTGACCCGGCTAAACTTTTAGCAATATAGGTACCATTGTCTTTTTCTTGATGAGTAGTATACTATTTTGATAGTTTGTTCACAATTCAGGGCTTCTCGGATTGGTTCGAGCTTGGATAATGCCATTCCAGTAGCTGGTCATCGGACGACAGGTAGGTTACGGTCTTCCCTACCTTAGACTTTGCGTATATAGGCTATAAATGTATTAATTAGCCTCCTTGGGTTGGGTATTCTAGGTTGGCACCCCAGACCTTGTCCATCTCTTCTGTCAATATTATTTCTCACACTGGTTGTAGTATTTGATGTAATGTTATAGTATTACCCTTATAGCCATGTGTGGCCTTTGTATATGCTTTTGGACCATAGGCAGTGGGATATTTGGGAATGTCCGCGATCTCCGGACATCGAGTTGTCGTAGAGCTGATTGAGCCTGTGTAGGGTCGGTAGCTTGATTGTGAGCCATTTGGCTATTATTTGTTTGCGATCATATCATTCATGCAAAGGATTTTTCTGCATTATTTTAATACTACTTTGGCTGCGGGCGTACTATAACTGGTTTTCTAAACTCTGCATGACCCAAGGGCCCGTTTTTAGTATAAATGATTATAAAAAGGATTTGGAACTGATTTTGTGGATCTTCTTGGAGTAAAAGGGATAATATGATGATTTTATCACCGATTTTCACACTGATACTAGACTCGGATGAGTCGTAGCGCTAGACATATTTTTACTATGGATTTAGACCCGGATACACTCTAGGCACCCTTTATAGGGGTTTTGAGACTACATTCATTGATTTAGACCCAGATAGACTCCGAGCATTTATTTCGATGTTTTGATTACTGGTTTAGTCCCGGATACACTTCAGGCGGCTATATTTGAGATTTCACATTTTATTTTAGTAGGTGATCTGCGGGCCTCCATAGACCTTGTCGATCCAGACCAGGGGCTATATGTTGCGAGTGCCGGAGGAGGGGTATATGGTGTAGTTGAGGTATACGGGTGCATCCTTTCATGGATCTTACCTACTGGGCCTATCGCTAAAGGAGGTACATACAGGGTTTTATCGCACCGGTTCTTCCATATCATATCACACCATGCATATTATATTCGAATCCACCTTTGTTTGTTGTTTGCTCAGTGTACGCTCCGATAGTATGGGATGCCGGAGGGTTTGTTTTCACTTGTATATGTTCCTCGGGTGTATGGGAGCCCATTGGGATTGTAGGTAGATTATCTTATGCTAGATTAGTGTAGTACTTGTTAGAGGCTTCTGATTATTGGTGAGTTAGCGGATTCTATCTTATCGCGGGGATAGTTAGTGGCTTTTCAAACTTCTGTGGTTTAGCTTATTTTATCCTAGGGTCGTACTTATGAGGTTGCTATCTGATTATTCTTATCTTGAAGTTGTGTTTTAACATTAATTCGTTAGTTGTATTGCTTCTAGCATGTGTGTGTTTTACTTGCTTTTCCTTCCTTCCCGTTTTACTTGAGGTAACCAGTATACCTCCCTTCTTATTAAACCCTCTCTTTATATATATTGTTGTTGCAAGAACCCCAGGTGCGTTTTTCTTTCCTTCACATATGTTTTGTGATATATATTCCTTGTGGCTAGCTTAGTTTGGTTATTTTATCCTTGTATTCTATATGTGCTAGCTTCCATGTACTATTCCCTATTTACTTCTGTGACTACCTTCTTTCATTCTGCTATTTACTGCTTTTATATCTTATATGCGCTCAGTCGGCCAATGATGCCTACTTGGTACCCATTGCTTTGCAATTGGTGCTCATACTACACTTTTGCATCTTTCTGGTGCAGATCCTAGTGTGAGTTTTTTCCATTAATCGCATGGATACTCGTGCACCATTTGGATATTCGGGACAAGAGTGGGCTCTTGACAACCGGAGCTTGACCATATCTCATCTTTTTGCACTGTTACTCTCTTTTGTTATTTCAGAGACAATTGTATATTCTATTTGTTATCTCTAGCACATTGTATTCTATTAGAGGCTCATGTACTATCAATACCAGGTCGTGGGTTGGTTTAGTTTTCTCTATATGTATATATCAGTTGTTCTCCTTTCGCGTTGCTTTACTTATCTGCTTCTGCTTATTCTGCTTATTATGTGTGGTTTCTTCGGTAGTAGCCCATTACTAACCGTTTCAGGCTATGGAGATTGGTTCACCTACTGGGGGATTGTAGGTGCCATCATGACCTGAAAAATTGGGTCGTGACAATACAGAACCAAGCAGAATATTCACCGCAACTCAGAAGACACTGGGTAAGCTTGAATTGGATGATATAGCTGCCATACGGTCTGACATTAGTCAGCTAGTCAACATGGTAAATAAATTGGTCACAAACCCAAATTTGAGCCAGGTTCAGCAAATACAACGGGTTCAGGAAGCTGCATTATTTTGTGAAAAGGTGTGGTGAGAACCATGCTTATTCGGGATGTCTATTGAATCTTGAGTCTATTTTCTATGGGGGGAGCAGAATTATAGAAACCTACCAAACTTCTCTTGGGGTGGAGTTCAGCAGCGCCAGAGACAACAATATGTACAACAAGGTCAACAGGTGAGTAGTTCTTTAGAGGAAACTCTAAAGTAGTTTATGACCCAACAACAACAAGTTCAGCAGGCACAGACACATGTTAATGTTGAGACCAAGAAGGCTATCACGGAATTGCAGATTCAGACGGGGAAACTTTCCACCACACTTCATGATAGGCCTCAGGTACCTTGCCTAGTGATATAGAGATACCCAAGCAGGTTATGGCCGTCACTTTGAGAAATAAGTGAGAGTTGCAAGAAAAAGAGCCTCCAAAGAGTAAAGGTCACTGGGGATAGGGGCTTGAAAACTACAAGAATCTACCTTCTTTTCCACGGGCATTAATTCTTGCACCAACTCCTGAGCAAGAGTTAGAGAGTGAGCCAAAAAAGTTAGTTGAAGAAGAGATTGTTGAGCAGCCTGGGATGGTAAGAAAAAGACCTCCACCAATATTCCCCCAAAGGTTCCAGAAAATCAAGGAAGATGCTAACTATAAGAAGTTCATTTGTATCTTCAAGCAGCTTCACATCAACATTCCTTTGATTGATGCTTTGACAAACATATCAAAGTACGCTAAGTACTTACGAGATATGGTGGCTGGAAAGAGAAGGATGAAAGAGTTCGAGACGGTTGCACTCACTAAAGAGTGTAGTTCGAGGATATTGAGCAAACTCCCTCAAAAGCTCAAAGACGCAGGGAGCTTCACCCTCCCCATACAAATTGGTGAAGATGATGTTGATCATGCATTATATGATCTTGGGGTGAGTATTAATTTGATGCCTCTATCTGTTTTCAATACACTAAGCTTGGGAGAACTAAGCCCCACCACTATTTATCTCCAACTAGCAAACCGATCTCGTGTATATCTGGAGGGCATAATTGGGGATGTGCTCGTCAAGGTGGGTAAGTTTGTCATTCCTGTAGACTTTATTATTTTGGATTATGAAGCAGATGAGCAGGTACTGGTTATCTTGGGACACCCATTCTTTGCAACTGGTGGAGCATTGATAGATGTGAGGAAGGGAGAATTGAAGATGCGAGTTCATGATGAGGGAGCAAAGTTCAAGGTATATAAGTCACTCTCTACCCCTTCACACTACAAAGATTTGTGTTTAATCACGGAGGTGGTCAAAATTAAGTGTGAGGTGTAAGAGAGTGAGTTTGAAAAAGTTGAAACTTTGAATATTGCTACCTGAATTGTCTGAGGTGCAGCAAGAAGAATTTCTCAAGTTATTGAGGGAGAATGAGCATGTGTTTAGATGGCCTGATAATGACCCGAAAAGGATGTTAAGACTAAGAGGGAAGTGAATGAAGAAAGTGATCCTCCAGGAGTGTAGAAGAGGCAAAAGCTCTATCATAGGGGGAAGAAGAGATTAAGAGAAAATGATTGATTTATGACCTGTGTCATGTCGGGATATTAAATCAGGCGATGATTGGGACGCAACTCACTTTTATAATAGTGTAGCTTCTTAATATTTTTTATAGTGTCACTTTTTATTTTTATTTTTGGTTTTTCAGGTTTGGAAAAGTTTGAATACCTGAATTTG
The DNA here is from genome assembly GCA_003996215.1 of Jaltomata sinuosa. Lineage (NCBI taxonomy): Eukaryota > Viridiplantae > Streptophyta > Magnoliopsida > Solanales > Solanaceae > Jaltomata > Jaltomata sinuosa. The sequence continues at coordinate 784,440 of QJPP01000553.1, forward strand.
AAAGCTAATGAGCATAGTCGAAGCTTAAGTGTGGAGTTGTTCACCCTTTTGATTCAGTTTGAAAAAACAATGCTGCTAGCTAGGTCATAAAGGGCCTTAGGGAGTATCTTTAACTCAGTTTTTATCTTATTTATTGCCTTGGGGACAAAGAAAAACTTTAAGTGTGGGGTGGGATATCTTCTGATGGTTGTTAAGGGTGATGTATGCTATAGGTTATTAAGTTTTCTTTTTATATATTTTGCTAATTTTGCTAAGTTTGATGAAAAACTAATTTTTTTTTGAAAAAGTCTAAAAATACAAAAAGATTTTCTTTTATTCTTTAGTTAGTATAGTTTTTAGCTTTTAGTTTCTTTTTAGAGGCATACTTCATCCACTTCTTAGTTTTTATTTTCGGTTCTTTTTTGAGAGGGAGCCCTTTAAAATGAGTATTCTTTTTATTTTTAATTTTAGGAGTATTTTTTTAGGTAGAATGACTATTCCCGACGATGGATGGTTGATGACCTTCTTGAGGGAAGAGTTAGTCAATAGGAGTTAGAGAGTCTTTAGGATCAATTGAATGCTAGGTGCTCTTGTTGGAAACTATAATTGACTGAATGATGCAAGTTGGCTTTGAATTTGAGAGCATGTTGTGTAAAAAATTGAATGACTTCTTTTGAGACACCTAGACTCTTTTACTTGACTCTTATATGATGTTGGGCCTAAATTTGAACTCTTGTTGGTTGCTTGATTGAGAGTCTATATGGAACCTTCTTGAGTCGAATATGTGCCATGTATGTAAGAATTTTGTGATATTCCATGCTTTTATATTGATGTCTAGAACTTGCCCGGTGTGTTTGCAAAACAAAATGAAGAATGTTAAGTTTAGGAGACGATATAGGCATTTCTTTGATTAGCTGATTTTTATCCTTTGCTTTACCTACCCATAATTGATATTCCTAGTTAGCCTCCTTGAGCCTTTAACCTATTCTTTTGGTAGCCACAACTAAATCTTAATTTTTTTATTTCAATCGACCTTTAATTTGATCCAAAACTCCTAACCACTTTAATTGAAAAATAAGAGTTTGAAGGAGTAAGAAAGAAAAAAAAGGAAATAGTTGAGGATGGAAGCATGTAGAAAAGTCTAAGGGTACAAGAAAAAAATTCATATACTTTAGTAGGGAATAGAAAAAGAACAAGGAAAAAGAAAGAAAAAAAAGTGTTTGATAATTGAGTACTCCTTACTAGTGTGTGTGAACGTGCTTAAAAATATGGGAAAACAAAGGAACCTATGGGCAAGAAGAGTAGAAGAAAGAAGTTTGTTGATTGAGGAAGGGGCTTAATGAAAAAAATGTGATGTATTAAAGCGCTTAGGAAAGATAGTCACTATTTTAGCCAAAATAATTCCTACCCATCCGTTAGTCTGTACTACAACCTTGAAAAATCCTGCTTGATCTTGAATTTGATGTTCTTATATTAGTGGAGTAGCACACTAAGGGCAAGACTATGATTCATCGTATGTTGCATGTGAACTTCTTTGTGAGAGTGAGCGTAATTCTATTCTTATAGCCAATCATGTGATAAATCACATTCTTGTGAGTGAATATGAGTAACTCTCTTGTTGTGAGGGGCATATAGTTGATGAAAGAGAGGTAAAATACTTGATTTCTTGATTGGGTGACTTACGAGTGTTCGCTAGTATCATAGAGTCCATTCTTGAGGCTAGGAGGTCTTGAAGTAGTCATTTATGAGTTTTGAATAAAGAAACCATGTTGTACTAAGCGCTTGTCATCGGTAGTCGTTGCAGTCCTTGAGTGACCGTATTCAAATGGTGTAGTTTGTAGTAGAGTCTAGATCATGAGTGTATAGTTTACTCGAGGACGAGCAAGGGTTAAGTGTGGGGTGTTGATGAGAGGCTAAAGTATGCTTGTATACAATCATTCACCTCTCATTTGTCCTCTTTTTGGTGTCATCTTGAGCGTAAACGTTAGGAATTACACTTATGTTTTGTGTTTTGTTTATATAGGTATAACTTGATGTATTTGGATCTTAAACAAGAGGAAAAGAAGCACCAAGAAACCAAAACGAACCAAGGAAGAAGCGACATCCCAAAGCATCGAGAAACGAGCGAAAAATGGTTGAACTAGTTGTGCCTTGTGCCACTGCAGCAGTGGCGTAGATTTGTGACTGATTCTGAAATTTTCCAGCAGTAGCAGCTCGCAGCACACACCCCAAAGTGGACAGTGACATGGATTTTGGCAGCATTCTGAAGTTTTCGTTATTTCTTGCGCCACTACTCCACTTTCGGGCAGTGGCGCGAGCGGGTACTTCTGCTTACTAGATATGGATTGGTCTTATTAGTCCTAAGGGTTCCTAAACTCTATAAATACCCCCATGTTTTTTATCAATAACAACTGATTTGGAGGAGGCAAAACCTACGGCAAAGCTCAAGAACAAGGTCTAGTTTTATTTTTTTATTTTATTTTTGATTCTTTTCTTGTAAACTCATGAAATCTCTCCTTCTAAAGAGATTCATGAGTAGATAAACATTTAGTATCTTGGGTTTTGGTTAGAGACATGAAGGTTGATGTTTAATTATCCTATTATTTAGTTTGGATTTCTATTATCGAGTTATTTATCTTCCTTTGCTCTTAATTATTTGTTAACTTGATCACCTAAAAAACACCATCTATGGTGCATAACCTGGACTAAGAATATGGTGTTTACGTATGCGATAAGGAAAGGTAGGGCTTGGTTGTGAACTCTATAGGGAAGGGAGAATGATTCACTAACGTGGATAGGAATATACCCATTAGCCTTGACCAGTTGATACGGAAGATAAATCATATACCCTTCACTATCGACCGACGACTATAGGAATATGGACCTTAGGAATATTCGAGGAGACCTAGAATTGTTGGCAAAATGCTCAACATGGTTAAAATCAACCTGCAACTAGTAACTCAGTAAATCAACTGAATATATGGTTTGAAAACTCAACTGAATTGTCGAAATACCATAACCCTGGATCTTTTCCCAAATTTGAATTAAAACCCATCTCCAATTGTTCTTATTTACTTTCAAAATACACAAATTCACTCTCTATTACTAGTTACCTACTGAATAGCTCATATAAGAATTCAAACTAGAAATCAATTGATCAAATCCCTTGGGTACAATATCTGGACTCACATCCTATATTACTTGTACGGCCACATACACTTGCGTGTGCGAAAGGACTCAACAAATACCATATGGCCCCTCTCAAATATTTCATCAGTCTCATTAATGCAGACCAATGCTCTTTATTGAGATTATGATATATCTACTTAATCTATACACAACATAGGTTATATCAAGCCTAGTAAAATTTATTAAATACATCAAGACTCTCAATAATTTGTGCATATTTAGACTAAGCAACTGGGCCACCATTATTCTTTTTCAATTGAGAGTTAGCATCATAAATAGTGGCTACAGGAGTTACCTCTCAACATTCAAACTTCTTAAGAAATCTTTCCACATAATATTCTTGTGACAACACTATACCATCATCATTCCTTATAACTTTAACTCCCAATATCATATTTACTTCACCCAGATCTTTCATATCAAAGTTAGTAGACAAAAACGGTTTGGTACTTTTAACAATATTTAAACTTGTACCAAATATAAGCATGTCATCAACATATGAATATATTATGACATAATTATTTTCTACCACCTTAGTATAAACACATTTATCCTCTTCAACAGAAAAAAATTCGTCTCTTATTAAAACTTGATCAAATTTCTCATGCCACTGTTTAGGAGCTTGTTTAAGGTCATAAAGAAATTTAATTAATTTACAAATTTTATTTTCTTGTTCAGGAATAATACATCCTTTAGGTTGAACCATATAAATTTCTTCTTCTAAATCACCATTTTAAAAAGCTGCTTTTACATTCATTTGACTGATAAAAAGCTTATGAATTGATGCTAAGGCAATTAAGATTCGAATATAGGAAATTCTTGTCACCGGTGCAAATATATCAAAATAATTAATATTTTATTTTTGAGAAAACCCTTTAGCTTCTAAACGAGCTTTATATTTATCTATAGATCCATCAGGATTAAGTTTCTTTTTGAAAATCTATTTACAACCAATAGCTTTTGCACCATGAGGTAAATCAGTCAAAATTCATGTATTATTTTTCATAATTGAATCAATTTCAATTTTTGTTGCCTCTTTCTTAAATTTAGCACCCGGAGAAGATATAACTTCAAAATAATTTAAGGATTCACTACCGGCAATAAAAGTTTAAAAATCATTTTCATAAGAAAAATATTCTTTTCTAGGACTTTTACTCTTTCTTAGGTCCTCGATATTAAAAGTAAACTCATTTTCTCTTCAATTGGTGCATGAGAAATTTTGTTACACAGTGGAAAAATATGTTCAAAAAATTCTGCATTCTTTGTCTCAATAATAGTATCGCAATCAAGCATATTATTTTTTAAGACAAGGAATCTATATGCAATACTATGTTCAGTATATCCAATAAGCATGCAATCAACAGTTTTAGAACCTATTTTTCTCTTTTTAGGTTCAGGCAAAAGAACTTTAGCAAGGCAACCCCACAGTTTTAAATATTTTAAGTTAGGTTTATAACCTTTCCACAATTCATTAGGAGGTTTACCAGTTCTTTTATGAGGAATTCTATTTTTCCTTTCAGCTACTCTATTAGACTGAAGTAAATATGGTGGAGTTACTTTATGAATAATTCCTTCTTTTTCACAAAAGGCATTTAAAGATAAATATTCTTCACCTCTATCAGATCTAATTCTCTTGATTTTTCTACTAAGTTGATTTTCAACATCAGTTTTATAAGAAATAAAAGCATCAAATGCATCATCTTTATTTATAAGTAAATACAACTTAGTAAATCTAGAAAAATCATCAATAAACATCACATAATATATTTTACCACCTCTAGTCATAGTCTGTTTCAAATCACCCAAATCAGTGTGAATCAAAGATAATAATTCATTTTCTCTATTTACTGAAAAATATGACTTTTTAGTAATTTTAGCTTCAACACATATTTTACACTTATCAAAATTATTTGAGTCTAAACCATATATTAAACCAAGTGACTGCATATTCTTTATATATGAGACATTAACATGTCCTAATCTAGCATGCAATAAAGAAATAGATTCAACCATATTGTAATGACCTATTCCATCATTACTAAAAATATATGCGGTAAGGTATACAAATCTCATTTTGTCATAGGGTTAGGATCAATTTCGTGGTATGTGAGTGCATTAGTTATGAATTAATGTCATAGAATGCCCCTAACACAAAGTTAAGTTGAAAGTGTCCTTACCGATTTAGTTTTGGTCTAAGATTAAACTAAGGTCAACTTCAAAGAATAACTTATCCTAGAATATAAGGAGTTATGGGTCCCAATACCTACCAAATTAAACATCTCTGAGTCTTCTTTCCAATGTAACTGATCATTTTCTAATCCGCTTCCCGAGTAAAAAGTTATGACCATTTTACTAAAAATTATCCGTACTGAAAAGTTGAGGCTGCCATAGCGGGTTTAGGTCACTACAGCGGGGTTTCTATAGTGAAAATTTTCTCTCTATAGCGGGACAATAGTAGTTTATAAGCTTATTTTGATAGGTTTTATTTCATAAACTCCAAAAATCCATTCCTAAGCCCTAGAGAGGGGATTTGCTCATGGTTGGGGTGAAAATCCTTCATTAAGGTAAGATTCTTACTCCATTTTAATATTGATTAATCCATTCTTCTTCTAGAATCATTAGAATGGGAAAGTATGGTATAACTCTTATGGTTTAGAACTCTAGGTTTATGAAATTGTGGAGAAAACCTATGGGTATGAGTATTTTCATCTAGAATTGATTTTTGATTATAAATAAGGGTAGAATAAGTGGGTTTGAATTTCCAAAACATTTGTTTGAATAGTAGTTTATTAATTACTCTTATAATTAATGTTATTAGATGATTTAGTCTTAAAAACATGAAGGAAAATAAAGATCATCAGTGGCATAGCTTACTTGTTGCAGTAGCTTGGCGTCCAAGTAGGTTATAGTTTATGAGTAGTAGACTGCTGTTAGAAATTGTACTCATAATATAGATTTGATGGGAGAAATCATGCTTAGGCTTGCGGGCACAAATTTTGGATGGATAAAATATGTGATTAATATAATAAGGACCTAATTATGTGTTTATATGTTAATATATGAATTCTTGATGGGTGTTTTGTATTTGTATGACTCTATGGTGCATATTAATATGAATTACGTGATTATAGATGATAAAGAGATTGTGTGAGTGTAATGACCCTTCTAGTCATTCCCGCATTTTCACCTTCTTTGTACTGTTATAGCAGCCCCAGATTATTTATGGCTTGCTGGGACTGGTGGTTCACTGCCCTGGCCATTCGTTTGGTCCTTATGACCGTTTTCCTATTTAGAGCTTTAACTTAGGAAATCATTGACTTTAGTCAACATTCTTAACTAGCATGCTCAGAATCGAATTTTGACAGTTTCATTAGCTCCAAAATGTGGATTTTGGTCTAGTTGGACCTTTAGTCGGGGTCTGTGAACTTTCAGTATGATTCTATCTCACTTTTTGACATTTCAGGCCAGTTGGAGTTAAAAGTTTGACCTTGATAAACTTTCGATGATTGAAGCATCAAATTCAAAATCCAACAATTCCATCAGCTTTGGAATGTCATGTTTGGGTTAGGTAGGTGGTTAGTTTGGGTCCCAAATGAGTTGAGCTCATTTTGGGTGTTTGGTTGGTTTTAGCAAGTGTTAACTTGGGTCAACATTCCTCCAAAATGACCTCGTAAAGAAGTTTTGTTGATTTCGTTGAGTCTGGAACATCGTTTCACTCTAGTTGCGTGTTTGATTTGTGTGTATTGAGTTTTGATTGTGCCCAGAACCTCTCATCAAAAGTTTTCTTTTTGCTAGTTTTCTGCAGTAGAGAAGTGTTCAGCACCAACGACGTTGGGGCAACACCAATGGCACTAGTATGTGCCTTTCTTCAGCGCCAATGGTGCCAGACCAGAGCCAATGGTGCTAGTCTCCTGTGCCTGCCTTCATCATGATCGTGTCAGGCCAGCGCCAATGGTGCTGGTCTGCAACCTGTAACATATAAAGCCTTCTCCTCAAAATTTTAGTTTACTTTCTCACCTCCCTCTCTCTCTAAAACATTTACCCTCTCCTAAAACTTGTTCCAAATCATTATTCCAACTGTGGGAGTTCATCTATTGGAGGATTTCTCATTCCCCTCTTCATTTGGTAAGCCTTCGTCCTTGAATTTCTTCTCTTCCATTGCTAAAACTCCATTAAAGCTTTTTATGGTAGCTTCTTGGTTTGTAGTTGCTTGATTTGGGTTGTTGTTCGTGGTTTCGTATGGTTCATCTAGTAGACTTGTTCCCTCTCTTCGTGGTAAGTAAATCTCCCTTTTTATTCTGGATTTTTGCAAGTTTCACATGATTCCCTCTTCTTTTCCGGGCTATTTTAGGCCCTTTCTTTACTCGATTTCCACTCAACTTACGGGTATGTGTTCCTGGTGAGGTTGGCAACCTCTTAGTAATTTTTATTTCCAATTTCAGGTCATGGGGCCTATAAACCTGCTTTTGACCCAGATTTTGACTCAACTATACTTTTAGCGATATGGGTATCGTTAGTCTTATTTTGATGCGAAGCTTATCTTTGTAATAGTGTGATTGATTTTTGGGACTTCTCGGAGCAGTTCAGGCTTGGACAACATTGATCCAGTAGCTTATCATCAGACGACAAGTAGGTTACGATTTCCTCTACATGGACTCTACATATATAGGCTATACTGCATTATCTGGCATACTTGGGTTGGGTTTTATTAGTTTGGCACCCAAACCTTGTCTGCTTTCTTTCTATTTGGCTTTTTCATATCGTCTCATTGTAGTATTCGATTTAGTTGGTAGCATTACTCCTTGTGGCCCTGTGTGGCCTTGTATTTGACTCTGTACCATAGAAGGTGGGTTATTGAGAATGTTCGTGAGTCTTGGACATTGAAAGTATGATTATAGAACTGGTTATTCGTGTTGTACAATGATTTGAGCTTGTGCAGGGCCGGTAGGTTGATTGTGAGTTGTTGGGCTACTGATTGTGTTTGGCACACCATTATTATGCATATAAAGAGTTTTTCTGCATTATTTACTACTACTTTGGCTGCAGGCCTACTATAATCAGTTTTATAAACCTTTCATGGCTCTGAGGGCTCGTTTTCAATATAAATTGTTATAAAAGGTTTTGAAACTAATTTTATGGATCTTCTTGGATTAAAAGAGGTATCATGATAATTTTATCACCAGTTTTCACACTTATACTAGAATTGGCTGAGCCGTAATGTTAGACATATTTACTTCTGATTTGAGACGATACTAGACTCGGGTGAGCCAAGCGTTAGACTTGTTTTACTACTGATATAGACCCGGTTATGCTCTGGGCACACTTTATTGAGGTTTTGCAACTTGACTTACTAATTTAGACAAAGATAGACACTGGGTACTTATTTCGAGATTTCAGTTACTGGTATAGATCTAGATACACTCCGAATAGTTATATTTGAGATTTTGAGATTTAGTATATGGTCAAGGACCTCCATGGACCTTGCCAATCTGGACCAGGTACTACGTGATGTGAGTGTCGGAGGAGGGGTATACGGTTTAGTTGAGTTATACGAGTGCATCCTTCCATGAATCCTACCTACTAGGACTAAATGCATCAGAGGAGGTACATACAACACTATTGATACACTGGTTTCATCATGTCGCATCATATCATTCATACTATGTTGGTTCCACCCTTGTTTGCTATTTGTTGTGTACACGCTCTGGTAGTATGAGATGCCGAAGGGTTTGTTTTCACTTGTATGTATTCCTTGAGTGTATGGGCGCCCATTGGGACTGTAGGTAGATTTATTCTTATTATATCCTATTATAGTACTGGTTCATTCTATAGTTACTTGTGGGTTTTTATTTGATCATCCTTACCTTGTGTGATTCACTGCTAGTATGTTTATGTTTAGTTACTTTCCTTCCTTTCCTTTTTACTTGAGATTACCGGTATACCACCACCCATCTTAAACTTTCTCTTTATATATCATTGTTGCAAGGATCCAGGTGCATTCTCCTTTCTTTCACATGTATTCTGTATTATGTATATATCTTCTGTGGCTAGCATAGTTTGATTGTATTCTCTGGTATTCCATCTGTGCTAGTTTCTGTGTACTATTCTCTATATGCTTCTGTGACTACCTTCTCTCATTCTGCTATTTACTATTCTTATATCTTATATGCGCTCAGTCGGCCTATGATGCCTACTGGGTACCTGTTGGTTTGCAATTGGTGCTCATAATACACTTCTGCATCATCCTGGTGCAGATCTTAGTGTTAGCTCTCATTATTGATAGTGTGCAGACTCGTGCAGATTCCAGACATCCGAGACCAAGGGTAAGCTCTTGGCAACCGGGGCTTAGATTTCATCTCTTCTGTTGTACCATGTGCTCTTTTATTATTCAGAGACAGTTGTATATATTCTTTTGTACCCTTTTATACTTTGTTTATGTAGTGATGGCTTCTGTACTATGATACCAGATCATGGGATGATTTAGCTTCCTTTATATATACATTATGTTGCTATATCTCTTTACTTTTATCTCGTGCTTCCTCTTATATTTTGTTCTTTCGCCTGCTTAGTTAGCTAGTAGCCCATTGCTTAACATTTTGGGCTATGGGGACTAGTACACCTACAGGGGGTTGTAAGTGCCATCATAATCTGAGAAATTGGGTCATGACAGTGAGCTTATAATCTAGTGATTTAGACTAATCACCATAAAAAGGGTGAACTTGGCATTATGTGTGTTTGTAATACGGGATAATCTTTCTAAAGTTAGTGATGAGACTTGATTGTGGTATGAGGAGACAGTCACATAATTTATGAGCCTAAGGTCAAGTTAGGCTAAGGGTTAGAAAGTAAAAGATATGAAGGTGTATGACTTCAACCAGATTGTAGGTTGAATAGAGTTGAATGATTGACTAATGGAGTAGAGGCTTCAACCTAGTAATGACTTGAATGTAAAGGTTGCTAGATAATAACAGGATTCCCAGACTCGGTATAAATAAAGGAGGATGAGATTAGTGAATGAATTTATGCACGTGGAACTAGAGTTCAAACTTCATTGGGTTGAATGTGCACTCCTAAAATGAATACTTGAAATTAATGACAATGAATTAATGTGCTTAATTAAATAACCCAGGGCTTAGTCTTCGGACGGATCATCAAGGCTAGAATAATGAATTATATATGTTTGTGGTAGCTGATGGTTACTTGTAAACCAATTTGCATTATGTGTGCACACATAATTGTCTCATTAGTATTACTTGCACAATATGTGTTCAGGAAAAAGGGAATGATTGTTAAATGATATCCTAAGTGTTAATCATATATAATGAGATTATATTAAAGGCTTGTTGGTTTTACAAGTGTTGTATGTTATCGTTGTGGTTGTGACTATTGTGATATCTCTCATTCATTGGTTGGCTCGGGTACCACGTCTTGTATAATTTTTATGATTCATTAGTTGGCTCGGGTACCACGCCTGGTACAGTATCTATGATAAATTGGTTGGCTTGGGTACAACACCTGATATAGTTTCTATTATTCATTGGTTCGCTCGGTGTACCACGCCTGGTACAAACTTTATAATTCATTAGTTAGCTCGGGTACCATGTATGGTATAGTTTTTATGATTCTTTGGTTGACGGTTCCATGAATGGATTGGGTTTATGATACTGTTATTGTTGATATTTATATTGGTTCTATGAGTGGACTGAGTTTATGATAACTGTTATTGTTGCTATTTATATTGGTTCCATGAGTGGATCGGGTTTATGATAACTGTTATCGTTGTTGTTTATATTGATTCCATGAGTGGACTTGGTTATATTTATGGTTGTTGTTTGGAATCCTTGTGTGGTCTGGTTACTTGGAATATATTGGAGATCCTTGAGTGGCCTAGGCTAAGGATGTAAAAGAATGACATATATTCTGTTATTGTCTACTTACTCCTTGATTTGATATAAAGGTGAGTTATTATTATAGAGTCATAGTTGTTGACCTGGTTAATGATTGGTCAGGGTCTTGACTTGGTTTATTGTCAAAATTTGATTATATCAGACTGGCTTATCTATTGTTGGTTGACGAGGATAAGTATGGAAATACTTATAGGTAATATGAAGGATAAAGATAGCATAAGTGGATGAAAGTGATGTGGATTAAATTGTTACATAAGTTGTCATGCTTTCTTTATGTGATTTCTATATTGTGTTTACATGATCTAACCCTTGTTGGCCGATGATACCTACCAGTACGTGTAGTTTGTACTGACACTACTCTTGCTATATCCTTTTTGGGTATAGTCTGATTGCAGAATTCAGTAGATGTTTCAGGCATGACGCGGTAAAGATCTCCAACAACTTCTATTATTTGTTCCTACAGTAGAAGTTGTGTCTTGATTTTGTACTCCCTCTTAGTAGCTCTTGTACCTGTTTAGACTAGTTCCTTGGGAAGGGTTTCCATTATTTTTAAAAAGGTTTCATTATATTCAAAGGTTTTGTAACTGGTTTTAATAGTTAAAGGCAATTCTTATGGTTTCTTATTTACTTCCGATACCTGTTTTTAATGGGTGGTAAGTGTTCTCCTATCTAGGTGGATTAGAGTAGGTTCCCACATTATCTGAATAGTTGGGTCGTGACAATTTTGTATATGAGGCTAGGTTACCGGTCTCCCAGTACAAGAGCAAATATCAAATAGAGTCCTTTAAATTAGTGTGTTGACATCCACATCTAATCTTCAGAAAGCTATGAGGCATTCTAGGAAACTGTTCCACTCTTTTCCTCCCTTCGTGTTGTCTATTTCTTGCTTGTATGGGTTGAGTATGAATTGGTATCTTCATATTCCAATTGGTATCTTGACAAGATAAATGGATGTCATTGACTCAGGCTGAAATGACACAAACAAGGGAATTTGGAATCAGAAAGGTTCATTTTGGTATCTGGCCATAGAGGCTATGTAAATGCATGGATAATTGGCTAACGGGCATCCATGAGGTGAATAAAGGATAATAAAAAGGGCTTGTTCAGTGATGAAACTTGAGATTGGTGCTTATGTATATTTGTATTGCTTGAATGACTGTGAATATGTGAAATGTGATTGGTTGAATTACTGTGAAGTTCGTGGTTAGTAAAAGGTCATAACTTGATTATGTGTTGGTAGTTAAGGGAATTAATTTCTATATGGAATAACTGGAACTATGTGCTAATTGTTAGGCATGGAATTATCATTGATAAAAATAGTAAGGGGTTAAAAACTGGCTTACGACTGTGTAAAAACTCCGATTTCACCACAGTCAAGATTTGGTTGAAAACCATAGGAAAAAAAGGTTATTGTTGCATAATAGCGGGATTTATTGTTATGAAAAGTTTCTTGGTATGATTCATAACTGATTTTAAATAATGAGATGCTAACTTCTTATCTAAGAATTGCTAGGTTCGGTCTTGGGATTATGTTAAAGTCCATCATGCGATTTCATGTGTAAATATTGAAACCAGGGAAGGGGTGAAATGTTTTCTGTTTAAGGTGGCTTATATTTTTTAGCATTCAACTTTCATTAACTTGAGTGGTTGAGGTATGTAGGGTCGGTAATTTGACTAGATGTAAGCTAGTTATTCATAAACGATTGACTGTTGAGGGTCGTATAAACTAAGGTGATTTATGGGGGAGAATTATGTGTTAATGAAACTCATAGTGGTGTTTTGGTTGATCGTTGTACTCTAGATGGTCTATTCTTATGCGTTGATCATAAGGTATGAAAAAGAGTCTTAAAGTAGGTGTCCTGAGGGGAAAATACAGTGTGGTGTTTGTGTCATGACCCAACCACTGGTCCAGCAAGAACCTACTCTAAATCACCTAGATAGGAGAATCCTTACCACCCGATTTAAAACAGGTATGCGGAAGTAATTAGGAAAACACAACTTTACCTTTAGTATTTAAAAACATATACAAAACTCTGAGTACAAAGAAATCTTTTACAAAATTCAAGTAAAAACCCTCCCTAGGAACTAGTGTAAATAGGTACAAGAGCTTCTAAGAGAAGTACAATAGAAAACAAGATACAACTCCCATCATAGGTAGAGAGGAGTAGAAGTTGTTGGAGATCACCGTCGTCTTAACCTAGGAACATCACTGATCCTGCAACCAAACTATACCAAAAGGTATAGCAAGATTAGTATCAGTACAAATAACACATACTGGTAGGCATCATCGATCGATCCAAATCTACTGCATAATATTATGTAAATAATCAGAAAAAAATATTCAACTTAAAGTTATACAATCTTGGTCCTTCACCCACAACCCTTACTACCCAGGTATAACATCCCTAAAACCACACTCTATCCCAAGCCTCATTACCTCCTTCTGCTGCCAACACCACCATTAGGATCCATTTTCCCCTTTTATCCGAGTTATAGCCTGACCCCCCATCTCACCAATGCTTTCCAAGCCTACCTATCTTACCAACACTAGAATTACTTTAATGGTTCCGATCGCGAATTCACAATTGCTAACTATCACTGTTAGTCAGTCTGTACCTCTCGCTGAGGTCCTATGCCAACCACCCTGGCCCTTAACCCTTAGCCAATTAAATAGACAACTTGAAAATTCTTATTACCATCCCAACTCAACACCTTATACCCATATACCATCCTACAATGTACTAAATCCCATAACCTTATGGTACATAATTCAGACAACTACCCCTGGGTGATTCCAACACACCTTCCAATAATCTGGACCACCCAAGGATCCCTAAGACATCGTCTACAGTGTTTAGCATGCAATATCGGTCTACACAAAAACTATACCAGCATTTAGAGACAACAACTCATCCACTCATGGACCAATATGCAGTAATTACATCCTAAGAAATAAACCCAGTGCACTCATGGGACCAATACACAAAGCATAACGAAACATTTATCAGGCGTGGTACCCCAGCCAACCATAATAGAACCTGTACCAGGCATGGTACCCAAGCCAATAGATAGATATCCCATAACAGGCGTGGTACCCAAGCCAACCAATAATCTGTACCAGGCATGGTACCCGAGCCAATCGAAAAGACATATATATCATCCAATCATAAACACAGTGACCACAATCGCACTTGTAAAACCAACAAGCATATAAGGATAAGTTTATTTCATGAATTAACAAGAAGATATCATTTCACATCCATACCCTTAATACCTAAACACAAAATGTACAAGTAATACTAATGAAACAGTTAACATGTACACATATCATAACTGGGAAACAATTCAACCATCACCTAATACAACTGACCTAGTTTATCATCCCAACTTAAAGGCCTATCCGAAGTAATTCTGGCATATTCATTTAAGCACATAATACAAAAATCCCCCTACTGGACTTATTTAGAAGCATACGACCATTTCGAGAAAATCACTTTCCTAATACCACAAACTCAATACCTTCTTGGTTCATCCTATTTCCCATATTCATAACAAAGCCCCATGAATCCATTATGACCTAGCAATCCCCTTTACATGTAAACCTTATCGATTCCTTGAACCCACCCAAAATCTAGTCTCACTAGGGTTCAGAACCCTAATATCAACAATAAATCAAGTATTGGGGCCACCTCGCTCATAATACAATAATTCCACCCTAAACAACACAACAAACAAAGCATATATTCCTCCAGACTCCGTGCTCGAAGGCCTAAGCATGAAATCTCCCGTCAAACTACAACATATTAAGCAATAGGAAATAGGTCTAAACTACTTAGTTAAGCCTAACCTACCTGGATGCCAAGAAGATACTGTAGAAGTCTGAACTTGAACTTCTGACTTCATGGAGGCAAATCCTGATGGAAATAGGCCTGGAATCCATGGGTTTTACTCTATTATAGCAGGGATTTTCCTTCTCCATTTCTCCCAGCTTTGGAGAAGCCTAGGAAGGTTTTTGGAGAAGTCCACATCCTTTTTGCAACTGAAGGGAAGAAGTTCAATATAAAATCAACATTTTCTAGATAGTGGTTCCGTCAGCCCACTATAGCGACTTGTCAGTCGCTACAACGGTGGCGCTATAGTAGGATAACGTCAGCCCGAGCAAAATTTCAAAATATAAAATTTTTCATCATGTCATCCCAAATAAATTTAATAGTGTATTTCAATAATTCTTGCAACCCACAATGAGGTGCCTTTAAATAATGACTGTATAGGTCATTACAACATATATCAATTTACCCACCGTTCATCGTCGAATGATTTCTAAGGTAGAAAGAAAAAAAAGAGCCTACCCCTTGAATCATATCACCCTACCTTGGCAGCGTAATTATAACCTTATGCAAACTATCAAAACTTCCATGTCTCTAGATGTAACCAACTCAACCAAAAAAAATTAATTCAATTCTGCCTGACTAGGGAATCCCTTCCCTCGAGTTAAACAGAACAAATTAGAGTAACCCTTCTCGAGTGCCCAAGAAATCTGGGGCCTCAATAATATACTAGGTTGGGGAGATTAAACAAGCGAACAATAAAATTTCCCCTCTCTCAGTGGTTTGGACCCCACTATAAAAAGAATAATCTCGCTATAGCAGCCAACCTCCTGCTATAGCTGGTGGGAATAATTTATAAGGGTGAGAAATGGGTTTCTCACCCATTCCATGCCTATTTCACCTAAAAACACCACTTTTCCGCTGATCACCTTACTCCCGACGTTGGAAAAATAAGGTAATAATCGTAACTCTTTACTCTCCTTACTTCATTGCACGAATATAGATTGTTTTAGGCTTGAATTTGGTGAATATAGTAGACATTGGGTGGGTTTTTGAATTTTGAATTTTTTCCTTGAGTTGGTAGAATTCTCAAAGCACGGATGCTTCCCTTACATTTACAACACTCCCACAGCATTCTAGGAATAAGAATTTCAGGGTTCATGGCCAAAAATGGGTTCAAAATGGGTAAGGACTGTGAAAGGTTATTCTTGTTGAAAAAATGGTGATTTGGGCGATTTGTAGGAGTTATAATGCCCAAATGTTTCCATGATATAGTATTAAGGTACTTTGGAAACACTGATTTGAACTTGGAATGTTAAAAATAGAATTTTGGGTTAAAAGGCGCCATCGATACACCTCTTGGGAATCTGGAATGATAAAGGCCGCTATAGCAGAGCAAGGCTTCTATAGAGATGTCGCTATAGCAGAGAAATTCTCTCTATAGCGCCATCGCCATAGAGGGAGGCTATAGGAAGTAGCCTTCCAAACAGGTTCAGTAATTGACATTCTTCAAACTTTGATTTTTCTTGTATCTTACGAGTTCTAATCTAACCGTTGTTAATCTTGCAAAATTAACAACTCAATGGATGCCAACCAAGAACATATTCCACCTTATGAGAGGTTTTGCAATGACGCTAGTCGGGAGAGATTCTGGGACTACTAGAGGAATGGTCTTTGCTACGAAAGGGCTTTTAATATAAGGGGTATGAAAGAAAAGGCAAGGGAATTCTATCTCAAGTTCCAGGAGTTTGGTAGGGGCCCATTGGTGGAGGCTCCCCCTTCTGGGCATTCGGGCTGGGTAAGGGAGTTCTACACTATACTCCCTACTGTACTTTGGAATGACCCCAACCCTAGAATACATATTCGAGGAGTGGATGTCCCCGTGAATGTCCAGACTATAAGTGAGGTACTTGGAGTGCCTAATGTCTCAAATGATGTGTTTGAAGCCAAGCCGTAAGAGTGGGATATGAAATGGCTTCGGGATACTTTAGTAGAGTAGGAGTTTAGGGACCAGGCTTATTGGCCCACTACCGAGGGCATCATGAGCACTTACTTCTCAGATGATGCTAGGAGATGGCTGAATCTGGTATCCTATAGTATTTTTCCATCGGGCAACCTTACCGTTGTGACTTATCCCTGAGCATTGGTAGTGGCTTGCGCAATACAAGGCAGTAAGCGAAATTTAGGGGCGCATATTGTGGCAGAGTGGAAGGACTTCTACTGGGGCACCAAGAAGGGCCCCTTCCTTCCCTGTCTAGTGTCTACACTGTGCAGGCAATTTGAAGTGCCTGAGGATGTTACCGACATGGAGATAGAGATGGATGCCCCCTTTAATCCTCTCCAGGTGAAGGTAGTCACTACCCAGGGGAATAAGAGAAAGGTGGGCGAGGCAGAGAGTAGCCGGGCTGCCGAGGGCGTTGATGATGATGATGATGATCCTGTGTAATGATCGGGTCCGTTGTTATGGGTAAAATTTTCGTGCCAAGTTTTAGAGTTAGAAAACTCCAGATTTGGGAGTTTGAAATTTTGTGCTAGGCTAGCCTCAGTCGGTTTTGGAGCGAGGTATAGTCTAGGGACATCTGGGTAAGGATTTGGTTAGATGTCTTGTTTTGAGCTAGTTTTCCACGTAGCAAAGACATAAAGGAGTCTGGGGGACTTCTCAGAATTTAATTTGGGTAAGTAGAACTCCCGGAATTGAGGTTGACGTGAAGTGGTTATTTCGGAATGTCAGAAAAATAAGTGTGTTATAAAATAGACTAGTTTTGGAGATTTTGCAACTTTCTATCCCATGTCAACCGCTATTGCGGTTGACACTCCGCCATAGCGACCTCCACTGTAGCGGAGAAATTACTGCTACAGCGGAAGTCAACGTAGGTCAGCCTCCGCCATAGCGGATGACTCCGCTACAGCGGTACCTCTATAGTGGAGCGGACCGCTATAGCGGATCTTGACGGGATTTAATGCAGAAACTTCCTCAAAAACATTCAGTTTTCACAAGTTCATTTGGGAGAAGGGCTAGGGAGATTTCAGGCATTTTTCCTCCATTATTTATATTTTTCTTACCTAAGGCCATGTTACAACTTCCGTACCAATTCGGTCGATCCATAATACTTTTCCTATGCGATAGAATTTCTAGGAGTGGACTTGGGGAAAGGTTTGGAATGACTTAGGGAGGGTAGAATCCGGAGAAAAGGGGGATTCTATGTGTAGAAGTTCTTGGGTGTTGCTAATTGTACTGTTTTATGATCATGTGACCTTAATTCCCTAATTTTTCCATAAAAATGGTAAAACTAGGTGAATTAATAGCGGGGAAGCCTTGGAAAAAGGGTGGGATGATCATGGGTGGCCTGGGGTTTAGGATTTTACATAATCCGGGTGAAATTTAGGCCATTAAGATTGATTCTTAGTTATTGTGTGTTATTTTAGACCAAGAACCGAAAGAACTTCGGGAAATGGGAAAGCTCCGGTTGAGTAGAGCTTTGGATTATTTCGAGGTAGGTGATGGTTTTCTTCGTGTATGCTTTGTGTGTTTAAGTACTCTTATCTAAGTATTTGTATGAGATGCATTGCTTAGGGAATGATTAGAAATGTCTAATAGTTTTGTTAACAGTCTGGTAAATTGAAAATTGTATTATGCTTATTGGTTTACAAGTTGATTGTTCATTTTTGTGACTGTGTATTGTTTGACTTTGGTTGGCTTGGGTATGCCTGGTACGGGATAATACTAACGGTTGTCTCGGGTACCACGTTTGGTATGGGATAATACTAACGGTTGGCTTGGGTACCATGCCTGGTACGAGTTTTCTTTCTTGTATTTCTGCATCTTTATTTAATGGTTCCCTGAGTGGACTTGGTTGTGAACTTGAATTGTGGTTATGTATTTTGGTCCTTGAGAGGCCGGGTTGTTACAGTGTTTTACAAGTTGGTATTGGTGTAGACCGGGTTGTTGTTTGACACTTAGGTGTTGTCTAGAGGGGATCCAGGATGGGTCCGGGATATGTGACGAGGCATAATTGTTGTTGTTGTGGATTGTTGACCATAATTATGAAGTGGTTTACATGTGGAACAAGTTAGGTAGAGACTTGTAGTCTAGGAATACCTGTTGACTTGCCTATGTATTTCTGTGCTCTTACTTGATTTATGTACTGCTCATACATTATTTATTTGGAACTAGCTGATGATCCTACCAGTAAACGGTGGTTGTGTACTGATACTGCATTTGCTTGTCTTTCTGTGAGTACAGGAAATCTTTCAGTGGTTGACTCACAACCTCACTTGTAAGCCAGACGTTCCGAGATATCAAGCGTGAGCTATTCAACCGAGCAGCCTTGGTGTCCATCTAGATTGAGTTGTGGCCCATTTGTTTGAGCTCAGACTATTTCATTGGTTTTGGGGTTGCATCCCTGTACTCTAGTAATTGGTAGATGTTTGGTACAATGACTTTCAGATTCTAGGGAGGTATTGTCGTAGTATATTTTATTATAGAGTTAATTTTATTGATGAATGATTGCTAGTTTACATTCCTGCACTGGTTTTAAGTTGTTAGGCTAGGCTAAGAGTTGGACTCTATTGGTTCGCTCATCCGGGGGTTGGGTGGGTGCCACTCACGATGGTCTGGGTTGAGACAATGATGGTATCATAGACCTAGGTTCGTTGATATCATCGTACCAAAATAGATCTAGTAGAGTCTTGCGGAACAGTGCATAGACATCCGTACTTTTCTTTGAGAGGCTATAGGACTTTAGGAAAATATCTCCTCTTTCTTCCATCGTGCTATAACTTGATTCCAATTGGTATCTGGTGATACAAATTGGTATCTGACTCTTTCACTCTTCTGTCCGCAGATGGTTAACACAAGCAACAACGGAGCTAGACCGGCGATCCCAGCAGCAGGCCCGATTGTCCATGGTAGAGGCAGGGGAAGGGGCATAGGACGCGGTAGAGCCACGCCCACCAGGAGTGGATCTCAGGCTGCTGCAGGAGCGCGAGAAGCAACCCATCCCCCATCTCAGGAATAGGTTGTGGAGGATGATGGGGCGCAGTCTGAGGCAGAGCCAGCACTAGTTGGAGGTGCAGGCCTTCCTTTCTATGATACCAGAAGTATTTCAATAGGCTTGGAATATCTTGAGTGGCTTGGTTGGTGATGGAGCCATACCCGCGGCACTTGCGAATCAGGATATGGGCACTCAGCCAGCAGATCCTACAACTCCTAGGATGGATGCAGCTTCAGGCACAGGCGACTTCTTAAGGCCAATGATAGGCTCAGTGATGACAGGGAATGAACATGAGATGCTGACCAAGTTTCTCAAACTGAAACCTCGTACCTTCAGGGTACTGACAGGAAAGATGCTTATGAGTTCATACTGGATTGTTATGAGAGACTCCACAAGATGGGCATTGTGTAACAATATGGGGTGGAGTTCGTCACATTTTAGTTGCAGGGTGATGCCAAGCAGTGGTGGAGATCTCATATGGAGTGTCGGTCATCCGTTTTACCTCCACTGACTTGGGAGCAGTTCCATTCTCTTTTCTTAGAGAAGTATGTACCCCGTACTTTGAGTGACCAAAAAAAGGATGATTTCTTGAATTTGGAGTAGGGTAGCATGTTAGTCTCTACTTATGAGGCAAAGTTTCATACCTTGTCTCATTTTGCTACGCAGTTGCTGGGTTCCGAGGAGGAGCGGGTTCGATTGTTTATCAAGGGTTTGAATACTGAGCTTCAGGTATTGTCTCTGCACATGACTTCTTCAGGGAAAGGATTTAATGATGTGGTCGATTATGTAAAGAAACTTGAGGCAGTCAGGAAGGCGGGCAGGCTAAGGTGTTAGCCAAGAAGCCCCGAAATGAGGCAAATTATGGTGGTTCATACTCCAGGGGTCAGAATCAGCAGGTATACTCAGCCCGTCTAATTCATTCAGCTCTACCAGCTGCTACAAGTGGTGGTCCAGGAGCTAATCAGTAGTTTTCAGCTCCTAGAAGCCAGGGAGCTTCTTATTCCTCTTCTAGCAGGCCTGCACTTGATCGTGGTTGCTTCTATTGTGGTGATCTGGGCCATGTTAAGAGGGAGTGCCCTCACAGGCAGACTGGTAATCAGGTTCAGCAACAGCCCAAGGTTATGGTCCCGACAGGTAGAGGTGGGCATGCTAGAGGTCGTCCATAGGGTAGGCGAGGTAACTTTCAGAGAGGCCGGGGACAGAGGGAACGACAGTGTGGTTAGGGGTACGGCGCAGCCGGCAAGAGAGGTTAACCGAATTGATGATCGGGCTCACTGCTATGCATTTCCAGAGAGGACCGAGGCTGAGACTTTAGATGCAGTAATCACAGGTACCATTCTCGTCTGTGATAAAATGGCTTCGGTGTTATTTGACCCAGGTTCTACATATTCTTATGTGTCTGTGAATTTTTCGTTGGGTCTGCACTTGGTATGTGATATTCTTGATTCCCCTATCCATGTTTCTACCCCGGTTGGAGATTCGGTTGTGGTGACTTATGTTTATCGTAACTGTTCTGTTGTTTTTATGGGGTTACATACTTGGGTAGACTTGGTAATCCTGGATATGGTTGACTTTGAGGTGATTTTGGGCATGACCTGGTTATCCCCTTATCATGTCGTGTTAAATTATAACACCAAGACTGTAGCTCTAGAGATTTCGGGTAAGGAGACGCTAGAGTAGGAAGGTGTGTACAGGTCTAAGCCGGTCAGGATTATATCATTCGTTCGGGATAGGAAGCTAGTGGGGAGAGGGTGTCTAGCCTTTTTGGCTCATCTCCGGGATAATAGTGTGGAGTCCCCATCTATTGAGTCAGTTCCAGTTGTTTCTGAGTATCGAGAGGTGTTTCTAGCAGATTTGCCTGGCATGCCTCCGGACAGGGATATTAACTTTTGTATTGACTTGGAGTCGGACACTCGTCCCATTTCCATTCCTCCATATCGTATGGATCCAGCAGAGTTAAGGGAACTTAAAACTCAGCTTCAGGAACTCCTAGATAAGGGATTTATTTGTCCCACTGCTTCGCCTTGGGGTGCTCCAGTATTGTTCATAAAGAAGAAGGATGGTAGTATGCGAATGTGCATAGATTACAGGTAGTTGAACAAGGTTACCATCCATAATAACTACCCTCTACCCCGTATTAATGATTTTTCTGACCAGTTACAGGGTGCATCGGTGTTTTCAAAAATTGACTTGAGGTCAGGGTATCACAAGTTAAAAATTAGGCCTGAGGACATTCCTAAGATTGTTTTTTGGACTCGCTATGGGCATTATGAGTTCTTAGTAATGTCGTTTGGTTTGACCAATTCACCGACAACATTCATGAGTTTAATGAATGGGGTGTTTAAATCTTACTTGGATTCATTTGTTATCATTTTCATTGATGATATTTTGATCTACTCCAAGAGTAAGGAGGAGCATGCTGAGCATCTCCATATAGTGTTGGACATTTTGAGGCATCAAAAGCTTTATGCAAAGTTCACCAAGTGTGAGTTCTGGTTTACTTCAGTAGCATTCTTGGGGCATGTAGTATCAGAAAAGGGGGTGATGGTAGATCCCCAGAAGATAGAGGTAGTCAAGAGTTGGGCCCGGCCTAGCTTTGTGACTGAGGTGAGGAGTTTTATTGGACTTGTAGGTTATTATCGGAGGTTTGTTAAGGATTTTTCCTCCATTGCTAATGATCGGGTCCATAGTTACGTGTAAACTTTTCGTGCCAAGTTTTAGAGTTAGAAAACTTTGGGTTTGGGAGTTTGAAATTCTGGGCTAGGCTAGCCTCAATCGATTTAAGAGCGAGGTATAGTCTAGAAAAATCCAAGTGAGGATTGGGTTAGATGTATTGTTTTGAGCTAGTTTTCCACGTAGCCAAGATATAAAGGAATCCGGGAGACTTTTCATAATCAAATTCGGGTAAGTAGAACTTCCGGAATCGAGGTTGACGTGAAGAGGTTGTTTCAAAACATCGAGAAAATAAGTTTGTTGTAAAATAGACTAATTTTGGAGATTTTATGACTTTTTGTCCTATGCCAACCACTATAGCGGTTTACCCTCCGCCATAGCGACCTCTGTTGTAGCAAAGAAATTACTGCTACAGCGAAAGTCAACGTTGATCAGCCTCTGCCATAGTGGACGACTCCGCTACAGCGGTATCGCTATAGCGGAGCGGACCGCTATAGCGGAGCCTGATGGGATTTAATGCATAAACTTTCCCAAATACATTCAGTTTTCACAAGTTTGTTTGGGAGAAGGGCTAGGGCAATTTCAGGCATTTTTCCTCCATTCTTCATTGTTTTTCTTTCCTAAGGTAAGGTTTCTACTCCCCGAACTCCGTAATACTTTTCCTATGTGGTAGAATTTCTAGGAGTGGACTTGGTGAAAGGTTTGGAATGACTTAGGGAGGGTAGAATCCGGAGAAAAGGGGGATTCTATGTGTAGAAGTTCTTGGGTGTTGCTAATCTTACTGTTTTATGATAATGTGACCTTAATTCCCTAATTGTTCCACAAAAATGGTAGAACTAGGTGAATTAATAGCGGGGAAGCCCTGGAAAAAGGGTGGGATGATCATGGGTGGCCTGGAGTTTAGGATTTTACATAATCCGGGTGAAATTTAGGCCATTAAGATTGATTCTTAGTTATTGTGTGTTATTTTAGACCAAAAACCGGCAAGAACTTCGGGAAATGGGAAAGCTCCGATTGAGTAGATCTTTGGATCATTTTGAGGTAGGTGATGGTTTGCTTCCTGTATGCTTTGTTTGCTTAAGTACTCTTGTCTAGGTATTTGTATGAGATGCATTGCTTAGGGAATGATTAGAAATGTCTAATAGTTCTGTTAACAGTCTGGTAAATTGAACGTTGTATTGTGCTTGTTGGTTTACAAGTTGATTGTTCATTTTTGTGACTGTAGATTGTTTGACTTTGGTTGGCTCGGGTACCACGCTTGGTACGGGATAATACTAACTATTGGCTCGGGTACCACGCCTAGTACGGGATAATACTAACGGTTGGTTTGGGTACCAAGCCTGGTACGAGTTTACTTTCTTGTATTTCTGCATCTTTATTTAATGGTTCCCTGAGTGGACCGGGTTGTGAACTTGAATTGTAGTTGTATATTTTGGTTTTTGAGAGGCCGGGTTGTTACAATGCTTTACAAGTTGGTCTTGGTGTAGACTGGGTTGTTGTTTGACACTTAGGTGTTGTCTAGAGGGGATCCAGGCTGGGTACGGGATATGTGATGAGGCATAATTATTGTTGTTATGGATTGTTGATCATAATTGTGAAATGGTTTACATGTGGAATAAGTTAGCTAGAGACTTGTAGTCTAGGAATACTTGTTAACTTGCCTATGTGTTTCTGTACTCTTACTTGATTTCTATACTACTCATACATTGTTTATTTAGAATTGGCTGATGATCCTAATAGTACACGGTGGTTGTGTACTGATACTGCACTTTCTTGTCTTTCGTGAGTACAGGAAATCTTCCTACAGTTGACGTACCACCTCACTTGTAAGCCAGACTTTCCGAGATATCAAGGGTGAGTTATTCGATCGAGCTGCCTTGGTGTCCATCTAGATTGGTTGTGGCCTATTTGTTCGGGCTCAGACTATTTCATTTGTTTTGGGGTTGCATCTCCGTACTCTAGTAATTGGTAGATGTTTGGTACGATGACTTTCAGATTCTAGGGAGGTATTTCCGCAGTATATTTTATTATAGAGTTGATTTTATTGATGAATGATTCCTAGTTTACATTCCAGCACTGGTTTTAAGCTGTTAGGCTAGGCTAAGAGTTGGACTCTATTAGTTCGCTCATCCGGGGGTTGGGTGGGTGCCACTCACGATGGTCTGGGTCGTGACATCCTGCCCCTCCTTCCCATTCTTTGCCCTCGATCTCCAGCAGTCGCCTGGAGGAGGACTTGGTTGCGATTAGGCGATTCATGGAGGGTGCCTCTGCTGGATCCACAGCCTCACCTCCCCTTTGTTAGGACTATGCAGCGCTCCACAGAGATCTTGATAAGGAGAAGAGGAAGAGGCGCTCTCGAGGCCGCATGCTTACACAGATGTGGAAGACCATAAAGGTCATGTTCAGATGTGTCTTCCCTGATCAAAAGCTTCCCCAACTCGAGCCAGAGGACTTGCGGGAGTTTCATTTCTTGAGCGACACTGTGGCCGAGGACCCCGCCCTGTAGCACCTGATGGTGATGAGGCATCCGGCTAGGACCTCCCCCCCTTTATACTCTATTTACTATTTTTGGGTTTTGCCCCTGTTTGGGGAATGTACTAGACATTGTTTTCCCTTCCTTCTTCCCTTTTTATTATTGTACATGGATGCTAATTTAACGACATTATTAACCTTATATGCATGCTAGGTTGTTTTTAAGTGATTCCCATTGTCCCCGTAGTAGCTCCTAGCTGAAATTAACAATTTAAAACACCCTGAGAAAGAAAATCAAAACAGGGGAAAACAGGGCAGGGATTCTGTCTCACCCCTCCCGCTATAGAGGCTTGCACACTGCAACAATGACACAACTATAGCGGAGAAATCCTCACTATAGCGGGATCACCATAGAGTGTAAGTCCCACTATGGTAGCTCCAACGACAGCAGCCTAGAAATTGCAAATTTCTACAAAGTTCCCTCAATTTCCTGTCCCTGCTACTAATAATAAGCTTTGAAATCTCATCATGGTCTTAAGTATAGCCTCAGGACCACCCCAGCAATGTATAACTCAAAATTTAGCATCACATTATCATAACATCAAACACGAAACACACCAAAAAGTTATTCATAACATCACCTTCCCGCTATCATACAAGAATAGCCTTTTCCCCCATGGTTCCCAACCAGTCCGGACTGTCCTGAAACAAGAGTTTTCCTACAGTCACAAATCATGTTGTCCCCTTACCATCTTTACTAATGGTAAGTCCATACTCGGAATATAATACAGAATTTTCCAATTAGGCTATATAACAATTCATCACTAAAACTAATCACACATAACCAAGTTATGACCCCTTTCTAACCACAAGTTTCACAGTAAGGCAAGCAACTACATGCCACACATTCTTAGACATTTAAGCAATGCAATGCACATAATAACAAATCTCAAGCTTCATCACTAAATCAAGGCATGCTTGTTATTTTTGTTCAACTCATGGATGACCGTTAGCTAATCATCCATGCATTCACATAGCCTCTAGGGCCAGATACCAATTGGAACCTTCCTGGTTCTAACTTCTTTGCTTGTGTCATTTCAGCCAAAAAACAATGGCATTCAAATTACCTTGTTGAGATACCAATTGGAATCAAGAGATACCAATTGGACTCAAACCATTCAAGTAAGTAACAGAATGCACAAAGGAGTGAAAAAAGTGAAGCAACTTCCTAGAATGCTTCATGGCTTCCCGAAGACTAGATGTGGACGTCAACACACAAATCCGCAGGACTCTATTTGACATTTGCTCTTGTACAGAGAGACTGGTAACCTAGGCTCTAATACCAAATTATCATGACCCAACTATTGGCCGTGCAGGCACCTACTCTAAATCATCTAGCTAGGAGAACCCTTACCACCCGATTTAAAACAGGTATGCAGAAGTAATTAAGAAAACACAACTTTACCTTTAGTATTTAAAAACATTTACAAAACTCCGAGTACAAAGAAATCTTTTACAAAATTCAAGTAAACACCCTCCCTAGGAACTAGTCTAAATAGGTACAAGAGCTTCTAAGAGAAGTACAATAGGAAACAAGACACAACTCCCACCATAGGAATAGAAGAGTAAAAGATGTTGGAGATCACCATTCTCTTTACCTAGGAACATCACTTATCTTGTAACCAGACTATACCAAAAGGTATAGCAAGAGTAGTATCAGTACAAACAACACGTTTTGGTAAGCATCATCGGTCGACCCAAATCTACTACATAATATTATATAAATAATTAGAAGAAAACATTCAACTTGAATTTATACAAGCCTACCTATCTTACCAATACTAGAATTATTTTAATGGTTCTGATCTTGAATTCATAATTGCTAACTATCACTGTTATCAGTCCATCCCTCTCCCTGAGGTCCTTGCCAACCACCTTGTCCCTTGACCCTTAGCCAATTAAATAGACAACTTGCAAACTCTTATTACCATCTCGACTCAATACCATATACCCATATCCCATCCCACAATATACTAAACCCCATAACATCATGGTACATAATTCAGACAACTACCCCTGGGTGATTCTAACATACCTTCCATTAACTCGAACCACCCAAGGATCCTTAAGACATTATCTATAGTGTTTAACATGCAATCCTGGTCTACACAAAAACCATAGTAGCATTTAAAGACAACAACCCGGCCACTCATGGACCAATGCAGTAATTATATCCCAAGAAATAAACCCGGTCCACTTATGGAACCAACACACAAAGAATAACCAAATATGTACCAGGCATAGAACCTGAGCCAACCATAATAGAACATGTACCAGACATGGTACCCGAGATAACTGATAGATATCTCGTACTAGGCATGGTACTTGATCCAACCAATAATCTATACCAGTCATGGTACTCGAGCCAATCGAAGAAACATAGATATCATCCTATCACAAACACAGTGAACACAACCCCACTTGTAAAACAAATAAGCATATAAGGACAAGTTCATTGCATAATATTAACAACAAGATATTATTTCACATCCATTCTCTTAATCCCTAAAAATGAAATGTACCGGTAATACTAATGAAATAGTTAACATGTACATATATTGTAACTGAGAAAAAATTCAACCATCACCTACTATAACTGACCTAGTTCATCATCCTGACTTGAAGGCCTATCCGAAGTAATTCAGGCCTAATCATTTAAGCACATAATACAAAAATACCCCTACTGGACTTATTTAGAAGCATACGACCATTACCAGGAAATTAGTTTCCTAATATGACAAACTCGATACCTTTCTGATTCATCCTATTTCCCATTTTCATACAAAACCCTGGGAATCCACTATAACCTAGCAATCCCCTTTACACATAAATCTTACCAATTTCTCGAACCCATCAATAATCTAGTCTTCCTAGGGTTTAGAACCCTAATATCAACAATAAATCAAGTATTGGGGTCACCTTGCTCAAAACACAATAATTCCACCCCAAACAACACAACAACCACAACGTATATTCCTCCAAACTCTCAGGCTAGGATGGATTACAATGAAAATCTAGCATTGCATAATTTAGATATAATTGGTGTCTTGAGGTTTAGTATTTGATGAAATTAAGGTGATATCATGATATGTGAGGGACATAGTATCCCATAGAAAATTTTGAAATGGAGTTCGGGATAATAGAACTCTGGATATAACATTTGACGTAAAGGGGTTAGTTTGGAATGTCAAAATCTAAGGTTATATTGTAAAATTGGCCAAAATTAGGACTGCTTGGATTTACTGCCTTGCCTATGCCGCTATAGTGGGAGGAAGTCTACTACCATGGTGCCACTATAGTAGGAATTTCTCTGCCATAGTGAGGCCACTATAGTGGGAATTGGGTCACTATAGCGGGCCTGAAGTAATAAAGTTTCTATTTCTCTGAGTATAGATGTTATCTCATTATGAACTTTCAAGGTTTTGTTCTTAGACCATTGTGAGGGCAATAACTAATTCGTGTGTGATGGTTTGGCTTTGTATCTTTTTATGTTGAAAAGCCTCGATAGAGAGGTCGAGTATAAAAAGTGGTTTACTTGATGTACATGTAGGTTCCTTGAGTTGAACTGGGATTAACTATTTACTTGATGTACAAGTTGATTTCTTGAGTTGAACCGGACTTAACTATTTACTTGATGTACATGTTGGTTCCTTGAGTTGAACCGCGCTTAATTGTTTACTTGATGTACATGTTGGTTCCTTGAGTTGAACCGAACTTAACTATTTACTTGATGTACATATTAGTTCCTTGTCTGAACCGGGCTTAATTGTTTACTTGATGTACATGTTGGTTCCTTAAGTTGAACTGAGCTTAACTGTTTACTTGATGTACATGTTGGTTTCTTGAGTTAAACTGCGCTTAACTGTTTACTTGATGTACATATTGGTTCCTTGAGTTGAATCGGGCTTAACTATTTACTTGATGTACATGTTGGTTCCTTGAGTTGAACCATGCTTAATTATTTACTTGATTTACATATTGGTTCCTTGAGTTGAATCGGGCTCATTTGTTTACTTGGTATTCATGTATGTTGGTTCCTTGTGTGAGTTGGGCTTAGCTGTTGCTTGATATTTACATATGTTTGTTCCTTGTGTGAATCGGGTTTGACTATTCACCTAATTATATGTTTAATTTCTAAGGGATTTTTTTGAGTGAAAGAGGTGGAAATGAGCGAGAAACCTATTCTCACCTTGATAAACTGTTGTCTTCATCGATAGCGATTAACAGACTGCTATAGCGGGACCCAGTCCCTCATAGCATGGAAAATCACTTTTCTGTTATGTTTGAAATCATTTTGTTCTGGTATATGACGAGGCCTCGAATTTCTTGGGCACTCGGGGAAGGATTGATCTAATAAGACTAGTACCATTCTTTCCATAATGGTGATTGCTTGGAGATGAACGATGGGTAAATTAGTATCTGTTGTAATGACATGTTCTGTCATTACTGAAAATATATGTGATAAGGTATAAGAATCTCATTTTGTCATAGAGTTAGGATCAATTCCTTGGTATGTGAGTGCATTAGTTATAAATTAAGGTCATACAATGCCCCCAACACAAAGTTAAGTTGAAAGTGTCCTTATCGATTTAGTTTCGGGATAACTTTAAACTAAGGTAAACTTTAAATGAGCACTCTTCCTAGAATATAAAGATTTATGGGTCCTAACACCTACCAAATTAAATATCTTTGAGTCTTCTTTCCAACGTAATTGATCATTTATTAATTCGCTTCCCGAGTAAAATATTATGACTATTTTACTGAAGACTATCCATGCTGAATTTTGCCGATATACTGGGACAACAACAGTTTATAATCTTATTTTGACAGGTTTCATTCCATGAACTCTAAAATTTCATTCCTAATCCCTAGAGAAGCATTTTGCTCATGGTTGGGGTGGAAATCTTTCGTTGAGGTAAGATTTTTACTCCCTTTTAACATTGATTAATCCATTCTTCTTCTAGAATCATTAGAATGGGGAATTATGTTGAAATTCTTGTAGTTTAGAACCCTAGGTTCATGAAATTATGGTAAAAACCTATGGGTATAAGTAGTTTCACCTAGAATTGATTTTAGATTGTAAATAAGGATAGAACTAGTGGGTTTGAATTCCCAAAGTATTTGTTTGAAGAGTAGTTTATTAATTACTCTTATAATTACTGTTATTAGAAGATTTACCCTTCGAAAATGTGAAGGAAAAGGAAGATCATCAGTGGCATAGCTTACTTATTGCAGTAGCTTGGCGCCTAGGTAGGTTATGATTTATAAGTAGTAGACTGTGGTTAGAAATCATACTCATAATATAGATTTGACGGGAGAAATCATGCTTAGGCCTGCGCGCACGGAGTTCGAATGGATAAAACATGTGATAAATGTAATAAGGACCTAATTATGTGTTAATATTTTAATATATGAATCCTTGATGGGTGTTTTATGTTTGTATGAATCCGTGGTGCATTTTAATGTGAATTACTTGACTATAGATGATAAGGAGATTTTGTGAGCTTATAATCTAGTGATTCAGCCTAATTACCATAAAAAGGATGAACTTGGTATTATATGTGTTTGTAATAAGGGATATCTTTCTAAGGTTAGTGATAAAAACTGATTGTGCTATGAGGAGGTGGTCACATAATTTATGAGCCTAAGTTCAAGTTAGGCTAAGGGTTAGAAAGTAAAAGGTATAACGGTGTATGAACTTCAACTAGATTGTAAGTTGAATAGAATTGAATGATTGGCTAATGGAGTAGAGGCTTGAACCTAGCAATGAATTGAATGTAAAGGTTGCTAGTTAATAGCAGAATTCCCGGTCTTGGTATAAATAAAGGAGGATGGGATTAGTGAATGAATTTATACACGTGGAACTAGAGTTCAAACTCCGTTGGGTTGAATGTGCACTTCTAAAATGAATACTTGAAATTGATGACTATGAATTAATATGCTTAATTGAATAAGCTGGGGGTTAGTCTTCAGACAGGTCATCAAGGCTAGAACAATAAATCATATGTGTTTGTGGTAGGGGATGGTTACTTGTAACCCAATTTGTGCTATGTGTGCATAATAACTGTCACATTAGTATTATTTGCACAATACATATTCAGAAAAAAGGGAATAATTGCTAAATGATATCCTAAGTGTTAATCACATATAATGAAGTTATATTAAAGGCTTGTTGGTTTTACAAGTGTTTTATATTATCATTGTCATTGTGATTATTGTGATATCTCTCATTCATCAGTTGGCTCGGGTACCACGCCTGGTGCAGTTTCTATAATTTATTGGTTGGCTCGGGTACCATGCCGGTACAGTATCTATGATACACTGGTTGACTCGGGTACTATGCCTGGTATAGTATGTATGATACATTGGTTGGCTTGGGTACCATGCCTGATACAGTTTTTTATGATTCATTGGTTGGCTCGGGTACCACGCTTGGTACAATTTATATGATTCTTTGGTTGACTATTCCATGAGTGGATCGGGTTTATGATAACTATTATTATTGGTATTTATATTAGTTCTATGAGTGGACCGGGTTTATGATAACTATTATTGTTGTTGTTTATATTGGTTCCATTTGTTGTTTATATTGGTTCCATGAGTGGATCGGTTTTATGATAACTGTTATCGTTGCTGTTTGTATTGGTTCCATGAGTGGACCGAGTTATTATTATGGTTGTTATTTGGGATCCTTGTGTAGTCCTGTTACTTGGCATATATTGGAGATCCTTGAGTGATCTGGGCTAAGGATGTAAAAGAATGGCATATGTTCTGTTATTGTCTACTTACTCCTCGATTTGATAAAAAGGTAAGTTATTGTTGTAGAGTTATAGTTGTTGACCTAGTTAATGATTGGTAGTCAGGGTCTTGACTTGGTTTATTGTCAAAATTTGATTATATCCGACTGGCTTATCTGTTGTTGGTTGACGAGAATAAGGATGAAAATACTCATAGGTAATATGAGGGATAAAGATAGCATAAGTGGATGAAAGTGATATGGATTAAATTGTTATATAAGTTGTCATGCTTGATTTCAGTGATTTCTATATTGTGTTTACATGATCTAGCTCTAGTCGGCCAATGATACCTACCAGTACGTATTGTTTGGACTGATACTATCATGACTCGATTTCTCAGGTCATGATGACACCTATAATTCCCTTGTAGGCGTACCAATCCCCGTAGTCCAAAATGGTTAGTAATGGGCTACTATTGTAGTGAAGCACGCACAAGCAGAATAATAAGCGGAAGAATGTAAAGAAGACATCAAAAGAGGAGACAACCTAATATATATATATATATATATATATATATATATAATATTATATATTATATATATATAAATATATATAGTATATATATATATATACATAAGCTAAACCATCCCACGACCTAGTGTCATAGTATAGAAGTCGCTACTATAAGTACAGAGTACAAGAGAGTACAAAATAAGAATATACAAGTATCTTTGAATATCAAAAGAGTACATAGAGCCAAAGAAGAGATAAAAGCAAAGCCCCAATCGTCAGGAGCTCACCCTAAGTCTCGGATGTCCAAAAGCACTGCACGAGTCTCTGAGGATCAACGGCGATAACTCATACTCAAATCTACACCAAAAGATGCAGAAGTGTAGTATAAGAACCAATTGCAAAACAACAGGTACCCAGTAGGCATCATAGGCCGACTAAGCATATATAAAATATAAAAGCAGTAAATACCAGATAAGAAAGAAGAGGTCACGGAAACAAACAGAGGAAAACGCACGGAAGCTAGTAACAAGCAGAGGGCATAAGGAATACAAGTATACTAAGCTAGCCACATAATATATATCACAGAACACAGGTAAAAGAGTAAAGAACACACTTGGATCCTTGGAACAACAATATAAACAGAACGTTTAATGACATGGCGGTATATCGGTAACCTCAAATAAAGGGAAGAAAGGGAAAGCAACTAAACATGAGCATGCTAATAATACAATCCACAAGGTAAGGATGATCTGAAAGTAAACCAAAAAGTAACTATAATATGAACGAGTAAAACTGATTTACCTATAGTCCCAACGGGTGCCCATACACCCGAGGAACACATACAAGTGAAAAAAAACCGTTCGGCATCTTATTCTACCAGAGCGTACACTCAACAAACAGCAAACAAGGGTAGAACTATGCAAACAATGAATGATGTGATATGCCATGCCAGTGGTACCGTATGCACCTCCTTCGGCGCTCGTAGGCCCAGCAAGTAGGACCCATGGAAGGCTTCTCATGTATACCTCTACTCCCCCTTATCCACTTCCTCCAGCACTCTCGGTCTGTAGACCCTTCCGGATTGGCAAGGTCCATGGAGGTCTCCGAGACTACATACAACTCTCAATATATGTGCCCAGAATCTATCCAGGTCTAAAATCAGTAGAAAAAGGCATGTCTAACACTCCAGCCCAGCTGAGTCTACAATCAGTGTGAAAGTCATCATTTAATCTCTTTTATCTCAAAAAAACCATAAAACCAGTTTAACTCCATTTTTAAGCCATTTATACTGAAAACGGGCCCTCGAGGCCATTCAAGGTTTAGAAAACTTGTGATAGTCAGGCCCTTGGCCTTGTAATAGTAAAACCAATGCAAAAAACTCTTTTCATGATAATGATAATATGCTCGAATACAACCAATAGCCCAATGGCCACAATCAACCTATCGGCCCAACACAAGCTCAATCCACTTTATAACACAGATAACCAGCTAATAATCGTAAATCGATGTCCGAGACTCATGGACATTTCCCAATTATCCCACCATCTATGATCTAAAGGCAAATACAAAGGCCACACATGGCCGCAAGGGGTAATACTACCAACTAGCTCAAATACTAAAACCAAACGTAGGAAGTAAGAGCGGATCGAAGAAAGGTGACAAGGTCTGGGGTGTCAACCTAGTAAAACCAATCCAAAGATGCTAAATAGTACAATTATATTCTATATAAGCAATGTATAAGGTAAGAAAGTCGTAACCTACCTAGCGTCTGATGAATAACTATTGGGAAGACGTCGTCCAAGCTCGAACTGCTTTGAGAAGCCCTGAATTGTGATCACACTATCAATAACATAAACTACTTATCAAAATAAAGCTAACGATATCCATAAAGCTAATAATTTAGCCAGGCCAAAATTTGGGTCAAAAGCGGGCCTGTGGTCCCTGCAACCTGAAACCAGAAATGAAAGTTACCACAAGGTTCCTAAACTCACCAGGAGCACATGCTTGAAAAATAAGCAGAAAACAGGTCAAATGTGGGCGTAGAACAGCCCTAGAACCCCAAGAACAATTTAGAATTCAAAAGAAGAATTCACAAAATTAAAGGTTTAGAACTTACCAATTAAAGTCAAGAAATTAATCACAGACCTGGAAATGATCACCCCAACGAGTTGGAATAATCCCACACAGAAAAATGGAGCTTGGAGCTCAAGAAAAATAGAGAAATTTTGTTGAGGTTTTTGAAAATAAAGAAGAAGATATATATATACTATCAGGGGTCCTTCTCCGCGATCGCGAAGGGACCCCATGCGATAGCTATGACCATGTTGGCTAGACCATCGCAATCGTGAAGGCTAGTCATGCAGTCGCAAAGAAGAAAGGGGCAGGGCCTTCATTGCAGTCGCGAGAAGGAACTTCACAATCGTGAAGAACAAAGGGTGCCGGGTCGAAAGGACCTTTATCGCGATTGCGTGAAGGGGACCTCACAGTCACGATACCCAAAGAGGCAGACCATAGAAATTGCATGTCCTTCCTTATGGTCGCAATTAAGGCCTGAGGCCTGCACCTTCAAAAGCAACCAAAAGAAAGCTTAAGGCAAAAAGTTACCAGATGGGCCTATGGGACTCATCCGGGACCCTACGCGCGCAAATGAATTATGCTACCATACTAGAAATGACATTCTAGACTCAACGGAATCGATGAAATTCCCAAAAAAGATTGATTTAATGAAAATTAGGCCTCACGCCTAAAACCAACCTTTAACCAAAACAAAACCAACACCCCAAAATGAGTTCGAGAGCCTCGGGACCCAAACCAAAGGTCCCTCTAGCCCAAAGTCGACATTCCAGAGCTAACAACACTGAAGAAATTCCCATTTGAGGTTGTCTTCCCTAAATGTTGACCAAAGTCAAACTTCTAAGTTTAACTGGCTTGAAATCACAAAAATGGAGGTAAAACCACACCGAAAGCTCCCAGGCCCCAACTAAAGGTTCAACTAGACCAAAGCCCATGCTCCAGAGCTGACGAAAGTATAAAAATCTAATTCCGAGTACGTTTGCTAAGAATGTTGACTAAAGTCAATGATTTCCTAAGTTAAATCTCTAAAATAGTGAAATGGCCATAACGACCTAACGAATGATCTGGGAACCGAACCACTAGTCCCAGCAAGCCATAAATAACTTGGGGCCACTACAGTCAAGCTCTAACAGTTCAAAGAAAGCAAAAATATGGGAATGACCAGAAGGGTCATTACATCATCCACTACTAAAAAGGACTTTTGTCCTCGAAAGTCAAGAAAAGGGAGTACCTGAAGGCTCTAACAACTGCAGATACTGAGCTCGTATCTCTCCCTCAGTCTCCTAGGTAGCCTCTTTGATTGGACAGTGTCTCCACTGAACCTTAACCACATGAATCTCTCTAGACCTCAATCTCCTGACATCTCTGGCTAGAATGGCTACCGGCTTCTCAACCAAAGTCAAACTCTCATCTAATTGCACTGAATCCCACTTCAACATATGTGACTCATCCGGAACATAATGCCACAACATAGATAACTGGGTGCATAGCTGAGAACATAGGAGGCAAGGGTAACAGATAAGCAATATTACCAACCTTCTGAAGAATCTAAAATGGCCTAATATACCTGAGGTTGAGCTTTCCCCGCCCACCGAATCTCATCACTCTCTTCATGGGTGACACTCAAAGAAACACCAGATCACCAACATTGATCTCTAAGGCACGAAGTCTATAATCTGCGTAGCTCTTCTGCCTACTCTGGGCTGCCCAAATTCTATCTTGAATCACTCGAACTATGTCTATGGAATCACGAAGTAAGTTTGTACTCTATGGCCTAGATTCCAAACCATTGAACCAACCCACTGGCAATCTGCAACGTGCACCATACAATGCCTCAAAAGGTGCCATGCCAATGCTCGAGTGATAACTATTATTATAAGAAAACTCTGCCAAAGGCATATACTGATCCCATGAACCTCTAAAGTCAAGAATATAGGCCCGTAACATATCCTCCAAGAACTGGATAGTCCTCTCGAACTGGACATCTGTCTGAGGATAGAATGCAGTGCTAAGCTAAACCTCTGTACCCATCTCTCGCTAAATAGTCCTCCAGAACTATGAAGTAAACTGAGTGCCACGGTCTGAAATAATAGCAGCTGGAACTCTGTGCAAATGAAACACCTCATAGAGATAAATCTGAGCCAACCTCTATGCACTATAGGAAGAATGAACAAGCAAGAAGTGTGCAAACTTAGTCAGCCTATCAACAATAACCCAAATAGAGTCAAAACCTCAAGAAGTATGTAGCAACCATGCTATGAAGTCCATAGTAATATCTTCCCACTTCCACTCAGGAATGGGAAGTCTCTACATCAATCCACCAGGTCTCATGTGCTCGAACTTAACCTGCTGAGAGTTCAAGCACCGAGATACAAACTCAGTTATATCCCTCTTCATACCACTCCACCTGTAAAGTTGTCTCAAGTCTCTAAACATCTTAGTTGTGCCCTGATGGATGGAATATCTAGAACAATGAGCCTCACAAAAAATCAACTAAACCAAATCCCCAACTCTTGGAACACAAAGGAAACTATCAAATCTCAAAACACCATCAAGAATCTAAACTAGCCCTGCTGGCCTCATCTCGTGGAACCTGATCACACACATCACACAACCGTTGATCCTTAAACTAACGCTGCTTAATCTGATCAACCAGAGTAGAACGTACCTCAACACTGGAAAAAATTCTACTAGGATCCGACAAATCAAGTCTAACCAAACGGTTAGCCAAGGACAGGATGTCCAAGGCCACCGGTTGCTCTAAAACTGAAAGAGAAACCAAGTTGATCATACTCATTGACTTCCGACTCAAGGCATCCACTACCACATTTGCCTTGCCAGGATGGTACATAATTGTGAAGTCGTAGTCCTTTACTAACTAAACCCATATCCACTGTCTAGAGTTCTGCTCTAGCTGACTCGTGATGTACTGAAGACTACAGTGGTCAGTGTAAATCTCATAATGAACTCCATATAGATAGTGCCTCTGGATCTTGAGCGTGAAGACTATTGCCGCCAACTCCAAGTCATGAGTGGGGTAGTTGCGCTCGTGATCCTTTGATTGCCTCAATGCATATACTATCACTCGACCCTACTGCATCAACACACAATGAAGACCAACAGACGAAGCATTGCAATGCACTGAAAAGCCCTGACCCTCAACTGGCAATGTCAACACCCGGGCTGAAGTCAATGAGGCCTTAAGCCTCTGGGAGCTATCCTCGCATTGATTCGACTACTGAAATGGGATATCCTTCCTAGTCAGCCTATTCAAGGGTGCTGCTATGGAAGAAAATACCTCAATGAACCACCTATAATACCCTGCCAACCTAACAAACTTGTAAACTTTGGTAGGAGTAGTAAGCCTCGGCTAATCACGAATGGTTGTAATCTTCCCTGGGCCTACTCTAATCTATCCTTAGACACCAAGTGTCCTAGGAATGCTACTGACTCAACACAAAACTCTCACTTTGAGAACTTGGCATAAAAATAATGATCTCTCAAAGTTTGGAGTATGATCCTCAAGTGCTTCTCATGCTCCTCTCCACTCCGTGAGTATATCAATATGTTATTGATGAAGACTATCACAAATAAGTCCAAGTATGGCTTGAGCATCCTATGCATCAAGTCCATGAAAGCTGCAAGGGCATTAATCAACCCAAAACACATAACTAGGAACTCATAATGGCCATAACGTGTCCTGAATGTTGTCTTAGGGATGTCCTCAGCCCTAATCCTCAACTGGTGGTAGCCTGACCTCAAATCTATCTAAGAGAACACTGCTGCACCCTGGAGCTGATCAAACAAGTATCTATACGCGGCATCGGATACCTATTCTTTATAGTCACCTTATTCCTTATTCAGCTATCGATAATCAATACATATCTGCATCGAACCATCTTTCTTTTTCACAAACAGAACTAGAGCACCCCAAGGAGATACACTTGGCCTAATGAAATCCTTAGCTAACAAGTCTTGAAGCTGAATCTTCAGCTGGAGCCATATGATATGGAGTAATGGAAATGGGCATGGTACCCATCTCTAACTCAATGGCAAATTCTATATCACGCTCAGGTGAAAGACTTGGCCAGTCGGTCATAAACACATCTATGAACTCCCTAACAACAAAGACCGACTCGAGAGAAAAAGTGTCGGTGCTAACATCCAAGACATATGCTAGATAAGCCAAACACCTGCACGAAATCAACTTTCTATCCAGGAGATAGGAAATGATCCCAGACAATGCGCGAGAAACAAAACCATGCCATACAACTGGGGATACGCCGAGCACAACTATGGTAATTGACTTGGCATAACAATCCAAAATTGCTCGGTGAAGGGATAACCAGTCCATGCCCAGAGTCACATCAAAATCTAGCATGTCTAATATTATCAAGTCAGCCTAAGTCTCAAGATCACCAACAACTATCAAGTAGGATCTAACAATCTGATCCACTACTAATGAATTGCCTACCAAGTAGCAACAGATACAGGAATAGATAATGGCTCACTAGCCAACCCCAAACAAGGAAAAAAGTAGGCAGAGACATACGAGCATGAAGAACCAGGATCAAATAATGTTAAAGCTGACTGGCGGTAAAAAGAAATCATACATGTGATCACCGCATCTGAGGCCTCTGCCTCTGGTCTACCAGTGACCATATAGAACTAATATCGACTACCACCGGACTGACCACTTTTCCTGCCACACTGGGCACCACCTCTACCAGGGATACCACCTTCTCTGATCGATGGCTGCACTGATCTCAAGGTCTGAGTGGCTGGATGAACTGTACCCCGCTGGGGGCACTCTCTAGAAAAATGACAAATTATATCACACTCATAGTAAGTCCTTGATGGCGTACTCTATCGAGACAAACTGGATGAATTGGTATGGCCACCACGGCCTGATGCCTCAGATATTGTACCTCTCAACGAATGTCCACTATAACCATGCTGACTACCATAACTCTAATCAAACTGAGGCCCAACAGAAGTCTGAAGTAATGCCTGAACTGGCCAGCTATACTAACCTTGATGTTGTTGTAGCTGATATCCTCAGCCCTACTGACCTGAACCTCTACTGCTGTAGGGGGAACCACTGTAACCACCTTGATGACGTGGCCTCTTATCTCTAGCCCCTGGGTCTGGACAATGCAAATCCTCTATAGTGCTAGCATGGTCTGCTATACCCTGAAACAGCCGCCTACTAGCAACCAATATCTCTGAAGTCTGTTGAAGTTCGATCCTCAACCCCCAAACAAACTGACAAACCCTGTCTTGCTCTATAGGAATTATCATAGCCCCAAGTGGATCCAAGTGGTGAAAACAGATCTCATACTCAGCCACTGACATAGATCCCTACATCAATTGGGTAAACATCTATCTACGACGCTCAAGGTCACTCTGAGGCAAGAACTTGGCCATAAAGGCCTCATAGAGCTCTCTCCAAGTCAATTGAGGGGACTGAGAAGGTCTTCAAGCTACCTGGGCCCTCCACCAAAGCTTAGCTGGGCCCTCTAGCTGATAGGTGGTATATTCTATTCCGTGAGTATCCAATAGACCCAGATGATGAAGCATTTCCTCATAAGTAGAAATAAAGCCATAAGTATCTTGTCTGAGATCACCAGAGAACCTCGGAGGAGATAACCTCAAAAACTGGCCCAAATCTTTCTACTCTAACTTTGTCATAACTGGGCGAGGAGCAAGAGGCTCAGCGACTGTAGGCACTGACAGAATCTGTGCACGGGGAGCCACAGTAGTAGGCTGCGCTCCTAAACTCTGAACAACCAGGGCTACCCCATGAGCAGATGTATGTGCCATAACTGAAGGCTGACCCCCAACCATACCGAGTAAATGAAGAAGCAAACCTTAGATATCTGGTGAAGGGGCTGGGGCTGGTGCTGATACAGATAGCTCTTGTGGCACCTGGGCTTCCCCTTGGTCCACAGGCGGCTGGTTTGGAACTGACTCAAGCTCAAACTCGGCCTCAGGAGCTCTAACTGGTTCTGCTGCTCGGGCATGTCCTCGACCTCTACATCTACAACCACCCCAGCCCCTACCCGAGGGTGTGCTGGTGCAGAAGAGTGAACTAGAACAAAAGAGATTCCAAGAAACTATCTATTATAAGACGCACGATATTGAAGCAAGAAAAGATTTATGTTTCCTAAAATACCACTGTAGCCTCCTGAAGATAGGCTATGGATGTCTCCGCCCTGATACCCAAGACTTTACTAGATATTGGTTCCTATACCGATGATACAGGTGAACCTAGGCAGTGATACCAACCTATCACGACCCGATTTCTCAAGTCATAATGACACCTACAATCCCCTCTATAGGCGTACCAATACCCGTAGTCCGAAATGGTTAGTAATGGGCTACTATTAAAGTGAAGCACGCACAAGCACAATACCAAGCGGAAGAATGTAAACAAGAAATCAAAAGAGGAGACAACCTGAAATATATATATATGAAGCTAAACCATCTCACGACCTAGTATCATAGTAGAGAAGCCGCTACTAAAAGTACAGAGTACAAGAGAGTACAAAATAAGAATATACAACTCTCTCTAATAGCAAAAGAGTACATAGAGCCAAATAAGACTTAAAATCAAAGCCCCGGTCATTAGGAGCTCACCCTAAGTCTCATTTTTCCAAAAGCACCGCACGAGTCTCTGCGTGTCAACAATGATAACTCATACTCAGATCAGCACCAGAAGATGCAGAAGTATAGTATGAGCACCAATTGCAAAGTAACGGGTACCCAGTAGGCATCATAAGCCGACTGAGCATATATAAAATATAAAAGCAGTAAATAGAAGATAAGAAAGAAAAGGTCACGGAAGCAAACAGAGGAAAATACACGGAAGCTAGCAACAAGCAGAGGGCATAGAGAATACAAGTATATTATGCTAGCCACTGAAGATATATCATAGAGCACGGGTAAAAGAGTAAATAACGCACCTGGATCCTTGCAACAATAATATATACAAAAAGTTTAACGACAAGGCAGTATATCGGTAACCTCAAATAAAGGGAAGGAAGGAAAAACAAATAAACATGAGCATGCTAATAATAGAATCCATAAGGTAAGGATGATCTGAAAGTAAACCAACAAGAAACTATAATACAAACGAGTAAAACTAATCTACCTACAGTCTCAACGGGAGACCATACACCCGAAAAATACATACAAGTGAAAACAAACCCTCTGACATCCCATACTACCGGAGCGTACACTCAACAAACAATAAACAAGGGTGGAACCATGGAAATAATGAATGATGTGATATGCCATGGCAGTGGTATCATATGCACCTCCTCCAATGCCCATAGGCCCAGCAGGTAGGACCCATGGAAGGCTTTCCGCGTATACCCCTCCTCCGGCACTCTCGACCTATATCCCCTAGTCTAAATTGACAAGATCCATAAA
Source organism: Jaltomata sinuosa (assembly GCA_003996215.1). Classification (NCBI taxonomy): domain Eukaryota; kingdom Viridiplantae; phylum Streptophyta; class Magnoliopsida; order Solanales; family Solanaceae; genus Jaltomata; species Jaltomata sinuosa. The sequence goes on from QJPP01000553.1 coordinate 826,298, forward strand.
GGTCTCCAAAACCACATACAATTCTTAATATCTCAATATCCATGCCCAGAATCTATCTGGATCTAAAATCAGTAGAAAAAGGCATGAGCTTCGGTCCAACCGAGCCTACTATTATATCAAAATCAGTAGAAAATTATGTCTAGCACTATGGCCCAGCCGAGTCTAGAATCAGTGTGAAAGCCATCGTTTAATCTCTTTTACCTCAAGAAAACCATAAAACTAGTTTAAATCTATTTTAAGCCATTTATAGTGAAAATGCGCCCTCAAAGCCATGCAAGATTTAAAAAATTGGTGATAGTCAGGCCCTTGGCCTTGTAGTAGTAAAACCAATGCGGAAAACTCTTTTCATGATAATGATAATATGCTCGAATACAACCAATAGCCCAACGGCTTACAATCTACCTATCGGCCCTGCACAGGCTCAATCCACTCTACAGCACAGATAAACAGCTCATAATCGTAGATCGATGTCTGGGACTCACAAATTTTTTCCAATTATCCCACTATCTATGGTCAAAAGGCAAATACAAAGGCCACACGAGGCCGCAAGGGGTAATACTACTAACTAGCTCAAACACTAAATCCAAACATAGGAAGTAAGAGCGGATCGAAGAAAGCGGACAAGGTATGGGGTGCTAACCTAGTAAACCCAACCCAAAGATGCTAAATAGTATAATTATATTTTATATACGCAAACTCTTAGGTAGGTAAGCCGTAACCTACCTGGCGACTGAGCAATAGCTTCTGGGAAGACATCGTCTAAGACCAAACTGCTCCGAGAATCCCCCAATTGTGATCACACTATCAATAACATAAACTACTCGTCAAAACAAAGCTAACGATATCCATAAATCTAATAATTTAACTGGGCCAAAATCTAGGTCAAAAGCAAGCTCATGGACCCCGTAACCTAAAATCATAAATGAAAGTTACCACGAGGTTCCCAACATTACCAGGAGCACATGCTCAAAAAATGAGCGGAAAACGGGTAAAAGGAGGGCCTAGAACCCCAAGAACAATTTAGAATTCAAAAGAAGAATTTATGGAATTAAAGGTTTAGAACTTACCAATTGAAGTTGAGAAATTGATCACAAACCAAGAAATGATCACCCCAATGAGTTGGAATAAGCCCACACATAAAAGTGGAGCTTGGAGCTCAAGAACAATGGAGAAAACATGTTGGGGCTTTTGTAAATGAAGGAGAAGATATATATATATTTCCAGGGGTCCTTCTACGCGACTAGAACATCATGATCGTGAAGTCTAGCCATGTGGTCGCAAAGAAGAAAAGGTCAAGGCCTTCATCACGGTCGCGAGAAGGAACTTTGCGATCATAAAGAACAAAGGGTGTCGAGTCGATAGGCCCTTCATCGCGATCGCGTGAAAGGAACCTTGTGGTTGCAATGCCCAAAGAGGCAAACCATCGAGATCATGTGGCCTCCCTCGTGGTCGCGATTAAGGCCTGAGGCCTGCACCTGCAACAACAACCAACTGAAAGCTTAAGGCAAAAAGTCACTGTATGGGCCCGCGAGATTTATTCGGGACCCCGCATGCACAAATAAACTATGCTACCATACCAGTGGCATTGCAAACTCAACAGAATTGATGAAATTTCCAACAGAGGTTGATTTAATAAAAAGTGGGCCCCATGCTAAAAACTAACCTTTAACTAAAACAAAACCCAACACCCCAAAATGAGTTCGGAAGCCTCGGGACTCAAACTAAAGGTTCCTCTAGCCCAAAGTCGACATTCTAGAGCTAATAGCGCTGAGAAATTTCCATCCGAGGTTGTCTTCTCCGAATGTTGACCAAAGTCAAACTTTCAAGTTCAACTGGACTGAAATCATAGAAAGAAAGGTAGAACCATACCGAAATCTCTCAGGTCCTAACTAAAGGTCCAACTAGATCAATGTCCATGCTCTGGAGCTAACAGAACTGTCGGAATCCAATTCCAAGCACGTTTGCTAAGAATATTCACTAAAGTCAATGATTTTTTAAGTTAAAGTTCTAAAACAGGAAAATGTCAATAACAACCTAATGAATGGCCTAGAGACAAAACCACTAATCCCAGCAAGCCATAAATGGCTTGAGGACACTATAAGCAAGCTCTAACAGTACAAAGAAGGCAAAAATGCGAGAATAATTGGAACGGTCATTACATATACTACTCTTGCTATACCCTTTTTGGGTATAGTCTGGTTGAAGGATTCAGTAGATATTTCAGGCATGACGCGGTAATGATCTCCAGCAGCTTCTGTTATTTGTTCTTATAGTAGAAGTTGTGTCTTGATTTTGTACTCCCTCTTAATAGCTCTTGTACCTATTTAGACTAGTTTATTGGGAAGGGTTTTTGTTATATTTTAAAAGGTTTCATTGTATTCAAAGGTTTTGTAACTGATTTTAATAGTTAAATGCAATTCTTATGATTTCTTATTTAATTTCTCATACCTGTTTTTAATGGGTGGTAAGGGTTCTCCTATCTAGGTGGATTAGAGTAGGTGCCCACACTATATGAGTAGTTGGGTCGTGACATTAGAAGAAGTAGATGCATTTTCACATATATTATTTAAAATATTAAGCACAAATAAACCATGGTTACAAAATTCGTTTCTCACAAAATTATTATTTTTGGTCAACATGACCTCATTATTTTCGAAAGACACCTTCATCTCAACTTTTTCTAATAACCCCACAGAAATTAAATTGATTCTGATATCAGGAACATGTAATACATTACTCAATGTTAAAGTTTTACCAGATGTGAGTTTGAGAAGGACTTTTTCTTTTCCAAGAACTTGAGTAGTCCTTGAGACCCCAAGATAAATAATTTCTTCTCATTTTTCCACTTGAGCGTATGCCACAAAATCATCTTTATTTATACAAATGTGTCTTGTAGCACCAGAGTCTATCACCTAGTTTCTCACATTGAACTCAATATTTTTATCTGAAATGACCTCAATAATAATGTCATCCATTTCAGCCAATTTTATTTTTGACTTAGAGAGATTGTCATTTCTCATAAATATTTTCTTGCATTGAGGTTTAATGGAGGTTTAATTTATTATTAGCTTTAGGTTTGTAACCATGTCTACTTACCTGAATTCTGCAATACCATAAATATCTGGTAGGAAGATTGGATCAGTAGTAGCCAGAACAACATTGTCATCAGTATCATCAATAGTTTCAGTAACAATATTATTTGTCATAGTTTCTTAAATTGATAGAAAACAATGGTAAAATCACAATGATAATGTTAGCAAAATAATGATACTGAAAAATATGATAAATATTACTACCATAATAATATAAGTAATGTGTAATACCAGTCTCCTCACGAGATGAATATATATAATACTTGAGTCGTGTTGGACATTGTCCTAAGAAATTATTTCAGCAGTGTGAAATATTTATCCAGGATTAAACAAGCTTTCTCTAATTTAATAGAGGATACATAAATAAGCAAAATTAACATCAACAAGTTAAACTCGAGAATTAGTAAACCAAACTAGATCCAAGACAATTGAAACTATATAAAAGAAAGCCAAAGAGAAAGAGTAAAAACATGAGAAACAAAGAGAGAGTAAGATAGAATTGTTAAGTTCTTTTCTATCTTCTTATGGCAATTTGAGGGGAATTTTATAGTTATTCAAAAGGCTTCAACTGATGACAAGTGGCCAACCACTTGTCCAATTTTTTTACAGAAGTTTGCCAAGTATTTCAATTATCATATCTGCAAGTAATAAGGTTGATTCTCAAGTACACAACTTATTTAGCTTCCCAAATACAATACAATTTAATTTTTTTTTGAAATAAAAATAATATTTACCTATAAATTATTGCTTAAGTAATTCATAAAAAAAATATACAGAAGTGTTGTAAAATCAAACTAAAAAAGTAACAATATAAAAAAGAAGTTAGACAAAATATGAGAGATTAAGAGAGGAGAACTTTTCTTATTCTTTCAAGTGTTTCTCAAATATCTTCAAGTGTATACAATATGAGTTCCTATGCCTCTATTTATACTATTCATATAGGCATACAAAAGGTTGTCATAACATGTCATTAACAATAACAATTATGAGGGAAGATCATGGAAATATGGGAGACATAACATTAAGGATTTGAGGTTATGGAGGAGGTGGAACATAATGGTGAAGAGTTAATGAGGAGATGCCGTGGCGTACGCAGGATTTTTTATAAGTGGTGTCCCTTTAAAGAAGTAAATATGAGAGTAGATCATTGCGATGACAATATCATATTAAAAATGTTGAATCTTTTGTTACACTATACTTCAACCAATCATACTCAAGAAACCATTAAGAATTAGAATATAAGACACAATGACCATAAAAATATATTTTGAAAAAAAAGTACTTTGAGATTGAAAAGTACTTTTTTGAAGATATGATGTTACTATTGTATAACGGTAGTTTGGATAATATTTCAAACTACTAAACTTTTTCGATATCAACTTTTAAGGAATTAAATGTAACTCTTTCAAAGATCGATCAATTTTTGACTTGTTCGTCCTTTCTTTTAAGCTAGATAAATTTTGAGATGTTAAATTTGATTTAAAAGATTTGAAAGATACTTTTAAAAAATATCTCTTCTACTAAATTACAAGTCAAAAGATTAATTTAGATAAATCCTAAGTAATTTCACAAAATTCAACAAACAAGAAGAAAATGAATTTCTTCTTGGTTTTGAAAATTTTAATTTAAAAGAAGAAGAAAAAAGAAAGAAAACTTAGCGTGAAAATCTTGTTCATTTAAGAGGAGAATGGATAAGAGGTCAATTGGCTTCAAAATTAATAAAAATTAGGCAACAGTTAGGGCTCAATCCCTCGACCTCGCGGAGACAATAGAAGTCCTATACCGCTGAACCAAATGCTAGATGATGTCAAGCAGCTAAGTTGCGCGGACTCTTCACTTTTAATGCCGTACCCGTGTCGGATTCCTCAAAAATACAGTACTTTTGGAGAATCCAACACGCACCCGTTGACTTTCTTGAAGAGTCCGAGCAACATAGTCAAGCAGTGTCATTGATATTTATTTTATTCCTTTCTTTATTTTTTTGCAAATTCTTACAAGTATATCTAATTATTTTTTTTGACGAAGCGGTGTCGGGTGACACCCCTTGGCTCAAGGTGTGTCCGCTCCTGAGGAGATGGAGAGATTACATTTAGTGGACATCCACGTAATAATATATTTTATAACAAGAAGGATTAACTAAACATCTTTAGAATTGCAGTCCTTTAGTTAATGGAATAGAGAGGTAAAAAATATGCAGTACAAACGAAAAGAATCTCATTTGCTCCATATTTTAGACAAACAATCTCAATATTTGCTTCCATAGAGTAATGTCTATGCTTAGTAGTACGTTAGCAAGAACTTCGATAGAGCCGTGGAGAGCACTTTTGATTGGAGCTCTTTGGTGTCATACGACTACAAAATTCCACTAATCTCATATAGTTCAGTGGCTTTACCTCTATGCATCTTAATAATAGCATCCTTAACTTTTTCAACATTTATACGAGTGCTTCAAACATAAACCTTTTAAAGTTTCCACATTAGGCAATCCTTACCCTCCATTCAGAATATCAAGACTTGATCCGAGCCCTTCATGTGACAAGTAGTGAGCAACTCTCAATCATTTGCACTAGTAGCTCGTGGCCATCCTTGGTTATACGTGTAAAAACATGTAAATATATATTGTTCAGCTCTTTTTATTTTATCATACTTAGGACATGGGTCGGTTTGGATCGGTTTGGGTCGGTTATTGGTCAAAATTATAACCAAACTAATATAATCAGTTTTTTAAATTCTTAAAACCAAACCAAATCAAATATAATATATATTTATCGGTTTGGTTGTTATCGGTTTTGGTTCGGTTTGATTCGGTTATTCGATTATTAACCATACACGAAAATAAAAGAAATGATTCATTCAAACGAGAAAAAAAGACAACAATTCTTTCAAAAAGAAGAAAATATATTGTGAGATTACCACGTAAAATAATAAAATGGCGTACTCTAATACAAGATATATAAATTATAAACAAATTTTGATGAAAACATATATAAGATAATTTAAAGTATTCATAAAAAATAATAAATCATGTATATATAATTATAAAAATATGTAATATAATTTATCGGTTCGGTTCGGTTAATTCTTTCATTTTTCTGAGCAAAATCAAAACCAAACCAAATATTATCGATTTTTTAAAATGTGAAACCAAACCAAACCAAATAAAAATTGATTTTTTTAATTGGTTCGGTTCAATTTTTCGATTTAAATCAATTTTTACCCTAACCATGATTCATACTAGTTTGCTAATTATTTATAGAATTTTCAATTAGCAAGAGATACGTGCAGGTTGTGAAAGTGATTTTTCTGTTTTCTTACTTTGTATATAAATGCATGTACAAATCACAAAAGAAATACAGAAGGAAACTAGAATAGTTTTCTCTCGAAATCCAATATTAAAAGGAAATAATTGTAAAAAAATTAGAGTTTGAATTCTCCTTATAAAATTCTTTAGAGACATGCCAACTTCCCCACAAACACCAAGTTATCAATTTTTGTAAGGACATTTCTAGGAAGGGCATTAAAAGGACCAACTTGGTCGAGTAATCATCAAAGTACGAAAAAAAAGAAAGAAATAGATCATTTACGAATGCTCCTATTTTAGAATGGTTTTTAACTTTTATCTCTCAAATAGATGGTATTTAATTTTTGTCTTCATTACTTTAACTAATAAAAAAGTGACCAAAAATATTACTAATATAAAAAAATGAAAAATTTCACAAGGCAAAAATTTATATTTTCATATCAAAAGATAACACAATTATGTCTTATAAGGCAAAACAAATTATGTCTCTTAATTCATACAAAACTTATGTCCTTATAGAGACATAAGTTCAGTTATAACCCATTAGTTATGTCTTAATTCCTGTCAACTTATGCCAATAGAGGTATAAGTTTATTTTCAGAACATTATGTCTTAAGAAGTTCATAACCCATAAGTTATGTTTTACGAGACATAACTTAGTTCCTATAAAATTTATGCCGATACAAGACAAAGTTATAACTTAACTGACATAACTTATTTTTATAGAACTTTTGTCAAAAGTTCTCTATACTTATGCTGGACCTTGCGAAATTAAGTCATAGTTAAAACACACTTTGATGCACAAATTTTTACTCAAGCAATAGATGTGAAAATAAAAAAAAAAACCGACTTGAGGGGCAAAAATTAAAAACAAATCCGAAACAGGGGCAATAGTGCAAAAAAACTTGAAAAGAAATATCTATGTAGATTGTTCTTGTCGTAAAATTTGGTTCACACAAATTCTTCACATGCATTTGCTTTTATATGTTTATTATGGGGTATGTGGTCAAGCCTTTTCCAGTAGTTGAACAGTAATACACTATATTTCACATAGTAATGCCAATATCTCTCCATAGGAAAAATCAAAGATCAACTAGCCCTTCCAATTGAATGTTTTTCGTTTCCATTGATGTAACTTGGGGTATACTAAATCTTGTTTTTGTATATATAGGGAACTAAGATTCCCGAAAAAGAAAAAGCATAGCAAGATTCAGAGGAAGAAAGAAACATATTAAAGGAGTGTCTCCTCACTTGTTATTTCTTATGGCTGATTTAATGGGATTTTCTTTAAACTCGTTACAGTTTTCTTCTTCTTATCCCAATTCTTCATTGTTAACCTCATTCTCTTCATCTTTGAATTCTACCCAAACGGGTCTTGCATCCAATCAAAGGTTGCATAAAAGGGGTGTCTCCCTTTCTGATTCTCCTTCAACTTCTGTCGAATTTGTTTCCAGAATTGCCTTCAGGCCCAACAAGCGATTTCCCGCTGTTAAGGTAAAGATTCCAGCTTTTACTGAGTTTTTCCTTTTTGGCCGCGCCTCGTTCTTATATCCATTTGAATTGAGGATATTGTTTACGGGTGGACACTTGTTCATCTGTGTATTTCTTTGAAAGTTGTTCAGTTAGCAGTTGTGGGAGGGTATCAATTATCATGCTGTCTTTTTCCTTCTCTTGAAACACCTAATTGTATTCAAGGTATCTTTGTTATGCTGATTTATACTAGTAATCACTAAATTAGCAGTCAAGATGCATAGGATAAGTTGGAAGAAAAACCATGTAAGACAAGGTTTCAGATCCAGTAGAGGCAAAAAAAAACAAATTATAGTGATTTCTTCCGATTTGCTTCCTTAGATAACTTACCATGTGGGAGGATGCAGGTACCAGATGGTATAGTCAAACTGCACGCAAGCTGGACACAGTTGCTATCCCAAAATATAAACATGCATACGATTAATCATCACTTAGTTATCCGGGACTTGTGTATGTCATTTAGCACAACGTTCTGTAGGAGACCTCATGTTTCTTGGGTAATGAAAGGCCTGGGTTTACTAAGTTAAATATGTTGTGAGAATAGAGAACTCTACTGACTGCTAGTAACGTAGAAAAGTCTTAGCATGGGCCGGCCACTAACTTTAGCATCAACATTCATAGCGGATCAAATTTTTGAATGACAGAACTGACTAACTTTCTGCTAAGGGCTTTTTGTCAGGTGAACTAGTCCTTGTTTGATAGGTTATTGCATCACTATAACAGTGACTTACTGCATTAACCATTGTCTCTTCTGATTGTGAGAAAGCTTCTGTTATGATAACTCCAATGGGTGCACCCCTGCCATCTAAAGATACATGCATAACCGTCTTTTGCTATTTCTTCTTCTATCATGTGATAGATTCTGGATTCTTTCTTTTTTTCTTTTTTTTTTGAGAAAAGGTAATTTAGATTCTGGGATAAAGTTTCTACTGGTGAGGTTTGAAGTGTTTTTCCCAGATAAGTTCGGCCTAGAATGACTATTGGAAATTGACTTTTGAGTAAATTAGCTAAGAGCTTTTGTTATATGGCGAAAGCAGGAAATTGAAAAGGTTAGGTTGGAAGAAAAGCTCCAATTGTAAGGATCAAACTCATTCTTGGGAGTGTTGATGGTGGTTCAGACATTGGTCTTCATAGATAATATGGAAGGCATGCACTTGTAACCTGGCATGCTGTCTATGAACCTCTGTAGTATTTATGAGCATTGTTTTTGAACTTCCAAACCGATCAAACATGATTGGTTTACGTTTGGGCTTCCTTGCGCCCAAGCTTGAAATGGAGAACTTGAGATCATCTCTCTTTAGTTCATTGAATGTTCTGGTTGGTCTGAAACACTACTTATGAAATTGGCAACAGGTAGCAGCCTTAGATGCCAAACCCAATTTGCTTCCTAATGACACAGAGTGGTTTCTGACCATGCGGTAGGCATAATGAGTATAAGGACCTCAAAAAATCGATTTTCGTTATATGAACTTTAAGGTGTATGAAGTTTCAGCTTTCATATGTCTAATCCTTCTGCATTTGACTATGCCATCAACTTTCCTATCATGATCATTAAATAGGTCTTCACTTTTCAAATTAAGGGGGTGGGGAGAGGGGAGAGTTAATACCTCCTCTAAGGTTACTATTCAAGTTCTCAATTCTGCTCCAACAAGCTGGTGTATTTGCTAGTCCATCTTAAAATCATTAAAAGATCGGAAAAAGGGCTAAAATACCCCTGGACTATCTGAAAAGGTTTAAAAATACCCTTTGTTCATCTATTTGGCTAAAAATACCCCTCAATCCACCTTTTTGGCCCATTTTTACCCTTAAAACTAACATCCTTTTTTTCTATTAATTTTTATTATTATTATTTATTACGTGGCACCTCTCTATTGGACAAAATTAAAACCCCAACCCACCAAACTTTTCCCTCCTGCCCCAACCCAATTCCAATGCCCCCATGACCCAAACCCATTTAAAAAAATTCATTAGCACACAAAATTATGCATCTCTCTTTCACCTGAACATAATCTCATTTTTTTCTTCTTTAAAGTTTAAAATTCAGCAATTTCAAGGCTAAAAATTCGGCTAAAATGTCCTGATTTCTACTACAATAAGAGTATTCATTTCGGTCTTGTTGATGATAGAAATTTGTGGCACTTTCGGAGCAAATGCAAATCGAATTGCATCTAATTAGAGCTGATCTTGTATCGTTGCAGATGGCAGTTATGTTACTGCTGGTTCTATTGATGGACTTGTTCATATTTGGTCGATATCAATGCTAAAATGGTAAGCTAATTGAAAGAACACACATCCCTAATACATTGTTGTCCATGGAGTGATCTTGGTAAACCTTTGTCTACCTCAGATAAGAGTGAAATCATATGTATTTAGTAGTGATTAATCAGAACATTGATATCACATGTATTTGGTCTCTCTTCGAGCTCTCGGGATCATTATTATTTGCATTGTGTTGCAGATTTTCGCAGGATCTCTCTAAATGTATATCAGCTTTGCAGTATGTTTGAGCCAGAATTTTAGCCTTCAAAATACCTGAATTTTAAGCTTTGAATAAGAAGAAAAAAGTGGGATCAAGTTCAGGTGAAAGAGAGATGTATAATTTTGTGTGCTAATGAATTTTTTTAAATGGGTTTGGGTCATGGGGCATTGGAATTGGTTCGGGGCAGGAGGGAAAAGTTTGGTGGGTTGGGGTTTTAATTTTGTCCAATAGAGAGTTGCCACGTAATAAATAATGTAATAATAAAAATTAATAGAAAAGGGTTGTTAGTTTAAAGGGTAAAAATGGGCCAAAAAAATGGATTGAGGGGTATTTTTAGCCAAATAGATGAACAAGGGGTATTTTTAAACCTTTTCAGATAGTCCAGGGATATTTTTAGCCCTTTTTCGTTAAAAGATTAACTCACTAGAACAGTGACAACACATTTCTTTATCATAGTAGTTTTGAAATAGTGGGTTTCTATTTTCTTTTGAGAGTTCAGATAGAATTTAGTTACCAAATTTGATTCATTACTCATCCCTACTAAATTGACCATCTCAGCTTGGGTGGACTGGTTTAAGCAAAAATTGGTATTTACTTTTGTATTTTATGTACAAGTAGATGCATTCATCTTCATGAAGACTTCTATCTTGCTGCATACATATTAAATCCCTAAAAAAATTCTTCACACATTTTGTGTCTTTTGTTCAATGCTTTTTAGGCACACGCTACAGTTACTCGAACTGAGGAACCAAAATGGTGGGAGCGAAATGCAGGGCCTAACATGGTTGACATTCATTCAACACAAGAATTCTTGGATGCTCTAAGTCAGGCTGAAGATAGACTTGTTATTGTAGAATTCTATGGAACATGGTGTGCTTCCTGCAAAGCACTATTTCCCAAGGTAAGCACTTCTTGCTGCGCTGCGCCTGTTATGAAAGCCTATAATTTTATGCCACCGCTGTTATTTCTAATGTAAAGAGAAAGTTTAAAGAAGATAGTTCATTCTATTTCAACAACTTTTAAGGATCTTTCGGTAGTTGTCTACTCATATTATGAGTCCCACATTGGTTGGGCCAAGGGCTAATTAGTCTCCTTATATGGTCTTGGGGGATCCCTCTCATGAGCTAAATTTTGGGGTTGACTTAGACCCAAGATTCATTTCTTTATCATGGTATTTGATCAGGACCCATCCCAATTGTCATTTCACGATGTTGGGCCCTTATATTAATATTGTCTACACTCCAGATGTCCAGCCTTGAGTGTGAAGGGGTGTTGAAGAAGTCCCACATTGGTCAATTGTGGGGTTGGTGGTATCTGTATATTGTTTGGGCAATCTTCACCTCTTGAGCTAGCTTTTGGGGCAGAGTTAGGCCTAAGGTCCATTTCTTATCATGGCGTCAGAGTCAGGTCCATCCCAAACACTAACATGGTTGTGATGCTCTGTAGTTAGAGGTAAAAGAAACATTTTCTTTACAAGTTATTTTCTCTGGTAGGTTTTGGTTTTCTTCAAACGGTAAGATTTGTATTCAGTATAGCAGATTGTTCTAGTAGATTCTGTACAATATTCCAGTGCTCTTAAGTGTAAAAATAGACAAAGGTATATCATTTCCTAAACTATGTTGCTCAGACTCTTCAAAAATATCATGGGCTGCGTGTCAGATCCTTCAAAAGCAGTGCATTTTTGAAGGATCCGACACGGGTGCTGCAACACATCTGTAGAGTCCGAACACCTTAGTTCCTAAACATGTAGGCACTATAACAACTCTGAAATCAGCTTCATTTAGAAGATCCATTCTTCACCACAAATAAAACAAAAAAGTGCAGCTTCCCTTCAACTTTTGAATAGAGTTGTATTTCTCTTGTAGGTTTTGTGCCTAAACTTGGTTGTTTATGATAGTATAGAACTTCTGGGGAAAGCTATTTCTTTACATCTAAAGGTTATTGATCGTAATATCCAATTAAAGTTGGCACTATTTCTGTAGTGTCCTGTGTAACCAGTTAATTTTTTCTTCACTCACTTTCTCTCTTATATTTTTTCTCAAAAGATCTCAAATTTCAAGTCTACAATAGATTTTGATGCTTCTAAAACAAAATAATCATTTCATATGCATAGAATTAGATTTTCATATTGATTGTCTAAACTGAACAAGAGATTATTCAAGCATGTCTCTAATTTTATTTACTGAGAACTTGCATATTCTATTATTCTATAAGTGAAAGTTGAAGCATGTCTCCGTCAATGTGTCAGCTTATGGTCATAAAAATTATTTTGAGGTCATTTCTGTCTATTTGGGCTTACTTTTCTGCATTACTTAGTTGTTCTCTGGGCTGTAGTAATTGTTTGTAGCCCACAAATGTCCAAAAAATAATTGTTTTCTGCTCAAATGCCAAGAATGTCCTGTCTTTTGAATATGGGCCCATGAGGTTAATTTTGTAAATGTATTAAAATATGTGATGCTATTGGTCCAAAAACTGATTTACTGTGGCTGCCGTATAAATATGTTGATCCCTTGGCCAACATACCCTTTGCTTATATCATCATTTTCTTTCTTACGCAATAATTTTGCATGTGTTTTTTCTAGTTTTTGTAGGAACTTTAATTAAATATATTGAATCTTTGGGTAAGTGGGTAAAGGGAGCCTCTAGGTTGAGAGCAGGGTCTTGGAATATAGGGACTTTATCGGGAAAATCCAGAACTAGTGAAGATTCTTAGGAAGAGGACGATTAGTATAGATTGTGTTCAAGAGACCAAATAGATAGGTACTAAGGCGCGGGTTAAGCCATTCCACTAAAATACTCTTTATTGATTGCCCTCTAGGTGTTGGATCCAACAATCAAGCTGAAATTCAGGCTGCATCCTTGGTAACTTCTAGTTTGATCAGGGAAAGCATTGAAAATGAATCACATACCCGGATCAGCCTGCTTCTTCCCATGCCCCCCGGCCGGGATTGTTGTCTTTGGTAGTGATACTGCTATTAAAGAAGGAGATTTTGCCAAGCGCACTGGATCTATTGTGGATGATATGGACGGGTATAAGTTGTGGTACTCAGGAGGCGTGAGGAATAGGAAGGGCGTAGGAATCTTAGTGGATGAAGAGCTCAGGGAGCAAGTGGTAGAGGCAAGGAGGGTCAACGATAGGATGATGTCGATTAAGTTAGTCGATGGAGGGTCTACTTTGAATATCATTAGTGCTTATGCTCCGCAAGTAGGCTAGGGCGAGGGGGAGAAGACGATCTTTTGGGAGGCTTTGGAGGAGGTGGTGGGAGGTGTACCAAACACCGAAAAGCTTTCGTAGGAGGAGAAGTCAATGGGCACATTGGATCATCCTCGAGGGATTATGATGATGTGCATGGAGGTTTTGGCTTTAGGGAGAGAACGACGCAGGAGCCTCATTTTTGGACTTTGCTAGAGCCTTTGGGTTGATGGTAGAGAATTTGAGCTTTCCAAAAGAGGAGGACCACCTGATTACCTTTCGTTCTTCAGTGGCCAAGATGCAAATAGACTTTTTACTTTTTTAGAAGGGTGATAGAGGTCTTTGTAGATACTGTAAGGTGATACCGAGTGAGAACCTTTCGGCCCAGCATAAGCTTTTGGTGATGGACTTAGAGATTAAGAAGGAGAGAAAGAAGAGGGGTGTGGATGCCTCGCCGAGAATTAAATGGGGTAGCTTGACTATGGACGGTGCCCTGGAGATATGAAAGAAGTTGATGGCTATGAGGGCTTGGGAGAGTGAAGGGGACGCGGATAGTATGTGGGAGACGACTGTCGGTTGCATCAGAGAGACGACTAGAGAGGTGTTAGGTGTCTCGAAAGGCCGTTCTGGCAAGCATCGAGGGGACTGGTGGTGGAATGGAGAAGTAAACGGAAAGATAAAGGCAAAGAAGGGGGCTTACCCAAAGTTGGTAGAGAGTAGGGATGAGGATGAGAAGCGGAAGAATTGGGAGAATTATAAGATAGCTAGGAGAGAGGCTAAGTTGGCAGTTACGGCGGCTAAAACAACAGCTTTCGAAAGCTTATACGCATCATTAGAAGGTAAAGGTGGAGTAAAAAGTTGTATAGGTTAGCCAAGGCTAGGGAGAAAAGGGCTCGTGACCTTGACAAAGTGAAGTGTATCAAGGATGAGGACTACAAAGTTCTGGGGGAGGAGGTACTCATTAGGAGGAGATGTTAGGCTTACTTTCATAAACTTTTGAATGAAGAGGGAGACAATAGCATTGTGTTGGGGAATTTCGAGCACTCATAGAGGCGTCAAGACTATGGTTATTGTAGGCGTATTAAGGTTAAGGAGGTTAAGGGTGTTATTCGTAGGATGCATAGGGGTAGAGCGACTGGGACTGACAAGATTTCGGTAGATTTTTGGGAGTGTACAGGCGGGGCAGGTATAGAGTGGTTGACTGAGTTGTTTAATGTCATTTTCAGGATGGCAAAGATTCCCGAAGCTTGGAGATGGAGTACGATGATTCCATTGTACAATAACAAGGGTGACATTCAGAATTGCAACAACTATAGAGGTATCAAGTTGTTGAGCCACACTATGAAGGTTTGGGAGAGGGTGGTGGAGTTGAGGTTAAGGAGGATCGTGACTATTTTTGAGAATCAGTTCTGATTCATGCCAGGATGCTCGACTACAAAAACTATTCATCTCGTGAGGAGACTGGTGGAGCAGTATAGGGAGAGGAAGGACTTGTACATAGTATTCATCGACCTAGAAAAAGCTTATGACAAAGTTCTCAGGGAGGTTCTATGGAGGTGTTTGGAGGCTAGAGGTGTACTTGTGGTGTACACTAGGTTGATTAAGGACATGTACGAGGGAGCAAAGACTCGAGTTAGAACTGCGGGGGGAAACTCGGAGCAATTTTTCGTGTTGATGGGGTTGCACCAGGGTTCATCCTTTAGCCCATTTTTATTTGCCTTAGGGATGGATGTATTGACGCGACAAATACAAGGCGAGGTGCCTTGGTGTATGTTATATGAAGATGCGTAGTTTTGATTGACGAGACTCGCGGAGGAGTTAATGCTAAGTTGGAGGTTTGGAGACAGACCCTGGAGTCTAAAGGGTTTAGGTTGAGAAGGACCAAGACTGAGTATTTGAAGTGCAAGTTCAGTGAGGTGACACTTGAGACTGACGTGGAAGTGAGGCTTGATACTCATGACATCCAAAAGAAAGGTAGCTTCAAGTATCTTGGGTCCATCATTCAGGGGAATGGTGAGATTGATGAGGATGTTACCCATCAGATTGGTGCAGGGTGGATGAAATGGAGGCTCGCATCCGGAGTTTTGTGTGATAAGAAGGTGCCTCTTAAACTTAAAGGCAAGTTCTACAGAGTGACGGTTAGACCAGCTTTGTTGTATGGGGCGGAGTGTTGGCCGGTCAAGAACTCTCACGTACATAAGATGAAAGTGGCAGAGATGCGGATGCTGCGGTGGATGTGTGGGTTTACTAGAAGAGATAGGATTAGGAATGAGGAGTGACTTCGGTGGAAGACAAGATGCGAGAAGCAAGGTTGAGATGGTTTGGGCATGTGATGAGACGATGCACGGAGGTCCCGGTGCGGAGGTGTGAGAGATTGGCTATGGATTGTTTCAAGAGAGGTAGGGATAGACCAAAGAAATATTGTAGGGAGGTGATTAGACAGGATATAGCGCAGTTACAGCTTACCGAGGACATGACCTTGATAGAAAGGTGTAGAGGGCACGGATTAGGGTAGAAGGTTAGTAGGTAGGTAAACATCATCCTAGTAGGTAGGGGTGCATTATCGTGTTTCCCTTATTAGTAGTTGTAGGACTACTTTTGTAGTTTGTTGTTCTTCGACTTTTGATACTATCTAGTGTTCATGTAGTTCGATTGTAAGTATTATTTTGTTGTGTCTTGTTATGCGACTATCTGTTATTGTTTATATCTCTTGTGTTTCCATTATGTCTTTTGCTGGGCATTTTTTTTTCTTTTACCTCTTTATTTCACCTCTGAGGTAAACTACGGTTTGCGTACATTCTACCCTCCCCAGACCCCACTTTGTGGGAATACACTGGGTATGTTGTTGTAATGGTATAACGAGCATTTTAACTTATTTTTCATTTTAATTTATTTATTTGATTTTGAATTGAATGTATCAAAAATGTCTCTATATCTTGTGGACTTAAACATGCAGGTAGAAAATTAGAATTAAGGAGTTGTTAAAAAAAGAAAAATGACATTATTTTTGAAACGGACAAAAAAATAGTACGACAAACAAATTGACACGAAGGAAATAATAGTATTCATGATTTATGTATCAAAAAATTTGTTTTCTAAAAAATGTTCAATCTTTTTTCTAAAATATGTCCAGAAAAGCTTATTTAAATAGAAAGCAAATGAAGAATTATTTTTTCTCCATATTTTTAGTAGGACGGTTTCTTTTTTATTCATAAAAAAATATTGAGAAAATTAAAACATCTAAAGCAATTTCAGAAAGTATCCTTAATCGTTGGGCCCATGCACAACATGGGCATTACTGCACTAGTTCTAACATAGCAGACAGAATATTAGAAGAAAGTAAAATATTTCTTGCCACTGAAATTGTTTCTTGATACAAATCATATAAAGGATTGTCAAAAGCATAATAAATTTTAAATATCAACATGTTTCAAATATTTCTTGCCACTGAAATTGTTTCTTGATACAAATCATATAAAGGATTGCCAAAAGCATAATAAATTTTAAATATCAACATGTTTCTTGAATTTTGCTGGTGGTCCATTTCTCTATACAGTTTGGTTGAGCTACAACAACAGGATGACTTTTGAATCAGCTTCCTTAAAAGGATTTTAATTGATCTTCTCACCCAAGTCTTTTGCATTGTATATTTAGTTTCCTGTGCTACTGATGATTTTCATGATCACCTGAGTTAAACAATGGTTGAACCTGTATATCAAGCCATTTTAAGAAGTTAATTGGTCTTTAAGATTAGTTTCTCTCCATTTTCTAGAATTTGATTTTACATTTTTCACTTTGCAGTTCTGCAGAACTGCCCAGGAGCACCCTGAAATCATGTTTCTGAAAGTCAATTTTGATGCAAACAAGTCAATGTGCAAAACTTTGAATGTAAAAGTCCTCCCATATTTCCATTTCTACCGCGGAGCTGATGGACAACTAGAGTCATTCTCTTGTTCACTGGCTAAAGTAAGATGTCTAATAATTAGCTATCTTTTACTAGTTTCACTTGATCATGACAACAAATTGAATTACAAGATTGAAG
Source organism: Jaltomata sinuosa (assembly GCA_003996215.1). Taxonomy (NCBI): domain Eukaryota; kingdom Viridiplantae; phylum Streptophyta; class Magnoliopsida; order Solanales; family Solanaceae; genus Jaltomata; species Jaltomata sinuosa. The sequence goes on from QJPP01000553.1 coordinate 843,935, forward strand.
AACATGTTGAGACTTTTCTGACTTTCTTAAATACCCTGTATTGTTTCATTTTGGATAGACTATAAATCAACCTCTATTACTCAAGAACTGGAAAAGGGCCATTATTTTCTGAGTCCATTTTTACTAATAACTCTTTGGTTATGCACAACAAAATAATTGGCAGTCTTTTGAGGCTAACCAACATGATAGCTTCTCCGTATGGATAACCTTCTTGTGGTAATCTTTTATGCAGTTCCAGAAGATAAAAGATGCTATCCAATTACATAACACAGACCGGTGCAGTATTGGCCCGCCAATAGGAGTGGGAGACCTCACACTTGAACTCCTTTCTGAGACAAAGGATGTACCTACTGCAGCTTCTTCTACATAGAGTTGCGATCTCTATATCAATAGCTTGCATTCGAGCAACCACGAAAGCTATTTATGATGATTACTATATATAGTCATTCACACTTTTTGGTTGCTACATTTTGCACCACTTTAGTTAATGATGTAACTATATGCTTCATTCTTTGAGACAATTGTTGTAGTAATACTTGCAGCTTATATAGGATTATTCAATGGAATTTTATTCCCTATGTGGAAAAATTGAACTGAAAGCATTACTTCCTGGCATTTATGATACTCGTCAATCTGTGCTCGTGGTATAGTGATACACTGGTGGGTGTAATGTACTCGTGACTTGAAACTAAATTGGAAAGTTTTATTGATCAAATGAATTTGTATAATCAGTTACAAGTTTGGGAATCAAATATACCAAACCCTAAATCGACTACCTAATGGAATGGATAAGAAGGAGAAGAAGAGAGCAGAAGAATGAGAAGAGAAGAGAAAGGAGAAACAAGAAGTAGAGGAGAGGAAGCAAGAAAGAGGGATAGTTGCAGCCTTGCAGGAGAGGGAGAGAGGGAAGACTCAGAGGAGATGCAGCATATTCACCAAATATCAAATCGCCTTTGGTAACTCCTGTGTTCACTTATATGAGAGTGAGCACTTGCCTCTTATTAGTTTGGGTCATGACAGTGGGCAAGAGGTGGATCCTCGATTTAAGTTTAAACATTTTTAGCATTAAACTCATTATATTTTTAAAGTTATGCATTCATTTTAACTACCTAAAATGGTCATTTGGCCAAAGTTCTTACCCGAAATGGCATTTGCTATACAGGCAATTATTATTTTTGAAATTATTTTTAGCAGTATACATGCATATCGAGTACATATACATGCGGTATACATGAGGCTATTTTTTTTTGAAAAACTTTTGGCAATGGTACATTTTCGTAAAACCCCCTTGGATTTAAGGGTAAACTGCAGATAGCTTTGATGGTTGAGCATAGGCTACTGCGCTCTCCTTTTTTTCTCACCACATTTACTGTTACTAATAAAGATGAACGTACAATTGCATGAAGTCGACTAGGACGTCACGTGTTTGATTAATGGAAATAGCCGCTTGCACAAATACAGAATAGGGCTATGTACAATAGATTCTTGACATATGGTCCTTCTCCAAATTCCGCGCATAGAGAAAGCTTAGTGTACCGGGTTACCCTACAATTCCATGAAGTACTCCTCTGTGACGATTAACGTATTCATGATCGAGTTGACTTCACTTTTTTTTCCATTTATAAGAGATCCTAAATGTATGATCTCAGGCAAGAAAGAGAGCAAAAAGCTACCTGTATTTTTGCTAAAAAAAAGTTCATTACATTTGAATTTCTTCCCCGAGTAGTAATAATCACAACAATATCCTCGACTACTTCAGGAAACCCTGAACCAAAAAATCCCTAGCCACCAACCTCCAATGCATCCAGCCGGCGGCCATCCACCTCCGATGGTTGGCCTGGCCATTCCCATGGCGAGTACATCCCAATTCCCACCTTTAAACTCCATGTCGAACCCCTCACTAAACCCTCAAAAAAGCTGTGTTGAAACTGCGAGACCCATTGGTAATTATGAAGACATCATCAACTTAAATATAAACAAAGACAAAGGTACTAAGGCAAAGATAGAAGTGGAGCCTATTCCAATGAAGAAAGTAGTGTTTGTTGATGGTATCCCTGTAGTTAAGTGGATGGAACAAGAGGTACACAAGATGAATCTAATAGAGAATTTACAATATGCTATTGTTGGCAAATTCTCTTATGGTTAGCCTGAACTCTCAGAACTTAGGGATTCAATTCCCAAGCAGTGCGGGATTAAAGGTGATTGCACAATTGGTTTTCTGAGAAACAGACACATCTTAATACGGTGTGAGTTGGTTGAGGACTTCATTAACATTATGTCCAAAAATGCCTATACATTGTTGCAAATAGAGCTGTCAAAATAGGCTGGCCCAACCCAGCCCCAGCGGGCCAAAGAGTTAAATGAGTTGGGACGGGCTGACCCTTTTAACTAAAGGACCTTTAAAATAGCAACCCAACTTAACCCTAAGCGGGCCGCGGGCTAGGACGGGTTGGCCCTTCAATAAAAATTAAAAGTGACCAGTAACATGATAAATGAGAAAAAATGTAATTACTAGAAAATCACCAACCATTATAAGTCTTTATTTTAACAACACGTGTATACGATAATAATTAATATCAATCAAATAAAGAAAAAAAACTAGCTAGTTAAAAAGATTGTCAATATATTTTTGCATTTCTGAATTATAATAATCTAAAAATTTACAAATCTTTTATACACAAAAGTTTTGCCCAGTTACAAAATTAAAATTCTAAAGTGTTAAAAATAACGCAATCCATCAATTAGAGCTTAATAATTTCACTTTAACCGGAGGAAGATTTATTGAAGGAAGATTTGAACAAAGACAGAGATCTGGACAAAAAAAATAAAAAATATTATGCACAAAAGAAAGAAAAATGACTTTTAAAAGCCCTAATTTTTCTTGCTGCTTATGAGCAAAGAGAAGTCAGAAGACCAAAGGGCAATAAATATGTATATATGAATATGATATATCATGTATAATATAATATATTGATGTAATATATTATATTACTAATGACTATTGATTAAATGAGTAATTACTATTGTCTATTTGTAATGTACTTTGTACTTCTTTCAGTTTTTGTTTTACCTTGTTTAATTATTTAAAATTTTTTATTTAATAAATAAATATATTATTAATTATTTTTTAACTTAGCGGGTTGATCTCTGAGGCTACGGGTTAGGCCTCTGAGGCTGATGGGCCAAGTGAGGCTGGGCTTATAAGCCTCATTTCTAAATGGGCTGAAAAAACATAGCCCAACCCCACTTAATTAAAGGGTTGGTTGGGTCGGCCTCATGGGCCAAGCCCATTTTGACAGCTCTAGTTGCAAAGGACGGGTATGCATATCAAATGCTCCCTTTCATATACGATGCAAAATTTAAAACAAGTGAAGAAACATCTCAAGCAACTGCTTGGATATCATTCCCAAATCTTCTCCTGACATTCTTTGTCAAAGAAGCCTTATTCTCTTTGGCTTTAGCTGTTGGAAAGCCCTTGCACTTGGATCTAGCGACTGCGAGCAAAACACGCCCTAGTTGTGCTAGAGTGAAGGTACAACTTGAACTGCTTGCAGAAAAATCACAATGTGTTCAGTTGGATATTGAAAATAAAGTTAGCCAAGAGAAAAGATTAGTGAAAGTCAAGATATAGTATGATTCCCTTCCCTCTTACTGTAAGAAGTTCAAGCTACAGGGGGATAGTGAAGATGACTGTAGAGTGCTCCATCCAGAGTTGCAAAAGGAGATAGAAATAACTGAAGAGGCAGTAGCAACAAATCAACAAGAATAGAGAAGATATAAAAGGGCAGTGATTAGCAGATGGAACCCCACAAACAAATATTTTACAAAGAATAAAGGTGAAGCCATAAGTGATAAGGCAGTAGAGAAGAGGGAACTCATCAACACCGAAAACCCTTTTGATGTGCTAGCTGATGAAGCAGGACAAGAAAAAGGCATCAAAGATGAAGCTATAGCCAGTCAAGGTAATAATAATGATTTACGTACCAAATATTGGGTAGATAAGGCATTCAATAGCAACTCAAATTCCCAAGGCCCTCCATCACCAAATAAAGATCCAAGCAGCAGCTCCCAAAAAAAGCAGGTAACACACCTGAAAATAGCAACAAGAAGAAATCATCAGGGGCACATGACAGTAGCGCAGAGTCACAGGGCTCCCCATCACCAAAGAAAGCTCCCAACAGCAGCTCTCCAAAGATAGCAAGTAAAATACCTGATCCCAGCAACAAAAAGATATCAACAGAGGAAAATGAAATCAGTATAAAATGGAGTGATAGAGTAGAAAATGAGAATGATATAGAGTTGGAAGAAGGTGAATTAGAGACGGGAGAATCAGGGATGTACATTGTGATTTCCACACAACCTAAAGCTTTGGCTATAGTACCTGCTGCTACAGCCATATCAGATGATCAGTGGGAAGGTTAGACAATAATAGAACAGGAGAAAACAAAATAATTAAAGATACAAGGCAACAAACAAAGGGCACACAGTTGCTTCTTGAGGCAACATCACAGTATAAAAGTCCAACACAAGTAATACATGATATTGTAACACATAAGTTGGAAGATACAGAGCTGTCAGGGGAAGCAGACAGAACAGAAGATAAATCAACAGAACATGGTACAGAGGAAATAAAGGAGAATGAAGATGTTTGGGAGCAAGAAAGAAAGAAGGTCGATCTATCTCAAAATTCAACCAGGAAGTACATGAGGAAGTGCAAAAAACAGACAGAAACAGAGTCTCAACTACCAAAAAGGGTGGTGCCAAAAAGAGGGATTCCAAACAAGTCTAGTAAATGATGATGAAAGCTATATTTTGGAATATCAGATCTATTAACACTCCGCAAGCTTTTAACAGGCTGCAGATGCTTAGTAGACATCATAAATATTTTCTGATAGCTCTAATGGAGCCTTTTCAAAATAGAAGACACATACAGGGTTACAAAAGAAGGTTGAACATAAACATGGCGGGAGCAAATATAAATAATAAGATCTGGTTATTTGTTACAGAAGGGATTGATATAGAGATAATCAATGATGCAGAACAACAAATAACTCTAAAGACTACTTTCTTGGATACTCAGAAACACATGTTGATCACAATTGTATATGCTAAGTGTACTGAAGGTGAAAGGATTGATATGTGGAATGATATATATATATATATATATATATATATAGGTGTGCTGATACCACATCTCCATGGTTGATAGGTGGGGATTTTAATACTATACTGAATGAGGAAGAGAAGATTGGGGGACTGCCAACCACTCAACAGGAAATGGAAGATTTTGCATACTGTGTTAACTCATGTGAACTTGTAGAAATTCCTTTCCAAAAAAGCTCATTTACTTGGTGGAATGGAAGAGAAGGAGCTAATTGTATATTTTAGAGATTAGATAGACTTATGGACAATTCACAACTACTGGACTGGCTCCCTACAATAAAAGTGGAACATTTTCCAAGAAAAGGGCCAGACCATTCACCACTGTTCCTGACAATAAATGTAGAGGCTCAACCTACAATCAAAATTTTTAAGTTTCTTGCCTTTTGGGTGGAAGATCAGACATTGAAAGAGGTAGTAAATCAGAATTGGCAGACTACTGAAAGAGGAAATAGCTTTTGGGTTTTCAAACATAAGCTAAAAAACTTGAAAAAGGCTTTGAGGGCTTGGAGTAAAGAGAGATTTGGGGACATATTTCAACAACTAGCAATCAGAGAAGAGATCATGAAATTAAAGGAGAAATTATTTGAGGAAGATCCATCTTTTGCTAATAGGATAGTCATACAAAGAGCTCAAGCAGAGGTAAAGAAATATCTTCAGTTTGAAGAAGAATTTTAGAGACAAAAGGCTGGAACTACATGGTTTGATAAAGGGGGGATAGAAACACAAGGTTCTTTCATAGCCTTGTAAAGGGAAGAAGAAGAAGACTGCAGATCCATAGAATCAAAAATGCTGAAGGAAACTGGATTGAGGACTCTGAAGAGGTGGCTGATGAGGTAGTAAGCTTCTTCAAAGACCAATTTACTCAAGAAGAAAAAGGTACCAATTATGATATATTAAACTACTTACCAGAAATGGTAACAACAGAAGATAATAGAATTTTGGTACAACTGCCTACCATGGGGGAGGTGAAACAGGTTGTTTTTTGCTTAAAAGGAAGTAGCTCAAGTGGCCCGGATGGTTTCTCAGGTCTCTTCTACCAGCACTGTTGGGAGAGAGTGAAACAGGATATGTATAGTATGGTAAAGGAGTTCATTGAAGGTAATACTCTTCCTAAGAGTGTTACTCACACAAACTTGACACTTATTCCAAAAAAGGAAGTGATAGAAGGCTTCACGGATCTAAGGCCCATTAGTCTCAACAATTTTATTAATAAAGTCATATCTAGAGTATTGCATGAGAGGATGGAAGGAATGTTACCTAGATTGATATCCAAAAATTAGTAAGGGTTTATTAAAGGAAGGAGCATCATCGAGAAAGTCTTACTTGCTCAGGATATAGTGTCTGACATCATATTGAGAGAAAAGCCAACTAATGTTGTCATAAAGCTGGACATGTCAAAGGCCAACCTGAAATTCTATGTCTTGGACCTTGTGATCCGTATAATCCTTTTGCCTGCTTTGGGCAGCTAGTAACTTGGTCTGAATGCCTCTTACCTTTTCTTGCGCTTCCCTTACCAAGTCTACGCCCAAAGGATTTACATCGCCTTTCTTAAACCACCCGATGGGTGACCTACAACTCCTCCCATATAGAGCCTCAAACGGTGTCATGTCAATACTGGAGTGGTAGATATTATTGTATGAGAACTCACACAATAGTATAAACTGGTCCCAATGACCCCCATAGTCAATCACAAATGCTCTCAGCATGTCCTCCAATACCTGAATCATTCTCTCTGACTGACCATCAGTCTGAGGATGGAAGGTTGTACTAAAGGTGAGTTGAATGCCCAACTCCTCATGCAACTTACCCCAAAACTTGGAGGTAAACTACGTACCCCTATCTGAAATGATGGACAGTGGCTCTCCATGCAATCTCACTATCTTCTTCACGTAGATCTTAGCCAATTGTTGTGAATTTTAATCCATCCTGATCGGAATGAAGTGAACTGACTTGGTCAGCCTGTCATCAATGACCCAAATTGGGTCATACTTCCCCAAAGTCTTGGGGAGACCCACCACAAAATCCATGGCTATTCTCTCCCACTTTCACTCTGGGAATGGGCATTCTCTGAAGTAGTCCTGCAGGTCTTTTGTGCTCATACTTTACCTACTGGCAATTCTTACACCTGGACACAAAATCTGCTATATCCTTTTTCATCCCAGGCCACCAATAAAGTTCTCAAATTTCTGTACATCTTGGTTACACCCGGATGAATTGAATATCGCGAATCATGAGACTCTGCCAACACCTTCTGAATTATGTCATCAACCCGAGGAACACAAATCCTTCCTTTGAAATTTAACGCACTGTCAGAATCCAACGTGGCATCTCTGGACTCTATAGATATTTCCTTTCTCTGAATCCTGCTCAACTGCGAATCCTGAAATTGTTTGGCCTTTATCTCCTCTATGAATGTGGATTTGACCTCAATACTGGCCAAAATCCCACCTTGTTCTGAATTACCCAAGTGCATAAACTTGTACTCCAATGCCTGAATTTCCTTTGCTAGTGGTCGTTTGGACAACACCAAACAAGCCCAACTGCCCATGCTAACTGTTTTCCGGCTCAGTGCGTCTGCCACCATATTAGCCTTACCGAGATGGTACTTAATAGTCACATCATAGTTCTTTAACAACTCCATCCACCTTCTCTGCCTCAGATTCAAGTTCGTCTGAGTAAAAACATGTTGCAGGCTGCGATGATTAGTGAACACCTCACACTTGACACCATAGAGGTAGTGTCTCCAAATCTTGAGTGCAAACACCACCGCTGCCAACTCCAAATAGTGAGTCAGATAGTTTCTCTCATGTACCTTCAACTGCCTAGAAGCATAGTCTATCACATTCCTATCCTGCATCAATACAACACCCAAACTAGAATGTGAAGCATCACAATAAACAGTAAAGTCCTTACCTTCAACCGGCAAAGACAAAATAGGAGCCATGGTCAGAAGTGTCTTGATCTTTTGGAAGCTCTCCTCGCACTTGTCGGACCACACAAATGGTACATCTTTCTGTGTCAGCCTAGTCAAGTGGGTAGCAATGGATGCAAAATCCTTGGTGAACCTACGATAGTAGCCTACAAGCCCCACAAAACTTCTCACCTCAGTCGCCGTGCTAGGCCGGACCCAACTCTTGACTTCCTCAATATTCTGGAGATCTACCATCACCCACTTTTCTGACACTACATGCCCCAAAAATGATACTGAAGTCAACCAGAACTCTCACTTGGAGAACTTCGAATAAATATTTTGACGTCTCAAAATGTCCAACACTATACAGAGATGTTTAGCATAATCCTCCTGACTCTTGGAGTATATCAAACTATCATCAATGAAAATAATAATTAATCAATCCAAGTACGGTTTAAACACCCCATTCATCAGACTCATGAATGTCGCCAGTGCATTGGTCAAACCAAATGACATCACTAAAATTCATAATGTCCATACCGAGTCCGAAAAGTAATCTTAGGAATATCCTCGGGCCTAATTTTCAATTAATGATACCCTGACCTCAAGTCAATTTTTGAAAACACCAATGCACCCTGTAACTGGTCAAATAGATTATCAATACGGGGTAGAGGGTAATTATTCCGGATGGTAACCTTGTTCAACTGCATGTAATCTATGCAAATCTGCATACTACCATCCTTCTTCTTTACAAACAATATCGGAGCACCCCAATGCGAAGCACTAGGGCGGATAAATACCTTATCTAGGAGTTCCTGAAGCTAAGACTTAAGATCTCTTAACTCTGCCGGAGCCATTCGATTTGGAGGAATGGAAATTGGGCGAGTGCCCGGCTCCAGGTCAATACAGAAATTGATATCCCTGTCCGGAGGCATGCCAGGCAAATCCGCTGGAAACACCTCTCAGAACTCTAAAACGACTGGAACTGACTCAATAGAGGGGGACTTCACACTATCATCCTAGAGATGAGCCAAAAATGCTAGACACCCTCTTCCCACTAGCTTCCTAGCCCGAACGAATGATATTATTTTGGCCGGCCTAGACCTGTACACACTTTCCCACTCTAGCCTATCCTTACCCAGAATTTCTAGAGCCACAGTCTTGGTGTTATATTTCAACACAGCATGATACGGGGATAACCAAGTTATGCCCAAAATAACATCAAAGTCAACCATATCCAGAATTACTAAGTCTACCCAAGTATGCAACCCCACAAAAACAACCAAACGATTATGATAAACATAGGTCGCAATCACCGACTATTCCATCGGGGTAGAAACATGGATTGGGGAATCCAAAATATCACATATCAAGTCCAGACCCAATGCAAAACTCACAGACACATAAGAATATGTTGCACATTGTCAAATAGTACCGAAGCCATTTTAACACCGACAGGAATAGTACCTATGATCACCGCATCTGATGCCTCAGCCTCGGTCCTCCCTGGAAATGCGTAATAGTAAGCTCGATCATCAATCCGGGCAACTTCCTTGGCCGGCTGCGCCACACCCCTTCCCGCGCTGTCATTCCCTCTCTCTCTGACCTCCTCAAAAGTTACCTCACCTACCTTGTGGATGACCTCTAGCATGACCACCTCTACCTTCTAAGACCACAGCCTTAGACTGCTGCTGAACATGATTACCAATCTTCCTGTGAGGGAATTCCTTCTTAAAGTGGCCCAAATCACCACAATGGAAACAACCACGATCAAGTGTAGACCTTCTAAAAGATGTGTGGGAAGCTCCCTGACCTCTAGGAGCTGAAAACTGCTGATTAATTCCCGAAGGAGTACCTGTAGCAGCTGGCAGAGCAGACTGAATAGGACGGGCTGAGTATACCTCCTGATTCTGGCCCCTGGAGTACGAACCACTGTAATTTCCCTTATTTCGAGGCTTCTTGGCTAACACCTTAGCCAGCCCCGCTTGCTTGACTCCCTCAAGTTTCTTTACATAATCTGCCACTTCATTGAAGCCTTTCCCTGAAGAAGTCATATGCACAGACAATACCTGAAGCTCGGTATTCAAACCCTTGACAAACAATCGAACCCGCTCCTCCTTGAAACCCAACAATTGTGTAGCAAAATGAGACAAGGCATGAAATTTTGCCTCATAAGCAGAGACTGACATGCTACCCTGCTCCAAATTCAAGAATTCATCCTTTTTTTGGTCCCTCAAGGTACGGGGTACGTACTTCTCTAAGAAGAGAGCGTGAAACTGCTCCCAAGTCAGTGGAGGCAAAATAGACGACCGACAATCCACATGAGACCTCCACCACTGCTTGGCATCACCCTACAGCAGAAATATGACGAACTCAACCCTATATTGTTGCACAATGCCCAGCTTGTGCAGCCTCTCATATAAATCCAGTATGAATTCATAAGCATCTTCCCTATAGATACCCTAAAATGTGGGAGGTTTCAGCTTGAGAAACTTGGTCAGCATTTCATGTTCACTTCCTGTCATTACTGGGCCTAACATTGGCTTGAAGAAATCACCTGTGCCTGAAGCTACATCCATCCTAGGAGCCGTAGAGTCTGCTGGCTGAGTGCCCAGATCCTGATTTGCAACGCCCGTGGGTATGGCTCCAGCACCAACCAAACCACTCAAGAAATTCCAAGCCTGCTGAAATGCTTCGGGCGTCATAGAGGGAAGGCCTGCACCTCCAGCCGGTGTTGCCTCTGCCTCTGTCTGCGCCCTTTTATCCTATACAACAACTTCTATATCTTCGTCAACCTATTCTTGAGGTGGGGGAGGGGTTGTCTCTCATGCTCCTGCAGAAGCTTGAGCCCCACCCCTGGCAGGTGTGGCTCTCACTCATCCTCCACCTCTTCCCCTGCCTCTACCATGGATAGCCGGGCCTGCTACTGGGACTGTTGGTCTCGCTCCATTGTTCCTTGTGTTAACCATCTGCAGACAGAAGAGTGAAAGAGCCAGATACAAATTTGTATCAACAGATACCAATTGGAATCAAGTTATAGCACGATGGAAGAAAGAAGAGATAGTTTTCCGAAAGTCCTATAGCCTCTCGAAGAAAAGTATGGACGTCTCCGCACCATTCTGCAAGACTCTACTAGACCTGTTTTAGTATGATAAGATCAACGAACTTAGGGCTCTGATACCATCTTTGTCATGACCTAGACCGTCGTGAGTGGCACCCACCCAACCTCCGAATGAGCGAACCAGTAGAACTCAATCCTTAGCATAGCCTAACAGCCTAAAACCAGTGTGCAAAAAGTAAACTACCAAACAACATAAATAAATCAACTCTATTAAAATATACCCTATGGAAAATCCCTCCCTAGAATCTGAAAGTCATCGTACCAAAAACATCTACTAAAACTAGAGTACAAGGATGCAACCCCAAATGAAGAAATAGTCTAAGCCCAAAACAAGTGGGCTACAACTCAATAGATAGAAATCAAGGCAGCTTGGTCGAACAGCTCACCCTTGATATCTCAAAGTGTCAGGCCTACAGGTGAGATCGTGCGTCAACCGCCGGAAGATTTCCTGTATTCACAAAAGACAAGCAAGTGCAGTACTACACAACCATCGTGTACTGGTAGGATCATCATCCAGTTCCAAATAAATAGTGTATGAATAGCACAGAAGTCAAGTAAGAGTACAGAAACACGTAAACAAGTCAACAGATATTTCTAGACTACAAGTCTCTCCCTAACTTGTCCCCACATGTAAACCACTTCAACAACCATTATCAACAATTCACAATAACAACAATTATACCGCGTTACATATCCCAAACCCACCCTGGATCCCCTCTAGGCAACACCTAAGTGTCAAACATACAACCGGGCTTACACCAAGACCGAACTCATAGATTAATGTAATAACTTGGCCTCTCAAGGACCAAAATGCACAAATACAAATCATAAACACAACTCGGTCCACTCAGGGAACCATTAGTAAGGATGCACCAATACAATAAAGTAAACCCGTACCAGGCGTGGTACTCGATCCAACCGTTAGTATATACCATACCAGGCGTGGTACCCAAGCTAACCATTAGTATACCCCATACAAAGAATGGTACCCGAGCCAACCGTTAGTATATCTTATACCAGGCGTGATACCCGAGCCAACCGAATGCCACATAAATCCATAGTCACAACAATGAATAATCAACACTTGTAAACCAATAAGCAAAACACCTAGTTCATTTCACCAGATTGAAAAACACGATTTTTGGATATTCTTAACCATTCCCTAAGCAATGCATACCACACAATTACTTAGACATGAGTACACAAACACATAATACATACAGGAATCAATAACCATCACCTACCTCAAATAATCAAGCTCTACAGTGCCGGATCTTTCCCTTTTTCAGGATCCCTTGATTGTTCTCAGTCTAGAAACAACAACATAAACACTATAGTTAATTAACTGGTCTAAATTACCAGGATTGTACAAAGATCCTAATCTCAAGGCCAAACCATGATCATTCCAACCCTTTTCGGGCTTTTCCGCTATTAATTCACCTAAGATTATCATGTATACCAATACATTCAGAGAATTAAAGCTTAGTGATCAATACCCATTAACTATAAACAATACCCAAGAGCTCTAGCACCCTAGAATCCTACTTTTTCCTCGGATTCTATAATCCTAGGTTATCCCAAACCTTTATCCAAGCCCACCCCTAGCAATTCTATAGTGTAAGAAAGATATCACAGAGTTTGGGGTGTAGAATCCTTACCTTTAGGATGAAAAATGGTGAAAAACTGGTAGAAATCGCCCAAAATCTCCCCTTTCTTCTACCAATACGAGTTGCAAAAAAACTGAACTATTTTGAGGAAGTTTCTACATTAAATCTCGTCACGCTCCACTATACCGGTCCGCTCCGCTATAGTGGTACCACCGTAGTGGAGTCGTCCGCTATGGCGAAGGCTGACCGACGTGGACTTCCACTATAGCGGTATTTTATCCGCTACGGTGGAGGTTGCTATGGCGGAGTGTCAACCACTATGGCGGTTGACACAGGACAGAAAGTCATAAAATCTCCAAAACTGGTCCATTTTACAACACACTTATTTTTCCAACGTCCCGAAACAACCCCTTCATGTCAACCTCGATTCTGGGAGTTCTACTTACCCGAATTCGATTCTGAAAATTCCCCCGGACTCCTTTATGTCTTAAATAAAAGGAAAACTATCTCAAATCAATACATCTAACCCAATCCTTAAACGGATTGCACTAGACCATACCTCACTCCAAAATTGGCCGAGACTAGCCTAGCCCACAATTTCAAACTCCCAAACCCGGAGTTTTCTAACTCTAAAAATTGGTACGAATGATTTACCCATAACGATGGACCCGATCGTTACACAACCTCAAGACCCAAACCCATAAGAAAAGTTACGCTCAGGAGGTGTACTATAATCGGATGTTCCCTTGACTTGTATTTTGATGTTGTTGTATCTTTTTGGGATGAAGGTGTGCTGTAATTATTGGTTTTTGTTTGGAGGGTGAAAAGTCATCGTATATGTTTGAATCTCTCTTGATGATTTATCGTCACACTTATGGTATCTAAACAATATTTCAGAATTTGTGTATAATGATTAGTTTAACTACTATTTGGTAATTTCTTTTTCAAACTTTTGTTATTTGTCCTTTTTATTTTTTGTAGTACATATTTGGTGTGGTGAAAGTTGCTGGAGCTCCTATTACTAGTGGGCTTGTTACTGGACAGCTTTAGGTGACTTTCTTGTGGTGAAAGTTGCTTGAACTTTCAAAACAGAGTGTTCTCCTTAACCAAATCCAACTTCAAGTTGTGGTAAAAGTGAAAATAGAGATTTGAGTATTTTTCAAACTCTAAATATAATTTCAAGTTGTATTTATAATTTTCATGGCCAAATATTGATTTTCAAAAAATGAAGAACTCTGTCGAAAACTCTCTTTTCTTTAGATCATCTTCTAAGCGTAACTTTTCCTTATTTGTTTGGGTGGGTGGATTATGGGTTTTGTCTTTAGGTTAGGTCGGGGTGATGGGTTAGTAGAATGGTGTTTATTAAAGAATTTGAGTTATTTCAAGAAATTGGGGGATTCTGTTAGATTGGGGGGTAAGAATGTAAAGTTTATTGACAGCGGAGGTAAAAATAGCCCCAAAGTATGACAAAGGACAAAGTTAGCCAATACACTAAAGTAGAAAGATAAGTTTGACCCTTTTTCCTATTCTTTATTTATGTAGTCCAAATTTTGTCTCCTATAATTTATACCTTATTTATTTTTCAGAGTGATTCTTTCTACATAATTTCACCTATTTTTAGATTGATTTTTTCTCCAAATTTTGCCGATTTTCAGATTGATTCTTTTTTCATAATCTTGCTCATTTTCAAAGTTATTTTTACTCCCCTTGTATGAAATTATGAATTAATTATTCATCACTATAAACCAAAATATTGCACATATTATTATAAAATTAAACTAAAAGAGTAACAATATGAAGTAAGAAAATAGACAAGAAATGAGAGAGCAAGAGATGAGAGCTTTCTTATTCTTTCAAGTATTTCTCAAATCTTCAAATGTATTCTAGTGTCACAAACATCATCCTTAGAACCTATATTTATAGTATTACATTGAGGAATATTAAAGGGTGCAATAAACATGGCATTAATCTTTGAGGAGATGGAGAAGACAATGGTGTTATGGATGATCAATGAGGAGATGGGAGTTACTACTCATCAAGGAGAATTATAGTGTGGAGGTTACTAGGAGTTATGGACATCCACAAATAAGATGACAATATTATGTTACCACACAATTATTTACAGCACTCCCCCTTGAATGTCCATTGATAGATAATGTGCCTCATTAAAATCTTACTAAGAAAAATCTTGTGGGAAAAAATCCTAGTGAAGAAAAAAGAGTACACATATCTTGTAATATGTATTGTTTACTGCCTCGTTAAAAACCTTGCCAGGAAAACCCATTGGGACAAATCGTAGGCTAAGGAAAAAAGAATGCAACGCTTATTTACTCCTCCTGACAAAGACATCACTTAATCTTGTAGATGATACATCCCAATCCAGCTTCTCAAAGTGTTGGGATCGATAATGCTTTCGTCAAATATTCCACCAAAATTGAGCAAAATAGTCCTTTGCTGAAATATACTTTGTTTTGTCTTCTTCGATATATTCTTCTTTCAATTGAGCTATGCAAGAAGAATCATGTCATATAGTATTGCAACCTCAATCTCAAAGAAAATCACACATCTTCTTATGTGTAGAGCCACTTTCTTTATAAGTTTCTAGTAACTTTACTTGACTTGAATAAATGTCAATCATTGACTATCTTGTAAAATATAATAATATGACAATGGCCTCACATGCAAATAGAGAACTTCATATGATCAAACACTTTGTAGATCAAGTAATCTCTTGTATTTGGATATCCAACAAATTTTTGACAATATTGGTTAGAAACAATCATCTATATCAATATTTAATTTTACTTAATATTTTCACATAAAAGTGAAATTATGTCTTTAATTTGCTGCACATTAACAAGATTATTATTTCATGTATAGAAATAGCAGGATATATAAGTGCACCAATTGCACTAAAACATGACACTTTCTGACCATTTTCATGAGATCGAAATTGATCTTTCTTTATGTTAAGCGATCTTACAACCATTGGGGTACAATTCCATGGAATCGCTTTAACCTTTTTAAATCCTTCATGGATTTTCATATAACCTTTTTCATCTAGACATAACAACCATTCTTTATACGCATTCAAGTTTTTCATCTATTTCTAGATTAAAACAAATCTCATTGCATCCATCATAGAAGTAAAATATCTCCAAACGATAATGCCAGGACTTTTGTGAAAAATCTTTATGCCTCAAGGCACAAGACGTACTTTATATCTTATGATTTTATATTTTGCACAATAATCCATTTGAACCCCGCAGGTGTCATGGCCCAATTTCTCATTCATGATGACACCTACAACCACCCAGTAGGCGAATAAATCTCTGTAGCCTTGAATGATTAGTAATGGGCTACTATCTAGCAGCAAGCGGAAGAAAACGTAACATAAGCGAAAGCAAAGGATACAAATAAAAAAAAGAAACAACAGGAATAAAACAGAAGCTAAAACCAACCCAAAACCTGGTATCATAGTATACGAGCCAAAACTAAGTATAAGGAGTACAAGGGAACCAAAACAATATATACACAAATCTGTCTCCGAATAACAAAAGAGTACATCACACAAGGATGAGATAATCATCTAAACTCCGGTCGCTAGGAGCTCACCCTTAGTATTGATTGGCTCAAAACACCTCGCACAAGGTAGCACGATCAGCAACGAGAACTCACACTTGGATCTGTACCAAAAGATGCAGAAGTGTAGTATGAGCACCAATTGCAAAGCAATAGGTAACAATAGGTATCATAGGCCGACTGGGCACATATAAGATAAAAGAGCAGTAATAAGCAGAACAGAAGAAAATAGTCATAGAAATCAATAAATAAGTACACGAAAGCTAACATGGAAGGAATACAAGCATAAAACAACATACATGGCTAGCTACTAGAATATATATTACAGGCATAGGTGAAATAAAAAAGTAACACACCTGGGATCCTCGCAATAACAATATATATATATATATAAGTTTTTAGAAAACGAGCGGTATACCATTAACCTCAATTAAAAAAGAGAAGGAGGAAAGCTGAATAACGATAGCATGCTTGAACACATGAATAATAACCAAGCCAAGCTATATAATACTAGTCTCGATATCCAGTTACAATAAGAAATTAGCATAAGGAATCATATCTTGATAAAGCAATAATAAGTATACCTACAGTCCCAATGGGTGCTCGTACACCCAAGGAACACAAACAAGTGAAGACAAACCCTCTGGCATCCCACATTACCAGAGCATACACTCAACAAATAGTAAACAAGGGTGGAACCTTACACAAAAGAATGGTATGATGCATGATGAAACCTGGGTGGAATAGTAACCCTGTATGTACCCCATACGGTGCCTAAAGGGCCCAGTAGATAGGTTCCATAGAAGGAAACTGCCTGTATACCTCAACTCCACCGTATACCCCTCCTTAGGCACACGCAGCTCGAAGCCCCTAGTCCAGATCGGCAAGGTCCATGGCGGTCCATGACCATATACTAAATCTCACTCTCAATATCATCATCTGGAGTGGGTTCGGATCTAAGCTATTAACCAAAAATCTCGAATATGCATGCTCAGACTCTATCCAGGTCTAAAACAGTGAAGTAAGTCTCAAAAACCCATCATGGGTGCCCGAACATAACCGGGTCTAAAACAGTAGGAAAATAGATCTGATGCTCGGTCCGATCGAGTCTGGTATCATCTCAAATTAGTAAGAAGCCAATCTAGCACTATGGCCCAGCCGGGTCTGGTAATAGTAGGAAAAACTATAATAAAAATCATCTTTTAACTCTTTTACCCCAAGAAGATCCACGTAAGTGAGTTCCAAATCATTTTAATGTCATTTCAGCCAAAAATGGGCCCCTAAGGCCATGCAAAACTTAAGAAACCAATAACAGTGGCCTGAAGCCAAAACCATAGTAAAATATGCCAAAAACCTTTTTATATGCAAGGAAATGTCATGCTCAAACACAAACAATAGACCAACGGTTCGCAATCGACCTATCAGCCCTGCACAGTCCCCAATCACTCTACAACACAGATAACAAGCATAAAATCCTGATATTAATGTCTGGGACTCGAGTACATCCTCATATAGCCCACCATCTATATTCCAAAGTCAATACAAGGTCACACAGGACCACAAGGATAATAATATCATCTATAACAAATACTACAAGCATCGAAGGAAGAAAAGTTAGGAATGAAGAAACAGTCAAGGTCTGTGGTACCAAGCTAGTAAACCCAACCCAAGGATGCTTAGTGATGTGCCAGAATTTAACGGCACTTTCGACGCTTAAAACAAAGGATTTTTGGGAGTTCTTAAGTACATTTTGTTGGATTTAATGTCGTTTGTTACATGTATAGGGAAAAGTATGAAATAAATGAATAAAACCAAAATTTTGCAGTTTTTAGGGAAGAACATAAGCCACCACGGGCGTCACATCTACGACGGCCCATGGGGCAAGCCGTCAGAACCTAGCAGCTAGAGAGGCCAAGGCTTTCAAGCCTGACGGGCTGCCACGATGCCCGTGGAAGACACGATGGGATGTCGCTGTGCCTGTCGAAATGATCTAGGGAAGCAAGCAAGAGTTAAGGCAAGGCGACGGGCACCCACGATGCCCGTGACTGTCACAATGCCCCATCACTGTTGCCCATGTAAATTGGGTAGGAGAGCTGGAGAGGAGCCAAGTGCAGGCGATGAGAAGGCCACGATGGGCGTCGCAGCCTTGATGTCTCATCACCTCCGCCCGTGAGATCTTGGTAGGGGCCTGGACATGAAGACCTGAAGATAGCCGATGGGTGGGTCGCACCTACGATGACCCGTGAGGCATCCCATTAGTGATGCCGCATCCAGCTTCTCCTAGATTTGTTAGGATTTAGTTTCTTTGTCTATAAATACTTCCCCTTAGATTTTATTTTTGACGGCTACATAATATTTTTGAATAGTTATTCCTTTGTTATTTTGGTGTTGACTTTAAACACAAGTTCTTGAGATTAAAATATTGCTCTTGGTTAATTGAAGTGTTCTTGATATTTTCTTCAAGATTCCGGATTTCTTTGTGCTAATTTGTAAGTATCTATTGATGATTGCACAAACAACCATTAATTGTGTACTTATGAACATGAGTAGTTAAATCCACAACTAGGGTTGTGGGAACCATGAAAAATTAATAAAGTAGGCAAAGTACTTAGTAATTCTAGGGCAATATTTATGCATGTATTGTTCCTCTCTTCGTAATGATTGCTTTTTAGCAGTGTACAATATTAGAACTCACCTTATCCTTACTTGCCGGACCAAGGAGGTAACGAATGGGAAAAGGGTTGTTCAACGACGGAGATTTGAGGCTACCAACCCTCATCTAATAGCTTGACCTTGTCCAGGAATAGCTAATCTGGGATCCAAGGTAAGGGTTAGTAAAGCATACACCCGCGGCCGGACCAAAGCGTGTGTGAAATTCATCTAGCTGCCGGACCAAGGAGTTAGGTGAACCCAACTTACCGATTCTGCATGCTAAGTATCAAACTAGTTTACTAAGTACAAAAGCCTTACTAAGTTATGATCTCATGGGGAACACTACCCTAGTTGCTTCTATTATTGATAACAACTGTTGAAATTGACATATGTTACTTGTTACGAATTTGACTTATGATACTTCACTGTTACTTAAAACCCCCCTTCTCATGGGAAATAAACGGCTAACAGCGCAAGTAAACACTAATTGACCATAGTCCTACCATATTCCCTGTGGGATCGACCCCAACTTTCTTTGAGTTTTATATTTGAACAACGACCACTTATGCTTCTTTTGGAGGTGTAATTTGGGCGTATCAAATTTTGGTGCCGTTACCGGGGAATACGATTTAGGATTAAGAGAGATTGTGTTTATTTCACTATTAGTCCTTATTTCCTGATTTTACTTTTTCTGTTGTTTTTGTTTTGTTCTACAGGTTGCACACTTGTGTATGCCCAATACAAGGAGTCAAGGTAATCCATTGATCCCGTACGATCCTGAGCTCTCCAAAACTTTAAGAAATATGGCTAAAGAGGGAGATCATAAGACACAGGAGAAGATCATAGCTCGGTTGTTGGCTGAAGCCGAGCAGAGGAAAAATGAATCTGTGCAAAGGCAAAAGGCAGGAGAAGATGCCCTTGCTGCTGAAGATGCTCGAATTGCTACTGACCTGGCAGCTCGAAAGGCGGCAACTGAGCAAGCAAAGCAAGCACAACAACAAGCTGGCCAAGACGAGGCAACAACTAGATGGAATATACCATAGAACAGAGGCCAACAATTACAACAACCCAGACAGGCTCCTCGTTACTATGATTATGACGATGATGATGAAGTAGAGGAGTCTGGCGTTATTGGAGCTATAGTGTTGCCACCATTGACTGAGGAAGCGAAGTTTGACATTACCAGCCCCATCATCCAGCTGATGAATCATATGGGACTGTATGCTGGAAAACCTATAGAAGATGCAAACCTTCATGTGAAGAATTTCACTCAGATTTGCAAGGCGTATAGTATACCATGAGTGAAGCAAGATGCTATTAGATTGAGGTTGTTTCCCTTCTCATTGACAGGCGAGGCGAATGCGTGGCTCTCAGAACTGCCCGACAATTCCATAGACACATGGCAAGAGCTGAAGAGTCAATTTTTAGAGCAATTCTTTCCTCTATCAAAGATGCTGCAGTTGAAGCAAGAAGTCTACCATTTCAAGCAGCTACCTGCAGAGGCATTATATGAGTCCTGATTGAGGTTCAAAAAGAATTTGAAGCAAGTTCCAAGACATGGAATTCCTTTAAGGCATCTGATGGAGATCTTTTACAAAGCATTAAACGCCAACACAAAAGTAGTGGCTGACACTGTAACTGGAGGAGCTTTCATGGAGAATTCATATCTCGAAGCGTCAGAGATGCTAGACAGGGTCACAAAAACCAACAGAGCATGGCATACTAGAGAGGCAGAGACCCTAGCAGGTACATACGCAGTTGGTAAGTCTGCGGATTTAAATGAATTGCAAGACCTCAAACAGGAAGTTGCTGAGATAAACATGACAGTTGGGTGACTTGCAAGGAAATTCCTGGCTGAGGGAGTAGAGAAGGTAAAAGCCATCAGTTCATAAGTTAAAGCACCTAGGCCAGACGATTACTCATCCAAAGAGAAGGTTAGTTATCTGAATGATCAAGGGGCGGGTTTTCGAGCATCTGGCCAAGGAAATCAAGGTAAAAATAGAGACAGAGATAACTACTACAATTGGTTCGGTTACAGAGATAGGAGCAGAGGTAAAGACAGAGATGGTGACTGGCAGAAAAAGGATGGGTACAAGAATGATAGAAGTGGTCTTTATGTCCCTCCAGGAAATCGCGAAGATAAACCTGGACAACCCAGCATAAGGGAGCTGCTCAACATGGTGTTTTAAAAGGTTGACTCCACGGATGCAAGCATGAAAGAGATAAAAGCTGACCTTTCAAATATCAATCAGAGAGTGGATTCCCATTCTATCTCCATAAAGCAGCTTGAGACACAGATGCACCAGATTTCCACTTGCATGAATCCGCGTCAAAAGGGTACTCTTCCAAGTGACACCATTCAAAATTTGAAGAACGACCGAAAGGTTATGGTGGTGACTACTCGAAGCAGAAAGCAAACCGTTGATCCTCTCTTGCCTAGAGTTGTTGATGAGCCAGCCAAAGTTGAAAAGGAGGATACTGAGATTTTGGTCGAGCCTGAGGAAAAAGATAGTGGCGAAGGGCCAAGTGAGATACAACCCTATTGGTTGAAAGTAAAGAGAAAAGAGGTTACACCGCTCATGAAACCCATGCCATTGCCTCTTCCACCTTACACCCAGAGATTGAAGAAAAAGGTTGAGGACGACAAATTTCACAAGTTTATCTCCATGCTGAAACAACTCTCAGTGAATATTCCTTTGGTTGAAGCATTGGAGCAGATGCCTGGATATGCTAAATTCATAAAGGATTTGGTGACTAGGAAGAGGACGGTAAGCTTTGAGCCAGCTGATAACTTGCACCATTGTAGTGCAATAGATTCCCGCTCTTTGGTGCAAAAGAAGGAAGACCCGGGAGCGTTTACCATTCCTTGCACGATTGGAGCATTCTACTTTGCTAAGGCATTGTGTGATCTGGGTGCTAGTAATAATCTTATGACACTAGCAGTGTTTAAATAGTTGGGCTTGAGATCCCCTAAATATACTATAATGCGGCTTCTTATGGCAGATCGCACCATGAAAAGGCCTGTAGGGATTCTCTATGATGTGCTTGTGAAAGTTGATATTTTCATCATTCTTACAGACTTTGTCATTCTTGATTACGAGGTGGACTTTAAGTTTCCCATCATCTTAGGGCGACCATCCCTTGCTACCGGATGAGCGCTTATTGACTTAGATACTGGGCAGATGAAGTTCAGATTGAATGATGAAGTAGTCACCGTTAATGTTTGCCAGTCTATGAAGCATCATGATGGCATGCGAGTGGTTTTGGTTATTGATGTGGTTGATGAGGATCAGTTAATTATGCCAGTTGAGGAGAGACTTCGTGTTGAGGCACTTGCGGCTGTGATTGTGAATTTTAAAGGAGATGATATTGATAAGTATGATAAGATGGTTGAACCACTAAAAGGTATGGGGTATTACAACTATGCTCCAAAGAAGCTTGACTTGGACTTGAAAAATAGAAAGACACCGCCTGCCAGACCATCTATTGAGGAGCCGCCAGTCTTGGAGCTTGAAGCGCTTCTAGCTTATTTTCAGTACATGTTCCTTGGAGAAAATGAGACCTTGCTGGTTATAATTTCTGTAGATTTAGTTGAAGGGTAGGTTGAGGCCCTGGTTTCTGTGTTGAAGAAGTTTAAAAGGGCCATTGGTTGGACCATTACAGACATCATTGGGATTTCGCATAGAGTCTGTACACATAAAATTCATATCGCACCAAATTATATTCCGAGTATTGAGCACTAGCGTAGGTTGAATCATCCTATGCAAGAGGTCATCAAGAAGGAGAGTATTAAGTGGCTGGATGCAGGCATGGTTTACCCTATTATGGACAGAAAATGGGTGAGCCCAGTTCAGTGTATGCCGAAGAAGGGTGGGATTACTATAGTCCCTAACGCAAAGAATGAGTTGATCCCGATGAGGCCAGTCACAGGCTGGCGCATATGCATGGATTATAGGAAGCTGAATGCTTGGACTGAGAAGGACCATTTTCCAATGCCATTCATGGATCAGATGTTAGACCATCTTGCTGGTAGAGGATGGTATTATTTTCTTGATGGTTATTTGAGATACAATCAGATCTTGATTGCTCTTGAAGACCAAGAGAAAACCACTTTCACCTGTCCATATGGGACGTTTGCTTTCAAAAGGATGTCGTTTGGTTTGTACAATGCGCCTGCAACATTTCAGCGTTGTATGATGTCCATCTTCTCAGACGTGGTAGAGGACACGATTGAGGTATTTATGGATGACATTTTGGTGGTAGGTGACTCTTTTAAGGATTGTCTAGATTATTTGAGTTGTGTACTAAAATGATGTGAAGAGTGCAACCTAGTGTTGAACTGGGAAAAGTGTCACTTCATGGTGAAAGAGGGAATAATGCTTGGTCACCGGATTTCTAAGAAGGGTATAAAGGTCGATAGAGCAAAGATTGAGGTGATTGAAAAATTACCTCCACAAGTTTTTGTGAAGGGAATTCGGAGGTTTTTGGGGCATGCTGGCTTTTATAGGAGGTTTATCAAGGAGTCCTCCAAAATTTCCAATCCATTGTGAAGCTATTGGAGAAAGAGGTAAAGTTTGTATTTGATGATGCATGTCTGAAGGCATTCGAATGCCTTAAAGAAAAGTTGGTCTCAGCTCCTATCATTATCTCTCCTGATTGGTCCCAACCTTTCGAGGTTATATGTGATGCTAGTGGAGTGGCGCTAGGAGCAGTCCTAGGCCAAAGGCATGAAAAGATCCTCCATCCAATTTACTACGCTAGCAAAGCACTTAACCCGGCTCAGAAGAATTATATTGTAACCAAACAAGAGCTTCTTGTTGTGGTCTTTGCGTTTGAAAAACTTAGATCCTATTTGCTTGGCACCAAGGTGGTGGTGCACACTGACCATGCCTCCCTTCGTTATCTCATGGAGAAGAAGGATGTAAAACCAAGGTTGATTAAATGGGTGTTGCTGCTGCAAGAGTTTGATTTTGAGGTCAAGGACCGAAAGGGTACAGAAAATCAAGTAGTAGACTATTTGTCTAGGCTGGAGGATGAGGCAATGCTGAAGCTAAATGATGAATAGGAGATAGATGACTGGTTTCCTGATGAACAAGTGTTAGCCGCTTCTCAAGATTTGATCCCATGGTTTGATGATATTGCCAACTATTTGGCAAGTGATTTAGTACCTGATGATATGTCAGTCCACCAAAGAAGAAAGTTCATGTCCGATGTTAAGAAATACTTCTGGGAAGAGCCATTCTTGTTCTGTGTGTGTGCTGATACAATGATCCGGAAATGTGTGCCTAAAGCTGAGATGATGGAGATATTAGAAGCTTGCCATTCATCCCCTGTTGGGGGTCATCATAGTGGTATCCGGACTGCGCACAAGATTCTATAATGTGGCTACTATTGGCCGACTATTCACAAAGACGCCCATGAGTTTGTTAAGGCTTGCAGCAGATGTCAAGGGGAAAGAGGCATATCGAGGAGGCATGAGCTTCCTTTTAATCTCATCCTTGTGGTTGAGTTGTTTGACGTTTGGGGTTTACACTTCATGTGTCCTTTTGTTCTGTCCAATAGAAACTGGTACATATTGGTGGTTGTGGACTATGTATCTAAGTGGGTGGAGGCGGTTGCGCTTCCCAGTAATGAAGGCAAGTGTGTCACAGTGTTCTTGAAAAAGAACATTTTCTCCAGGTTTGGTACCCCAAGGGCAATTATTAGTGATGGAGGCTCTCACTTTTGCAACAAGCTGTTTCGAGACTTGCTAGAGAATATGGAGTTAAACAGAGAGTTGCAACCTCTTATCATCCTTAGACGAGTGGGCAAGTGGAGGTTTCCAACAAAGAGATAAAGTCAATCCTATCCAAGACGGTCAATGCAAATAGAAAGGATTGGTTGCGGAAGTTAGATGATGCTTTGTGGGTGTACCGAACTGCATTCAAGAGAACAATAGGTATGTCACCATATCATCTTGTGTTTGGTAAGGTGTTCCATCTTACGGTTGAATTAGCACATAAGGCCATGTGGGAGTTGAAGAAGCTGAACTTAGACTGGTTCGAGGCATCGTTGCAGCGTCTTGGGCAGTTGAATGAATTGGATGAGTTCCACCTGAATGCATATGAGAGTTCAACTCTGTACAAAGAGAGGATGAAACTGTATCATGACCAGAAGATAGAAAAGAGAAATTTCCAGCCGGGTGATTTGGTCTTGCTCTTTAATTCTAGACTTTGCTTGTTTCTTGGCAAGCTGAAGTCTAAGTGGATTGGACCATTCAAGGTGGTGCAAGTATTCCCTTACGGAGCTGTAGAACTCGAAAACCATGAGGGAAAAAGGTTCAAGGCAAATGGGAAGCGGATAAAAGCTTATTTCGGCACAGTAGAGGAGCTCAAAACGATTGAAGCCTGGGGCCTTGATGAATTCGTCCCACCCAATGAGCTTGATGAAGTCTGAGTAATCAAGCAATCTGAATCGTACCACGACGTTAAATCAGGCGCTGCATGGGAGGCAACCCATGGACTTGTACTTTACTTTAGTTGTTTTTAGATCTTGTGTTGGTAAAGTGTTTTGGCGAAGTTTGAGTGGCCAAAACACTTGCATCATGCCGCGACGTTAAATCAAGCACTGCATGGGAGGCAACTCATGGTCTAATGTGTGTTGGTTTTGCAGAAGGTAGGGAGATAAAGACATAATTGCAAAAAAACTGCAGGCAAAAAAGGGTCTCACGGGCTCCTACCATGGGCCGTCGAGGGCACCACGCCCGTGGGACAGGGACATACACCTTTGAAATTTTCTAAAAGTATGGAAGCATGGTGGTCTGCCTCATTTCCACGTCCCACATGACGGTCTGTCGCGGCTCCGACAGGCGGGGGAATGGGCGTGAAGACCCTCATAAAGACGAAGTCATTTGCTGGCCCACTCCCACAACCCACATGATGGGCTATCGCGGCTCCGATGGGCCTAAAAGGCCAGGTTCAGCCACCCAGGTAAGTAGAGTATGATGGGCCATCACTCGTCCGATGGGCATCGTGTAGACCATCATCTGGGTCGGTCAAGGAAGGGTCAACAACTTTTAAAATTTCTTTTACCCCTGGCCTGACCCGACTCGGAACCCTTTTTCCCTCTTTCCACGCGCCTAATAAGCGTTTGACCTCCTTCAATTGAGGTCAAACAAAATACAACTACTCTCTTGCAAAATACACTCCACACACACGATCTTCCATCTCCCTCCACCCTCAAGAATCACTCCCCATGATTTCGTCCCTCCCTACTCACAACCCATATAACTACTAGCATCATCTAACAAAGTTCTAATACCCAAGACTCAAGTTTATTCAAGCTTTGTGAAAAACCAAGAGCAAGTTTACTTTCTCATGGATTTTTAATTATGTCTCTGGGTTTGTAATGAAGCTACTAAGCTGTTAGCAATAGCAACCAAAGTTAAAGAAAACCCTAGACTTGAACTATGTGTAGTGTGCAAATTATGTGAATAAAGAATTTAGGGTTGTGAGATTTGTCTAGGGAACGAGGTGATTTTGTTGTTTGACTGTTGTGTGGGTAATGAGTAATGGAGTATGTGTCAAAGAACAAACCAGAAAAAATCACATTGTGTACCTGATTGGATCCCACAGGCCAGCAGACGGGACGTCTGAGGCACGACGGGCATCGGTCAAGACGTGGAGCTAGCCTAAAAACTTGAAAAAAATTCTGGCCAGATCCGACGCCCAACCTGATGGGACGTCGGACCTCTCACACCCATGGGAGGACAGTTGTCCTTAAACACCCCACCTCCAATGCTTCGATGCCCTATCCCATGGGACGTCGATCCTCCCACGCCCATGGCACAGGGACATGGGAGGAAGAATTTTCTTGTAAAACTCACTGGATCGTTCCAACGTCTGGTGCCACGGGATGTCGTCCCTCCCACGCCCGTGGGAGGCTGATTTTTCTGAAAAGTTTTCTGAGTGTTCAAATTTTTATGGTTTTGTGACGTTGATCTCGGTTGCTAACATTGGTTACATGCAGGTACTAAATGGCACCAAAGACACCGCTACAATAAGGGGGGGCCCGAAAAGCTAAGGACACCTCCAACAAGTCTCAGCTAAAGAATCAGCCTACTGATTCTGAAGTTGAAAAGAGCGACTCAGACAACACCCCCCTCATCCGGATAACCCGCAGAAAACTGGTAGTCACTCCTTCCCAGTCTGATGAAGAAGGAGGCAATGCATCTAAAGAAAAACAAAGATCATCTTCTGGCTCGTCTGAGACTAGGGCAGAGAGTGAACATGCAAATAACGGGAAAGAATTGGCTACCCAAGTCTCAAGTGGCACAGGAAATGAGTCGGGAGATAAGGATGGCTCTGGTTCGGAGCATAGTTCAGCAAGAGATGAAGAGGGTACTGTTGAGTCTGACAAAGAAACTACTACCCCGAAAAAGGAGACTCCCTCACCTACTCCATCTGGCCCTGGCGCAACACTGGGACTTGCTAGAGAGACAGTAATATGGAGGGTCAAAGAAAACTTTTGATTACGGCCTTGAGGTGACAGCAAGAGGAAATCTGAGAAAACCCATTGCTGAGGAATGGAGGATAGATTCATTCAAGCTGAAAAATTTCTCCAAGCTGGATGAATACTTCCAGCACTACAAGTTGGGCTGGACTAGTAAGCCCCTTTCAGACTTTCAGCCGACTCTCGTGAGAGAGTTTTATGCGAATTATCAAGCCATCCAGGAGGGGTTGTGTAAGAAGGGCCAGAAAATTATAGACTTGAACGCTCTTGATAGCGTCCCAGTGAGGGGTGTCAAAATCAACATCTCAGCCGAAACCATCAACAAATTTCTCTTTGGTCCAGAGTAAGTGGCACCCACAGACACCTTTAATTATGACTACCGGGTGAACAATGAGCAGAAAAGGACAAAGTGGTTGGCCAAGCGCCTGACTACAATTGGGACACCAAAGTGGCTCGACCAAGACAACCCGTAGATCCATTAAGCCTCTCTATATTTTGAGGCAAAGTTCTGGTAGGGACTGGTATGACTCCAGCTCATGCCAACGGGTGCTGATAATCAGCTTACTCTGGAAAGGGCCATCCTAGTGGCTAGTCTGATGTCCAAGTACAACCTCAATTTTGGGCAAATCATCGCAGAGGAGATCCGGGACAAAGTTACCAAGATCAGTTCTTCTCTTACTCATTTCCCTGCCTAATCACTGAGTTGTGTGAAGAAGCCCAGGTCCCAAAGTTTGCATGGTTCGATCGGGCTAAAAGAGCTGCAAGGACACACCATCTGGAGAGGTCCAAATATGAGACACGAGTGATAGGTTTGAGCGGTACTTTTGAGCCATTGGCTCTTACACTTAGGCACATGTATCGACGCCAGAGGTGATAGCATCCCCTACAACTAGACCCACTCTACAGGGTAGTCAGTCCGAGCACATCGTTGGTGGTCCATCCACTTTTGCAGTTGGCCCACACACTTTTGTAGTGCCTTCAGAATAGGATTCTGAGTCCATCTTTGCCTTTCATCCGGCAAACTTTGTGGACACAGTCCAAAGGACTATTGAGTTGAAGAGGCAAATAAAGGCATTCATTGAGCAATTCTAGCTGATTGTGAATTCTTCAATTCAAAGGGCCATAGCATCGTTTCTGAATGTAAATGCTCGAATTGATGCATTAGAGGATAGGGTGGATGAAAGACTGAAATATATGGGTGCGATGGAGCTTACAGACCTAAAAAAAGAGATTGTCGAGCTTAAGGTCGACGTCGAGCAGTTGAAGAATCCTCCACATACCCAAGCCAGAGCCCCAGTGGTCTTGCCATGGATTACCCCAAAGCCTACGCTCAACCTATGGGACTTTGTGGATCCCAACCTCCAGATGGAGAACTTGGACAGAGCAGCGACAAAGGAGCCAGAAAAAAAAGTTGAACTACCTCTTGAACCCGCTGAGCACAAAATAAAGAGAAAGAGCAAAGACAAGTAGGCTCAAGCTGATGATGCTCCTCTTAGCCGAAAATCTCAAAAGAAGAGAGAGGAGAGAGCCATGAAGAGAGACAGAAGAGAGTTAGAGAAAGCGACAAGAGAATCCCTAGCTGCGCAGCAGATTGAAGTTGATAGAGCTGGCATAGGTAGTTCAGCTAGTGGTGCTGCTGGACAGGTGGATGTACCTTCTTTAGACCTCATTGTGGGAGTTGGTGATGTTCAGGCTGCGCGGGCAGTTGATATTGTTACTGAGAGGACTGCAGAGGTAGCCTCTATTGATGAGACCACTACGGGCACTGTTCTAGGGATCCCAACTTTTGCGACACCCGATGACGGCGCCTAAGCACCACAGGTATGCCTTATATCCCTTGGTTATTAACTTTTTGGTGCATTTGGGACAATGCATGCCTTTTTAGATGGGGTGGGGGCAGTTGTTGTCATATGGTGTGTTTTGAAGTGTGTTTTGGCGAAGTTTGAGTAGCCAAAACACTCGCATTATGCCGCGATATTAAATTCAGCGATGCATGGGAGGAAACCCATGAGGGTACTCACAAGGTACCCGAGTCCTTGGTGTTTTCTTGCCTGCGTTCTTTTCCTAAGGATTTTTAATTTCTTTTGAACCGACATGTTTAGTATAGGACGTGTGTTTGTAGAAGTGAATTAGAAACTAAGAGCAACCATGATATGATTTTGAAATAAAGCTTTGTGAAAAATGGAGACCCATCCAAAAAAAATTGTGCAATAAAGTGTTAGAACTGACCTAGGTGGATCTGTAAATGACAGCATGCATATAAATGAGACAAGTAGCTTAAGCTAAAGCGTGAACCAGTAGTTAGCTAATTTGTAGCCTGAACTCTGTGCCATGTGTGAAGTGAGCTGCTTAGCATTTGTTCTTGATGTACTGTGCAATCTAGAACTTGCCTGGTTAGTCGTGCTTAGGTTGTAGAATGGTTTAGTTGGGACATGATCATAGGCCATTATTAAATTAGTCCACTTTAGCCAAAATGACCTACCAAATGAAAAATAATCCCTTTGATCCCTGAATTTGAGCCTTAAAGTGAACCTTTTTGTTGTTAGCCTATTCACCTTTCCCGTTTCCTATAAATCTCTGTTTTGGCCCTGGTCCCTCCTTGGACATTGTGCACCTCAACTCAGGCTAAAAGCCTAAGTTGAAGGTGGACACTGTAGGGGTAAGTAGGAAGTGTTGGGTATGAAAAGAGTGGTTAGTCAATAGAAAGAAAGAAACTGGGTGTGGTTTGTGTGCAAAAGAAAAAAGAAAAAGAAAAGAAAGAAAAATAATGAATGAAAAGAAAAGAAAGAAGAATAATGAATGAAAAGGAAAGTGCAAAAGAAATGCAGTAGAAGCCACACCCGAAGCTTGATCAAAGTAAGAAAAGATTGAAAGAAAGGAGAATAAGGGAGGCAACCGGTAAGGACTGAAAAGTGGAGAAAATAAAGAAGTAAATGTAGTCTCAAGGAGGGCATAGTCACTATTTACCCAAATGTACCATTCCCGTCCCCAACCCTACATTACAAGCCTAAAAAAGTCCTATAGTGATCCTAACCAAACGGTTTGAAAGCCAAAGAACAGAAAATAAGGGCAAGCCTATGGTATCGTGCACGTACAGCCTGAACTTCTTTGTGAGAGTGAGCGATTTCCCAGTCCCTGCTTGTTAACTTGATATTCTTTGTGATTTGGGACTTCTTTGTTGTGAGGGCACTAGAGTAGACTGTGATTGCTAATTATTTGGTTTGAATGCCTGCTGTGTATGCTAGCTTACTCATGAATATCGTGTTGTCACTCATGAATCCGTCTTGTGTTGTTTTGATAATTTGATAAAATGCACCAGTTTTTGATCTGTTAAGGAGTGGGTCCTATCTTAAAAAGTGAAAGTTTAATGAATTAGGTTGCCATTGCAGTTTTTGGTTTTCATGTACTTAAGCGTCGTTTAGTTTTGTTTTCGTTTGTTGATTGAGGACAAGAAAATATTCTAAGTTGATAGTGTTGATGTGCCAGAATTTAAAGGCACTTTCGACGCTTAAAACAAAGGATTTTTGGGAGTTCTTAAGTACATTTTGTTGGATTTAATGTCGTTTGTTACATGTATAGGGAAAAGTATGAAATAAATGAATAAAACCAAAATTTTGCAGTTTTTAGGGAAGAACATAAGCCACCACGGGCGTCACATCTACGACGGCCCATGGGGCAAGCCGTCAGAACCTAGCAGCTAGAGAGGCCAAGGCTTTCAAGCCTGACGGGCTGCCACGATGCCCGTGGAAGACACGATGGGATGTCGCTGTGCCTGTCGAAATGATCTAGGGAAGCAAGCAAGAGTTAAGGCAAGGCGATGGGTGCCCACGACGCCTGTGACTGTCATGATGCCCCATCATTGTTTCCCGTGGAAAGGGAAGGAGAGCTGGAGAGGAGCCAAGTGCAGGCGACAAAAAGGCCACAACGGGCGTCGCAGCCTCGACGTCCCATCACCTCCACCCGTGAGATCTTGGCAGGGGCCTAGACCTGAAGATGGCCGATGGGCACCCACGACGCTCGTCGCACCCACGATGGCCTGTGAAGCATCCCGTCGGTGATGCCGCATTCAGCTTCTCCTAGATTTGTTAGTATTTAGTTTCTTTGTCTATAAATACTTCCCCTTAGGTTTTATTTTTGGTGGCTACACAATATTTTTGAATAGTTATTCCTTGTTGACTTTAAACACAAGTTCTTGAGAGTAAAAGATTGCTCTTGGTTAATGGAAGTGTTCTTGATATTTTCTTCAAGATTCTGGATTTCTTTGCGCTAATTTGTAAGTATCTATTGATGATTGCACAAACAACCATTAATTGTGTACTTATGAACATGAGTAGCTAAATCCACAACTAGAGTAGTGGGAACTATGAAGAATTGACAAAGTAGGCAAAGTACTTAGTAATTCTAGGGCGATATTTATGCATGTATTGTTCCTCCCTTCGTAATGATTGCTTTCTAGCGGTGTACAACTTTAGAACTTGTCTTATCCTTACTTGCCAGACCAAGGAGGTAACGGATGGGAAAAGAGTTGTTCAACGACAGAAATTTGAGGCTACTAACCCTCATCTAATAGCTTAACCTTATCCGGAAATAGCTAATCTGGGATCCAAGGTAAGGGTTAGTAAAGCATACACCCGCGGCCGGACCAAGGTGTGTGGTGAAATTCATCTAGCTGCCGGACCAAGGATTTAGGTGAACCCAACTTACCGATTCTGCATGCTAAGTATCAAACTAGTTTACCAATTACAAAAGCCTTACTAAGTTATGATCTCATGGGGAACACTACCCTAGTCACTTCTATTATTGATAACAACTTTTGATATTGACATCTGTTACTTGTTACGAATTTGACTTATGATACTTCACTGTTACTTAAAACCCCCTTCTCAAGGGAAATAAATGGCTAATAGTGCAAGTAAACACTAATCGACCATAGTCCTACCATATTCCCTGTGGGATCGACCCCAACCTTCGTTGGGTTCTATATTTGAACAGCGACTGCTTACGCTTCTTTTGGACATGTAATTTAGGCGTATCACTTAGTACAGTTTTACCCTATATAAGCGATGTCTAGAGGAGTTAAACCATAACCTACCTGTCATCCGATGACAAGCTGCTAGAATGATGATGTCCAAGCCCGAACTGCTCCGAGAAGCTTCGAACATAAGTCAAAGTATTAAGAACATAAACTACACGCTAAAATGAGACTAACAATACCTGTATTGCTATAATTATAGTCGGATCAAAATTTGAGTCCCCGATGGGCCCGTGGGCCCTGCAACCTGAGGTCAGAAATGAATAAGTACAAAATGATCATAACGACCCAAAGGGTGTACCCTCAAAGAATCAGGATAATTGAGCAAGAATCCAGGGCTAAAACAGCCCGCCCAATTTAAGAAATTTAAAGGGAGTATTTGAAATAAATAAAAGGAAATTAACAACAAAACTTACCGAATTGAGGCCAAGAAAATGATCTCAAAACTATGACAATCTTACTCCAAGAATTTGGTAAGCAAAAGGTGAAGACAATAGAGCCTTAGGACTGTTAGCAATGGAGGAAAGAGGTAGAGTTGTGAAAGAAATAAAGAGAGAAGGAGGAGAAGGGCCAACTTAAAAGATGCCAGATGACCCAATGCAAATGCAGCCAGGCTGCTGCCTACACAAACACGCATACACGGGCGGGCATCGCACACGCGAAGGCCAGGCACTTTCCTAGCACACACACGGCTAGGCCACCACGCACGCGAGCCTGCGGACATGACCAGGGCATCACCTAGGTGAAGAACAAATAGAGGGCGCGGTTGGCATTACCCTATGCATAGGCAGCCATGCTCATGCGTAGGCAGCCATTCTCATGCGTAGGCGAAGGACATGCTGGTTCTATGATAGCAACCAACTTCCAACAGCCAAGCCAAAATAAGATTTTTCTCTGATGGACCCTCGAGAACACATCTGAGGTCTCGCAAACATAAATGAGCAGAGTTATTTGACTAAAAATGACATTTTGGACTCAAAAGAATCGACGAAAATCCTAACAAAGGTTGATAAGATGAAAAGTGTACCCCACGCCCAAGAACTAACTTTAGGCCAAACTTTCTTAAACGGAACTCCATGGCCTAAAATGTGTTTGGAAGCCTCGGGACCTGAACTAAAGGTCCCTAGCCCAAAGTCGACATTATGGAGCTAACAGTGCAGTCAGAATTTCCATCCAAGACCGTCTTCTCTAAATGTTGACCAAAGTCAAACTTTCAAGTTCAACAGTCTAGAAAACACAGAAACTCGCACAAAACCAAACCGAAAGCTCTCAGACCCCGACCAAGGGTCTATGTAGACCAAAATCCATGCTCTGGAGCTAATGAAAGTGTCGAAATTCGATTCCGAGCATATTTACCAAGAATATTGACCAAAGTCAACGATTTCCTAAATTTTAAGCTCTAAAATAAGGAAACGGTCATAACGACCAAATGAATGGCCAAGGCACCAATCCACCAGTCCCAGTAAGTTATAAATGACTTGGGGCCACTATAGGAAGGCTTTAACAGTACAAAGAAGGCGCAAATGCAAAAATAACCAGAAGGGTCATTACAATTAGCATTATACCTTGGTCTATAGGCTAAGTCCAGACCATCACTTTTCAAGTGAAATAAAATATACTTGAAATTTCATATTTTATCTAGCCAATCATTTATCTGTTCACACTGTTTAATAGATTTAAATCCAAGATCCTCGTTACCATTTATAATGGTGAGCGCTACATTATATCAAAGATGCCATCGACAGTCATTTAATATTGATTCTAATACGACATAACTTATCGAGATCTCTTTATTTTTCATCATTTTTAGGTACCTGAACCTTTGTCAAGGTTTTATGAAATGTTATATCATGGTGCTCTTTTAAAGCACTTGCCTCATTATCATGACCATCTTGATCATTTGCTCCTATTCTTCTTCACGGAGTTTTATGTTCGGAATCAATTGGTATATCATACTTCAAGTGAGCCATAGACTTTGTCCTTCAAGAACTTTTTCATTGGAGCATTTACAGCTGAATTATATCATAGGGTCAGCAAATACATCTGGCAATGAGTTTGTAATATTTTGCAACTGAATTATCTCTTGAACTTCAAGTTCACATTTTTTTATGAGGATCTAGATAATTCATTCCATCTATTTCAGTTGTTAATCATATCTCCCTTCTAATGTTAGAAAATCTAACATTCACCCCAACCTTATTTGGAAATCTATATTTGTGTGTGGTGGAGCCATTAAATTATATACCATACATTCAAATTTTAGATGAAATATTTGGCTCCTGACCCTGAATCAAAAACATAGGGAAACCTTATTGGTTTGATGCATACAAGTGCTGCTGCACTAAAATAATATCTCATATCAAAAAAAAATTGGGAGATTTGTTCTAACAATCAATGGGTTTTACTATAATTGGAGGCATACAATTTCTGCTAAACTAACCAGCATTATCAACTTTTATAATTTGGAACCATGCTCTTAATTTAACAATTTGAGCAAACAATCTTGCAATAATCAAATTGCAAGTTGAGAGCAAAGCGCATGTGACCAACCATAGATGCATCTCATTTCATAGTAAGCGATTCACATGGCAGATGAAAGGGCCCATATTCACCTTTTTATATGTTTCAAAAAATTATGGGATGCAATCTCAATCTTAGCTGGTATGTGATTAATTTATCACGAGAACAAGCAGCACAAGAAAATTCGTGAAGAACTTTCTATATATTCAATATATAATCACATGAATTCTCAATTGTTTTTGCATCATATATAAACTGGGATGATCAACCGGTCATGTCAACTGATATTATTTTTGTAAACTTTTAGTTTACTATCACATGTGATTTCATCACCATGCTTGTGTACTACAAACAGGAGGAAAAAGTGGTAACTTTTACACAATTATTTATAACCCACTTCGATTGTAGTAATATGAAGATATTAAATCTTTTCATAATTTATAGTCTCAACATAATTCAATTTTGGCCAATACCTTTGAAACTTAATAGGTTTCTTTTGAGACTTGCTACAACCCCAATATTATGAATATTGTTATTCCTCCTAGTAGTAACACATTAGATTTTTCAAAGCTATCAAATAATTATGTACTACCACATATTCCAAAACACCATTCGTATGGTGAACATCTCCTTTTTGGAAGAAAATTATTGTCATTATGATCAAAATCATTATAATCAAGGCCTTTTTCTTTCTTTACTTTTGCCTTTAATAATTTATTTTGGCAAAATCCTTTCGACGTACCATATGTACGCGATCAATGGAAAATTCATTTGGCCACCATAATCTCTATTTTGGTCATGTCAAAAATTTCATACGCAAGAATCATTTCGTGCTTTTACCCTTTGGTAGATCATAATAAGACATACCACAATATGTACTAAAAGTACTTGATAAATGACCATTAATATCAAAATATTTTCTTTTCATTTCTCTCAAACCTTCCGTAGAGGTGAGTTTTGACATTTGTCCAACCATATATAAGCAAGTCTTTACACACAATAATTTTTAACACATTCAAAAAATTCACTTTTAAGAATGGGTTGGCATTTTCAATGCTTATCACAAGTCACATTCTATTCAAAGAATAGACTGTCATCATATGTTTGTGCTTCAGCAATTTTTAACTAGAAGCTAAGTGTCATGTCTATTTACATGGCCCACCTCAACATCACTATGAAAAGGTTAAGTGTACCACCACTTTACATTCCTTTATTTTGATGGAGGATTTATAAAATTTACCAAATTTAATCCACGAAAATTATGTGTCAAATAACCTTTCATACCAAATCGATGGTAAAAAATACATTCTCCTTTTGAAAGACCATTTCGTGTGCGCGGTGGCTAGCCCGCATGCGCGCTGGTATACCGCTTGGTCTGGCCTCCGCTTGGCCTGGCCTCCTCCTGCCCTTGGCGTGCGTATGTGCCTGGATGAATGCGCATGGCCACGCACGCAGGGCATGGCCGCGTGCACCTGGGCCAGCAGCTGGCTGCCTTTATATTCCATCTTTTCCTCTTTCATTTTAAATCTTTCCCCAAACTCATTTTCTCCATTTTTTCCTCTTGAGTTCAAGCTCTATGTTCTGTAGGAGCTTATTATAAAGTGTTGGGGTTATCAAGCCTTGTTCTTGATCGATTTCTGACCCCTAATTCATAAGTTCTAACATTTAAATTCCGTTAATTTTTCTTTTGATTCTCTCTTTGTTCTTGAGAGCTTAGGGCTATTTTGGGGCCCTTCCTTTACCCATTGTTTGATCAATTTTAGATCATGTACTCCTGGTATCATTGGGAACATTGTAGTAACTTTTGTTTCCAATTTTGGGTTGCGTGGTTCACGAACTCGCTTTTGATCCAAATTTTAACCCGACTAAATTACTAGCATTATGGGTATTGTTAGCTTTGTATTTATGAGTAGATTATTGTTTTGATAGTTGGTTTTCTATTTGGGACTTCTCGAAGCAGTTTTGGCTTGGATAACGTCTTTCCAGCAGCTTGTCGATGGACGTCAGGTAGGTTACGGCTTACCTACCTTAGAATTTATGTATATAGAATATAATTTTATTATTTAGCATCTTTGGGTTGGGTTTACTAGGTTGGAACCTCAAACCTTGTCTATTTTCCTTCTGTCCATCTTATTTTCTACGTTGCCTTAGTGTTCGAACTAGTTTTGTAGTATTACCCCTTGCAGCTCTATGTGGGCTTGGTATATGCCTTTGGGACATAGATGGTGGGATATTTGGGAAATGTGTGCGTGTCCCAGATATTGATCTATGATATTGAGCTGGTTATCTATGTTGTAGAGCAAATTAAGCCTGTGCAGGGCCAATAGGTTGATTGTGAGCCATTGAGCTCTTGGTTG
Organism: Jaltomata sinuosa; assembly: GCA_003996215.1. Taxonomy (NCBI): domain Eukaryota; kingdom Viridiplantae; phylum Streptophyta; class Magnoliopsida; order Solanales; family Solanaceae; genus Jaltomata; species Jaltomata sinuosa. Next base: position 881,370 of record QJPP01000553.1, read on the forward strand.
TGTTTGAACATATCATTATTATGATGCAAAGAGTTTTTTTGCACTTATTTATTACTAATATGGCTACAGGCCTAACTATAACAAGTTTTTAAACCTTGCATGGGCTCGAGGGCCCATTTTCTATTATAAATGACTATAAATAGATTTTTAATTGATTTTATGGATTCTATTGAGATAAAGGAGATTAAATGATGGGTTTCACACTGATTTTGAGACAATACTAGACTCGTCCGAGCTGAGCACTAGATATATTTTTATTACTGAGTTTAGACCCGGATAGATTCCAGGCACTCACTTTGGGATTCTGAGATATTATATGTGTTTTCAAAGACATCCATGGACCTTGCTGATCCGGACTAGGGGTTATGAGCTGAGAGTGTTGGAGGAAGGGTATATGGTGTAGTAGAGGTATATGGGGGAATCCTTCCATGGATCCTACCTACTGGGTATGCAGGTACCGGAGGAGGTACATACAGTACCACTGCCATACCTGATCATATTATATCATATCATTCTTTATGCGTATGTCTCCACCCATGTTTGCTATTTTTTGAGTGTACGCTCTGGTAGTATGGGATTTCAGAGTGTTTGTTTTCATTTTATCTGTTCCTTGGGTGTATGGCCGCCGGTTGGGACTGTAGGTAGATTAGCTTACTCACCCCTATTTTAGTACTTGTTAGGTTTACCTTTTGATCATCCTTATCTTATAGGTTGTACTGTGAATCGGTAGATTAGCTTACTCTCTCCTATGGTAGTACTTATTAGGTTGTATTTTCGATAATCCTTAGCTTATGATGTGTATTGTTAGCATGATTATGTTAGTTGCTTTTCCTTCTTTCCCTTTATTTGAGGTTACCGGTATACTGTTATGTTCATTAAAACTCTTTGTATATATTGTTGTTGCAAGGATCCAGGTGCATTCTTACTCCTTCACCTGTGTTCTGTGATATATCTTTTGTGGCTAGCATAGTATACTTGTATTCTCCTACCTTCTATCTGTTGCTAGTTTCTGTGTGTTTTCCTCTGTTTGCTTTTGTGACTACTTCTTTCCTATCTGTTATATACTTCTTTAATATCTTATATATGCTTAGTTAGCCTATGATACCTACTGGGTGCCTGTTGTTTTGCAATTGGTGCTCATACTACACTTTTGTATCTTCCTAGTGCAGATCCTAGTGTGAGTTATTGCCATTGATCGCGTGGATACTCGTGCAACACTTTTGGATGTCCGAGACATAAGATGAGCTCCTAACGATCGGGGCTTGACCATATCTCTTTTTTTGGCACTATTTACTCATTTGTTTATTCAGAGATAGTTATACATTTCTTCTTTTGCACTCTCTAGTACTCTGTATAGTTTAGTAGTGGCTCCTGTACTTTCATACCAGGTCGTGGGATGGTCTAGTTTCTTTATATGTATATTTAGGTTGCTTTCCTTTTGCGCTGCTTTCTTTATCTACTTTTGCTTATTTTACTTATTGTGCGTGCTTTCTTAGCTAGTAGCCCATTACTAATCATTTTGAGCTACGGGGATTGGTTTACCTACCGGGGGGTTATAGATGCCATCATAACTTGAGAAATTAGGTCATGACAACTTGGTATCAGAGCTCTAGGTTCACCAGTGTCATTGGTAGAAGAGCAAGTGTCTAGTAAAGTCTCGCGGATTGGTATGATAACGTTTGTATCTTATCTGCAGGAGGCTACAGGGCATTATTAGGAAAAATTCCTTATTCTTTGCTCCTTATCGTGCGTTCTTGACTCTATCAACTTCTAAACTCCATTGTTCCATTCCTTCTCAAATGACTAGGATGAGTATGACAACGGGTGGTGATGAGACTTCTGTGCCTGTTACTACAGTGCTTCTTCTAGCGCCAGGGTTTTAGATTGAGAGAACACCGCATCAGCTAGGGGGTTTGGGGCCAACCCAAACTCTAGTGGGATTTACGGCTACCCTAGTTCTTTAGGACATCGCGGCTAGGACTCCTAGTATTCTGAAGGGTGTGTCACAGGTAGGGGCAGTACCCAGTTTTTCAAGTGGTGCTTCAGCTAGGTTTGAGGTTATAGGTCTCCAGCAGGTTTCTATGTCGGTTGTAGAGTATAAGGCAAGGTTTCACGAGTTGACTAAGAGCATTGTTAGGACTATGCCAACCGAGTTTGAGTGAGTACAGGGTTTTGTCAGAGGGTTGATTTCATTGCTATGTTTGGTGACAGAGCACTTGGTGACAGTTGGGACTACCTTTCTTCAGGGGGTTGATCAAGCTTGGGCTATATAGGGGTTATGTCGCGAGGCATATGGAGGTGTTGGCAAGAGGTGTCACTGTACGGGCAGTTTTTATGGTTCTTAGTCTCGAGGTTGGAGGTTCTCTGGTAGAGATCAGTTTCATTACTTTATGTCTAGCAGGCCAGTTCTGGTGGTGCCACGAGGTTCAGAGGGCAGTTATACAGGACATGTTGGCAGGGAAAACATGGTACATGTCAGGCTTTCCAAGGTTTGCCTTCTGGTCATGTAGGCCATAGTGGCTAGTCAGGCTCAGTGAAATCTTTTTGTCGGACTTTATCTGGTAGAGGTTGCTTCTAGTACGGTGAGTTTGTGCACTTTACTAGGGATTTCCCTATGATCACGCATTCCAGTCAATAGAGTCATCATGCTTTATCTCCTAAGGCTCCAGTGCCACCGACTAGAGGTGTTGTGCAGGGTAGTAGGGGCCAAATGGTTAGAGGTGACTTTCAGCCAGGCAGTTTAGGTAGCCATCCTGAGGTAGCAGGCACCTTGCATCAAAGCAGGACTTCTTTGGGTTGCTATGGTTATGGAGTAATTGGCCACATTTATAGAGAGTGTCCCATATGTGGGACAATCGAGCCTTCCATATCGAATATTCATTCCAGAGGTAGGCACAGATGGTTTGAGGCCCTCTTGGTAGGCCAAAGGTGGAGGTTCCAGATATCGTTGCCATAGGTAGGGTCGTTGTTATCATCAACTAGTTTTGGTATTGCTTTATTTGAGGGTCTACCCTTCTCTTATATATATATATATATATATATATATATATATATATCTGCCTGCTTCTCATCTGGATGTATTATTTGAGTTTGTAGTGCTTATGCGTATGACTACTCTGTTTCTTTTAGTAATGGATGGGGTGTGTCAACTTTGGGAGGTGACTACCTGGGGTTATGGCTCATAGGTAGGCCTTGTTAGCTTAGTTTTTGGTCTTTGCTATGATTCAAGAGTTGGTTTGAGTATCTCAACTTCTAGCGGTCTCGGGTGATTATTGCCTAGGCCATTATCTAGTGTTTGCTTGCAACCTTTCAGCTAGTATGGTGCGGTGTCAGTAGCTATGTTCTAGGGAAAGTTGTTTTGTGTCTAGGAGCGTGATATTGGATAAAGAAGTGGGTATCAGGTGGTTTTGCTTGTTACTCCATTTTCCTCAATTTCTAGTTTGGACTGTAACATTGTGGTTGATTTGGGCACTCAGCCTATTCTTTTTCCTGCCTTATCGAGTGACGCCAACGGAGGAGTAGGATCTAAGGGAAATGCTCCAAGATCTTCTGGGAAAGAGGTTGTCAGGTCCAGTGTATCTCTGGAGGGGGTTCCATTTGGTTTGCACAGGGAGGGAAATGACTCCTTGCTTATAGGTGTGGATTACTAGCAGTGGATTACTAGCAGCTGGCTAAGGTGATGAGTGCGGGTATGATTTGGGTTCTCTATATTGATGACCCATTTGACCGTACTACAAAGTGGAGTGACATTTTCCCAAGGTGAATTCGAGGTGAGGTTCTCTCTAATAAAGATCGAGGTGGTGGGCATTCCCAGGACACCTTTTGGGACTTGTTGCACCCATTATGATTTTCCTTGTCATGTCCTTTGGTTGACCTAGGACTCAGCAACAGTTATAGATTGGGAGAGTCGTGTATCTAGAGCCTAGTTGGAATCAAGTTCTATAGTGTTCATCGATGACATAAGAGTCTACTCGAGGATTTATCAGAAGCTTGATCAATTTTTGGAATTGGGTTTCAGAGTCGTGGGCTACTAGGTAACTTCAGATTGTTAGTGAGAGGTTCTATTTGGTCGTGGCATCCTATAGCCAGAAGGCAGTAAGTATGGACAACTTAGCTTCTCTCTTAGTTTTCGAGCGGTCGTTGGCCTTGGACATCTTGTCCTTGGCTAACCATTTGGTTAGGCTTTCTTTGTCAGATCCCAGCAGGATTCTTGTTAGTGTTGAGATTCATTTTTCTCTGGTTGATTAGATCCAACGGCGTCAATTCGAGGATCAGCAGTTGTGTAATTTTTATGATCAGGTTGTACAAAAGTGAGGCCAGTAAGGTTACTATAGATTCTGATAGTACTTTGAGAGTTTATGGTCGCCTTGGTGTTTTGAGAGTTGGGGGCTTAATTCTGTGATTCTCCAAGAGGTTGTATGCTTGCATGGGATTCCAGTGTTGATTAGGCTTTGCTACTGGTTGGATAAAAGTGTTAGTATGTTAAGATGCTATTAGATTTGGTGGTTTGTGTACTGGTACAATAGGGTGTTTTTTTGAGCCAAAAGATAGTGAATCGAGAGGTTATGAGCTTTTCAATGGCTAAGCGGCGATCTTGGACTCCAGGCATCCTCTCCTTTGCTTCCGAGTTGGTTTGACTTGGTATTTATGGCTTGATGTCTTTCTTTCTAAGTGGCGAGTCTAGTAAGGCGACCATAAATCCGAGTAGTATTTTGAAAATCTAGGGAAGTAGCGGTATTCCTAGAATTTAGAGTTTAGTTGATGGTTACAGACTTCGTGGTGTACTTGCCATACTCATTGCAGAGCTAGGATGTTATTTGGGTCTTCTTGGGCAAGTTTCTCTAGTTCAATCACTTTCAGCCAATTTAGACTTGGCACAGTTCAGCAAGGTTAGTTTTGTTCTACAATTGGGAGATTCTCCTTTAATATAGCGTGTTCATCCGTGTCATTCCCGACCCCAGTGTGCAAATTATGGTTGAGCTCTGATGATTGGTTGAGATGGGTTTGAGTATCGAGGTTGATCTTAGCGTAGGTATCCGTCTGCTGGATGATGGTCAGTTGGGGCACATTAATCCTATTCTCGAGGGTATGTAATGGGTTGGTATTTTGGGAGTCAAAGGCTCACGGAATATAGCCAGAAGGTGACCTTATTTGAGGCTAAGTGTAGCAGGATCTATAGACCTCCGATGGGTTGGTTGATGTTTGGAGGATATCTTGAGTATTTGACCAGTGTGAGGCTTCATGTTAATATGTAGATGATTCAGGATAGACGGAGGGTTTTGCGGATCAAAGGATTTATGAGCTAGAGGTTAGGTGGTGGCTTTCTAAGTGAGCATGGTTACTAGTTCCGTGTGATCATCACCTTTGTTATCTTGGTATCTGTGTTGTGCCAGTGCATTCCGATTGAGCTTCTTGAGCTTCGGTTCAAATGATTGGCCTTTTGAGCTTTTGAGTTAGAGGTTGTTTTCTAGTTTGGCTAGTATTAAGTTTTTTGGTAGTTTTTCTATGGTATAGCTCCATGGGGTGCCGTTCCATCGAAGAGGCTACTTGGAAGACCGAGAGCGGGATGTGGGCTTAGTATCCGTAGTTATTGAGCCTTAAGGGTTTCCCTTTTCTTGACTTTCACGGAAAAAAATCATTTTTAGTAGTGGATGACATAATGACCCTTCCAGTCATGTTTGCATTTTTCTCCTTTTATGTACTGCTAGAGCTTGCCTGTAGCGGACACAAGTCATTTATGGCTTGCTGAGACCGGTGGTTTGGTTCCCGGGCCATTCGTTAGGTCGTTATGACCATTTCCTCTATTTTAGTGCTTTAACTTAGGAAATCATTGACTCTAGTCAACATTCTTAGCAAGTGTGCTCGTAATCGAATTCTGAAAGTTCCATTAGCTCTAAAGCGTGGACTTTGATCTAGTTGGACCCTTGGTCAGGGCCTGGGAGCTTTCTGTCTGGTTTCATCTCACTTTATGAGAATTCAGGTCAGTTGGAGTTGGTTGGTTGACTTTGGTCAATATTCAGAGAAGACGGCCTCGGATGGGAATTCCGTCAGTGATGTTAGCTCCAAAATGCCGATTTTGGGCTAGAGGAACCTTTGGTTCAGGTCCCAAGGATTCTGGACTCGTTATGGGCGATGGGGTTCCACTTTCAAAAAGTTGGCTAAAGTTTGGTTTTGAGCGTGGGGCCCACTTTTCACTATACCAACCTCCGTTGGGAATTTTGTCGATTGCGTTGAGTCCGAAATGCCATTTTTAGTTGAGTAGCATATTTCAATTACATTCCCGGACCCCAGATATTTCCCAGAGGGTACAGTCGAGAACATTTTGTGTTTTGCCTTGTTGCTAGTTGCTGGTATGGCACCAGCAATGCCACCGCCCATGCATAGGCGGCTACGTACATGCAGAAGGCTAACCTCCCCTCCCCTCCTTGCCCATTGCCTGCGCAGCAGGCAGGCTGCGCGCGCGTTCCCGCACGTGTGGTGGTCACCCCACGTGCGTGCTAGCATGCCACCTGGCCTAGCCTGAGCCTTTCCTTGGCGTGCTCGTGCTCCTAGCCGTGTGTGCATGGCCGCACGTGCAGGGCACATCCGCGTGCGCCTGGGCCAGCGGCTGGCAGCCTTTATATGCCATCTTCTCCTCTTTTATTTTAAATCTTTCCCCAAACTCGTTTTCTCCATTTTTTCCCTCTTGAGTTCAAGCTCTATGTTCTGTGGGAGCTTATTATAAAGTGCTGGGATTATGAAGCCTTGTCCGTGATCGATTTCTCGCCCCTAATTCGTAAGTTCTAACCTTTAAATTCCGTTAATTCTTCTATTAATTCCCTCTTTGTTCTTGAGAGTTTAGGGCTATTTTTAGGGCCCTTTCTTAACCCATTTTCCGCTTAATTTTAGAGAATGTACTCCTGGTATCGTTGGAAACATTGTAGTAACTTTCGTTTTCGGTTTTGGGTTGCGGGGTCCACAGGCCCACTTTTGACCTGGATTTTAACCCTTTTAAATTACTAGAATTATGGGTATCGTTAGCTTCGTAATAATGAGTAGATTATTATTTTGATAGTTGGTTTACCATTTGGGACTTCTCGAAGTAGTTCGGGCTTGGAGGACGTCTTTCCAGTAGCTTGTTGATGGACATCAGGTAGGTTACGTCTTACCTACCTTAGACTTTGTGTATATAGAATATAATTGTATTATTTAGCGCTCTGGGTTGGGTTCACTAGGTTGGCACCCTAGACCTTGTCCATTTTCCTTATGTCCGTCTTATTTCCTACATTGCTTTAGTGTTCGAACTAGTTTTGTAGTATTACCCCTTGTGGCCTTTGTATATGCCTTTGAGCCATAGATGGTGGGATATTTGGGAAATGTCTGCTAGTCCCGGAAATCGAACTATGATATTGAGTTGGTTATCTATATTGTAGAGTGGATTGAGCTTGTGCAGGGCCGATAGGTTGATTGTGATCCATTGAGCTCTTGGTTATGTCTGAACATATCATTATTATCATGCAAAGAGTTTTTCTGCATTTATTTATTACTACTATAGTTGCGGCCCTAACTATCACCAGTTTTCTAAACCTTGCATGGCCCCGATGGCCCATTTTCTGTTATAAATGGCTATAAAAGGATTTTTAACTAGTTTTATGGATTCACACTGATTTTGAGGCGATACTAGGCTTGGCTGATCCGAGAACTAGATATATTTTTATTACTGATTTTAGACTCGGATATATTTCTATCACGACCCAAATCTGGGCCATGATGGCATCTACGTAAACCCCGGAAGGAAAGCCAACCCAACAATACGGAAGATGAAATAAAGCAATTTAAATAAAAAGAGCGGAGGATAATATAAGGAAGATAAGGGCCGTAAGTATAGATACATACCAACTGTAATAAATATACAAGAGTGGCCCTAAAGTGACCTAGAAGACAAATATACACAAGAACCAACTCCTTACCTGGTAAGCTCACCATGCTCTGAACAGCAGCTGGCCTCGAACGATAAGAGGATCGATGAGGGTGGCTCGTACTAAGTGTTGCATCAGAAAAAGATGCAGAGTGTAGTATGAGTACCAAGACAACTGGTACTTAGTAGGCATCATAGGTCGACCGAGCATAGAAAAATAATATATAAAATAATATTACTGGAAAGCAAGTTAAATACAGGGATCAACCTAAATCTAGTTATATAATCGAAAACAGAACTAACTGAACCAACAAGAGGGAAACAATAACAAAATCAATCCAGGCAATCGACAATCCAAGTGCACTCAAGCAAATGCAATGCGGTGGGATATGATGTGATGTATGAGTGCATAATAGTATAAACCTGGAATACCACATCGAGCGCCCGAAATACCACATCGGACTATGTATATATATATATATATATATATATATATATATACATATGTATGTATATAGGAAGTAAAAAAACTCAGAATAATGCATCGGGGGTCCAGAATACCGCATCGGACTGTAAGTATATATATTTGAAAATAAGACCCATTATAACGCATCGGGTATCCAGAATACCACATCGGACTATAAGTATATATATTTGAAAATAAGACCCGAAATAATGCATCGGGTGTTCGGAATACCGCATTGGACTATAAGTATATATATTTTGAGGTTAAAACTGTGAAAAGGTTTGGGAATACCCCTCAGACTGGCATAAAAGTAGTACTTTTCCTTTCCTTTCCAAAATCAGTAGTAAAACCTAAGATAACTCCTTAAAACTCCAAAAATCATGATAACCATAGTAGATCCCAAGTTTAAAACCAAAAGCCTAAAAATTCTTTCTTTTTTGTATCGACAAGCATGAGAATGCAGCATGAGTATGTAAATTTCTACATTCATAGAATATATCTCACAACAAGGCAAAACATGGCAAAATACCCTCCAACCGAGAGAACAAACCTGGAAACTCCATCCAAATCCAAGATATGGCCTCGGGCCCACAATTTCACACACAATCGATAAAAGCCAAAAATAATAGGAAAATAACTATGAAAACAATGGGGAGAAACTACTCTACCTCTAAAACCTCCTAAAAAGCATATTAAGGATTCCAGGCTAGCCACAACGATACTACAAGCTTCTAAACTAAGGATAACAATAATAATTCTAATTTATGATCCGAAATGGCTAATTTAATACAAGTCACAATATTTAAGCCTAATTCTACCTATATTCCAAGCTAGCATTCCAGTTATTTGCAAGATATAAAATCTAACTAAACTCAGTTTAGAAAGTAAACCGTAACCTACCTAGGGGCCGAACCACAAATACGAACTGCTACTCGTGTGCCTTCCCCCTATGAATAGTCTTACAAAGCTTCCATGCTATCACAAACACATTCCAGATGTCAAGACGAGAAGAATGACACCCATATTACTATATGGAAAATCAGGTCGAAAAATGACCCTCGGGACTCGTGCAATGAAATAGAAAACAAAAATTACAACAATGTCCGCAATGGGTTAAGGAACCCATACCCAAAAGTTGAGCACAAATAGGACTCATTTCAAGGCCCAAAATAGCCCCGAAGTCCTACTAGTTCAATGAGAATTTTAAGGAAAGAGTAACGGAAATTAACGAGGAAATCTTACCAATCGAAGTCGGAAAATCAATCACTGTCACGACCCAACTACCAGGCCATGTGGGCGCCTACTCTAATAACCTAGATAGAAGAACCCTTACCACTTGATACAATAGGTACATTGCAGAAAACAAAGTATAACAATGAATAACCTCATTTTAATACGTAAAACGATTTACAACCTTGCTTCAGAAAACATCTTTTACAAAGATATACAATAAATCCCTTTTTAAAGACTGGGAAAATAGTTTAAACTTGAAAACAAACCCTCCCTAGAATCTAGTCTAAGCCGGTACAAGATCTACTAAAGGAGTAATACAAGGAAATGTAAAAAGATTCAACTTCCACCATAGGAACAAGAAGTAGAAGCTGCTGAAGGTCGCCATCGTCCTGTACCTATGAAACATCACCAACTCTACAACGAGACTATACCCAAAAGGGTATAGCAAGAGTAGAATCACTACAAACACTCATACTGGTAGGCATCATCGGTCGACCCGAATCCACTCGTACCATCATATAATAAAAGTAAGGGAAAGCATGAAATCAACTACCATAGTCCCGTCCTTCGACTTCAACCTTTACCAATCCCAATCTCAAGCCTACCATCTACTTGTAACTCATACCTTAACCCTTCTTATCCCTTCCGTTGCCAACTCCCTTACTCAGGAACTCTGCACCCTACTCCTAGGACTTTCTAAGTCACACAGACCCTTAGATTTCCCAAGTCACCTTACACTGGTCCAACCCCTATGTCCAGACCCGGACTACCACTCTGTTACCTAAGTAAATCCCTATGACCAAGCACCCACTACTAACCCAGCTAAAGGCCAGACCAGACCAACTACACTCTTGGTACTATTCATAATATCTTGACCCCTCGAGGATCCCTAAGATGATTACCTAATCTAATGATAATAACCATCAACATACTTCAGACTCTCCACCTATCTTCTAACTCCAATCACATGGAACAGGTCTAACCCTTATTTAACAATGACAATTAACCAATAGTCTGTCTAGACCACGCGTCCCTCTCTTAGACTATCAGCCACATGTAACCAATTAACAACCTTAGACCTCACATAACGACCATAACATATATTCTTTTTTACATATCCCATACCCACCAAGGATCCCCCTAACATTACCTAAGTGTTAGACATACAATTCTGGCCTACACCAAGACCAACCCTATAATTAGATATAATCAATCAACCTCTCATAGACCATATGCAAAAATCACAGCCAAGAAGTACAATCCGGTCCACTCATGGAACCATCAAAGGAATACAACAATATAATTTAACGCAACCCGTACCAGGGATGGTACCCGAGCCAACCATTGTGAATTCCCGTACCAGGCGTGGTACCCGATCCAACTGTTAGTATTCCCATTCCAGGCATGGTACCTAAGCCAACCGTTAGTATTTCTGTATCGGGCATGGTACCCGAGCCAACCGAATGTCACACCAAGTCTAATCAATCATATAGACAAGTTCATTTCACAGAGACTAATAACTGGAGAATTAGACATTCACAACTCCTTCCCTAAGCATGCAATTCATATGATACTAAATAATGGTACATGAACACATAATGCATATTGGGAAATTAGTAGCCATCACCTACCCCTAGTCCGATTACGTAGACTCAACCTTGAATCCCATCCAAAAACCAAGCCCCCGCTCACCCCTTTTTAACACATAACTAGCAATTACATTGAATTCTAAAATTTCTTCTAGGACCAAATATAAAAATGAGGAAGACCTCCCCTAACCTTGGGAGTCCCACCCTTCTACTTATCTTACCTCTTTATACAACTCGTGTCCAGAACTCTCTTTTTATTAGTCAATTAGTTACCCAAGCACTTCCGATTCCCTGAACCTTCCTGACATCCCAACCCCTTAATTCTATCATCAACCCATCACATAAATAATTATTGATAGCCCGAATATTACACATATTATCCTGACTTAACTATTTCCTAGTTCAGCTAATCCAACCAAAATAATTCTCCAGACTTCGTACCCGAAGGCCTAATCATGTATTCTCTTTTTTTGACTATACAAAAAATATGAAAAGTAAGCAGGTCAATGTACTCAATGAAGAAAACCTAGCCTGTTTGGATGCCAACCAGCTGCCTGATGCATTTTCTGGCTCCGTGAAGGCGTTCCTGGATGGATGACAAGCCTGAAACCCAAGTTTTCACATCTTTTTAGCCGAAATCCCTCCTCCTCATGGATCCGAGCCTTAGAGTAGACTAAGAGAATTTTTGGAGGAACCCTCATATGTTTTTCAACTGAGGAGGAGAAGTCTTTTATTAAAATTGCATTCGAGGCTACTGCCTCCCGTCATACTGTTATAGAGGGTGACCTTATGCTGCAATGATAGCACTATAGCGGAATAAATACCACTATAGCAGAGTGACATCAACCGGATTTAATTTCAAAAACTGAAATTTTCCTCCATGTCACCCCATTTAATACAAAAAATTTTTAAGCCATTCCCAAATTTTTGCAATATCGTGATTTATAAAATAACAACGGATCCGGTCATTACAATAGATACCAATTTACCCATCATTCATCCCCGAATGATCCCGAAACTAAGAAGATGAAGAGAACTATCTCGGGACCCTCACTATCCCAAGTGACCGCACATTTATGAACCCATGCGAAAAACCAAACTTTCCCCTAATTAGCTACACCGACTCAAAAAGAAAAATACTATTATCCCACTCTGACGAGGGATTCTCGAGCCACCCAAAGAAAATTTACACGTGACCTCCCCCGACCACCCAAGAAATCTAGGGTCTCGTATAATGTCAGAGCAAAAGAATTTGAAAAGACTCGGGATAACCTTTCCTTTCCCAAGGCTGACCATCGTCCGCTATCGTGGACATTATACCGCTATAGCGATACCGCTATAGCAAAGTGCCGACCGCTATAGCGGTTGGTAACAAATTAAAGTAGGGGAGAAAAATGGTTTTCACCCTATTCTCCCCATATTTATCATTTGAAACTCTCCCTTTTCCTCCCGATCACCCCACTCCCGCCGTCAAAATCTTCAGGTAACAATCGCTCCTACTCACTCCTTTACTTTTCTACACGAATTTAGGTAGGATTTATGGTAGAAAAAGTGATCTGGGTAGACATTGTAGTTGCCTTTTTGAACTTGAAAATAGGTTGGATTTTTGTTAAATTTCCGAAGCATGGATGCTTCCCTTACGTTCACAATGCCTCCCCGGCGTTCTGGGCATAAGGATTATGTAACTTTTAGCAAAAAATAGTCCAAGAATGGTAGAGGAGATGAAGAGTTATTCTTAAATAACTTGTGATTTGGACAAAATTTAGGGGTTATAATGCCCAATTTTTTATAGAAACCAGTAGTAGGACACCTTAGGTTCACTGATCTGAACTTGGGTTGTTAAAAATAAAGTTTGGGTCAAAGGGCGCCACTGAAGCACCCCTTAGAAGTTCTGCCAATGAAGATCGCCATAGCGGTCTGGTTTTGCTATAGCGATTCTGCTATAAAATAGAAATTTCTGCTATAGCGATCCCGCTGTGGCAGACACTTTTTCGTTATAGCGGAGATCCGCAAGGTAGTGGCCTCATTAGTCCACACTTAGAAAATTTCCCCCTTTTTTCTTTAACTCATCCCTTTTCGCTGAAACAAGCTCTAATTTTTCCTTTGCCTGCATTACAGGTTAACAAGAATCAATGGTTGAAGGACAATACCCCGAGTAAGAGTATGCTAGGTTCCCTGATGACACTAGTCAGGAGAGGTTCTAGGACTATAGCCGGTTGGTATTCTGCTTTGAGAAGGGCTGTAAAATGGTCGGGATGGATGGTAAAGCAGCTGCCTTCCATCGCTGCCTTCAGGACTTTGACTGGGTTTTATTGACGTTGGCTCCCCTCCCGCTCATATAGGTTGGGTGTGGGAGTTCTATGACATACTACCCATAGTTCGTTTGGATAATCCCAACCGCATCCGAGGGGTAGATATTCTAGTAGATTCTCAGACGATCAATGAGGTACTAGGGGTGCCTCATGTCTCCAACGCTGCATACGAGGCCAAGTCCCGGGTTTGGGACATGACTTGGTTGAGGAATACCTTAGTGGATGAGGAGTGCAGAGATCAGGTATACTGGCCTGGTCCTGAGGGAATCACTAGTGCCTACTTCTCCACCAACGCTAGGAGGTGGCTAAATATGGTGTCTCGGAGAATTTTCCCATCAAGCAATAAGACCGACGTGACTTATGCCCGGGACCTGGTGATTGCTTGTGCTATGTAGTGGATCATTATGAATGTGGGGGACCAGATCATTTCGGAGTGGAAGAACTTCTACCGAGGTCCTAGGAAGGGCCCTTTTCTTCCTAGGTTGGTGTCTGAGCTATGCAGGCTAGTTGGGGAGCCTGTGGATCATACTGACCATGAGGACGATATGGATAATGACTTTGACCCTCTCCGTGTAAAAGTGGTGACCTCTAAGAAGAAAAGGAAGGTAGGCGAAGCAGGGAGAAACCAAGCTGCCGAGGAGGTAGATGATGATGAGGATGATGATACTCCCGTTCCTTCCCAGCCTCAGCCCTCGATCACTAGCAGCCAGCTTGAGGAGTCTCTGGTCGCGGTTCGGAGGTTCATAGAGAGCACTACCACCAGAGGTACCACCCATCCCTCTTCCGCTTAGGATTTTGCTGCACTTGGCAGGGAGTTAGAGGAAGAGAAGAGAAAGAGATGTTCCTGGGATCGTATGTTTCCCCGAATGTGGAAGACTGTCAAGGCCATGTTCTCTTGCGTCGCCCCTGGTCAGGAGCTTCCCACTCTTGGTCCCGAAGACAGGCAGGAGTTCCCCTTCCTGAGTGATGATCAGGCCTAGGACCTCCCCCCTTCCCTCTTTATTAAGACATTTATCGCTTTTGGGTTTTGTCCCTGTTTGGGGAATGTACAAGACAATGCTTCCCCTTCCCTTTTCCCCTTACTTTTGAGCACATGGATGCTTGTTTTAGACAATTTCCCCTTTTAAGCATGCTACATTAATTCTATGAATGGTTTCCTGGTTTTACATAGTAGTTCATAGCTTGTTTCTCGCTTTTAAATTCCCCGAGAGTGAAATGAAAAACAAGGGAAAACAGGACAAGCATTCTGCCCCGAGTCCGTCTACTATAGTAGTGTAATTATGCTACAGCGGTTCTGCAGTAGCGACAGAAATTACCTCCATAGCGGGATCGCCATAGCGGTATAGGTCCACTATGGCGGTCCTGCGTTACCAGTCCAAAAAATTTCAATTTTCAGCAAAACAATCATCCCCCTTCCCGGTTATCATGGTTTAACCCCATAAATCCCTCCATGGTCTCAAACAACATCCCTAGACCATTCCCGGCAACGCACAAATCAAAACTTAGCATCCAATTATCACCAATCACAATAAAATCACATGAGAAAACTATTCACAACAACACATTCCCGCTTCATGCAAGAATAACCCCTTGTTCCCATGGTTCCCAACCAAGTCCAACCTGTCCTGAAACCAAAGCTTCCCCACAGTCATAAGTCATGTCCCCTCACCATCTTAGCCAATGATGAGTCCCTTTTCAAAAAGTAATAGAAATTCCTAAAGTAAGACACATATCAGTTTATCACAAACCAAAAGTACGCCAATTTCGACTTACAACTCCCCTCAGACCCAACACTCATAACAAGAAAGTCAATCACACACCAATAATTTCAAACATACAAGCATTGTAACACACAAGTTTTCAAGTTTTGCACCACAACAAGGTCAAAACACATATATTATCCTCTATTCGTCCCATGGATGACCGTTAGCCGATCATCCATGTCTTACCAGTCTCTCAGGCTAGTTACCAATTAGAACCTTCCTGATTCTAACTTCTCTTGCTTGTTTCACAACAGCCGGAGTCAAACGGCATCCTTTTCCTTGTCGAGATACCAATTAGAATTGAGAGATACTAATTGGACTCAACCCATACAAGCAAGTAAATGAACTGCACAAAAAGGAATGAAAGAAGAGAGATGTTTCCTAGAATGCTTCAAGCTTCCAAAGATTAGATATGGACGTCAACACACCCAATTCGCAAGGCTCTATTCGACATTTTGCTCTTGTACTAGGAGACCAATACCTAGGATATGATACCATCTTTCATGACCCAACTATCGAGCCGTGTAGGTGCCTACTCTAATCACATAGATCGACGAACCCTTACCACCTGATCCAACAGGTACATTGCGGAAAACAAAGTATAACAATGAATAACCTCATTTCATACGTAAATCCATTTACAACCTTGTTTCAGAAAACATCTTTTACAAAGAAATACAATAAATCCCTTTTTAAAGACTGGGAAAATAGTTTATAACTTGAAAACAAACCCTCTCTAGAATCTAGTCTAAGCCGGTACAAGAGCTACTACAGGAGTAATACAAGGAAATGTAAAATGATGCAACTTCCACCATAGGAACAAGAAGTAGAAGCTGCTGAAGGTCGCCATCATCCTATACCTATGAAACATCAGCAACTCTGCAACTTAACTATACCCAAAAGGGTATAGCAAGAGTAGAATGAGTACAAACACTCATAGTGGTAGGCATCATCGGTCGACCTGAATCCACTCGTACCACCATATAATAAAAGTAAGGGAAAGAATGAAATCAGCTACCATAGTCCCGTCCTCCAACTTCCACCTTTACCAATCCCAATCTCAAGCCTACCATCTACTTGTAACTCATACCTCAACCCTTCTTATCCCTTTTGTTGCCAACTCCCTCACTCACAAACTCTGCACCCTGACTCCTAGGACTTTCCAAGTCACACTAACCCTTAGATTTCCCAAGTCACCTTACACTGGTCCAACTGCTACGTCCAGACCCGGACTACCACTCCTTTACCCAAGTAAATCCCTATGACCAAGCACCCACTACTAACCCAGCTAACGGCTAGACCAGACCAACTACATTCTTGGTACTATTCACAATATCCGGACCCCTCAAAGATCCCTAGGATGATTCCCCAATCTAATGATAATACCCATCAACATACTCTAGACTCCCGGTCTGCCTTCTAACTCCTATCACATGGAACAGGTCTAACCCTCATTTAACAATGACAATTAACCAATAGTCTGGCTAGGCCACACATCCCTCCCTTAGCCTATCAGCCACATGTAACCAATTAACAACCTTAGACCACACATTGTTAGATATGCAATTTCGGTCTACACCAAGACCAACCCCATAATTAGATATAATCAACCTGTCTCTCACGGACTATATGCAACAATCACATCCAAGAAGTACGGCTCGATCCACTCATGGAACCATCAAAGGAACACAACAATATAATTTAAAACAACCCATACCAGGCGTGGTACCCGATCCAACCATTGTGAATTCCCATACCAGGTATGGTACCTGAGCCAACCATTAGTATTTCCACACCAGGCGTGATACCCGATCTAACTGTTAGTATTTTCGTACCAAGCGTGGTACCCGAGCCAACCGAATGAAACACCAAGTCTAATCAATCATAAATAATAAACAAATACACTTGTAAACCAACAAGCAACAAACAAGTTTATTTCACAGAGACTGATAACCGGACAATTAGACATTCACAACTCCTTCTCTAAGCATGCAATTAATACGTTACTAAATAATGGTACATGAACACATTATGCATATTGGGAAATCAGTAGCCATCACCTACCCGTAGTCCGGGTACATAGACTCAACCTTGAATCCCGTCCAAAAACCAATCCCCCGCTCACCCCTTTTTAACACATAACTATCAATTATATTAAATTTCAAAACTTCTTCTAGGACCGAATATAAAAATGGGGAAAACCTCCCCTAACCTTGGGTGTCCCACCCTTTTACTTATCTTACCTCTTTATACAACTCATGTCCGGAACTCTCATTTTATTAGTCAATTAGTTACCCAAGCACTTCCGGTTCCCGAACCTTCCCAACACCCCAACCTCTTAATTCTATCATCAACCCATCACATAAATAATTATAGGAAACCTGAATATTACACATATTATCCTGACTCAACTATTTCCTAGTTCATCCAATCCAACCACAGTAATTCTCCAGACTTCGTGCCCGAAGGCCTAAGCATGTATTCTCCTTTTCTGACTATACAACAAATACGAAATATAAGCAGGTCAATGTACTCAATAAAGAAAACCTAGCCTACTTGGATGCCAAGAAGCTTCCTGATGCATTTTCTGGCTCTATGAAAGCATTCCCAGCCGGATGACAAGCCTGAAACCCGAGTTTTTGCGTCCTTTTAGCTGGAATCCCTCCTCCTCATGGATCCTAAGCCTTGGAACAGCATAGGAGGATTTTGGAGGAACCCTCATATGTTTTTCAACTGAGGAGGAGAAGTCTTTTATAAAAATCGCATTTTGAGGCTACTGTCTCCCGTCATCCCGCTATAGAGGACGACCTTCCACTAGAGCGGTAGCGCTATAGCAAAATAAATACCACTATAGCAGAGTGACGTTAGCTCGGTTCAGTTTCAACAATCTGAATTTTTTTGCCATGTCACCCCACTTAATACAAAGCACTTTTAAATTATTCCCAAATTTTTGCGATATCGTAATTTTTAAAATAATGACGGATCCGGTCGTTATAATCACGGACAAGAAATATATCACCCTAGAACCCTAGGAGTAGTCCACACTGAATATTGAGCTTAGAGCTCTTCAACCATGGAGGAAATATGGATGGAAATGAAGAAGAAATGACAGAGGTTTAATATTTATACTACCAGGGATTTCTTCGTAGCTATCTCGAGAAAAATCCTTGAGATACCGATGACTAACCTGGCTAACTCATTGCTATCATGATGTTTAGCCTCGATATCAGGATGACCAAAGGAGCGTGGCCTTCATCGCGATTGCGAGAAAAACCTTTGAGACCGCAATAAACAAAGGAGGTCTTCATCGCTATTGCAAGAAAACTCTTCGAGATTGGGATGAACAAAAAGCCAGACCTTCAAGATCATGATGGTCAACTTTGAGATCATGATGAAAATTTTTTAGCCATACCAGCAATTGAAAACCAGCAGTTCACCAAGGCTAAAATTTCATCGGATGGACCTTCGGGATATATCTGGGTCCCGCGAATGCAAACAAACTATGCTACTCGATTAGAAATGGAATTTTAGACTCAATTGAATTGATGAAAATCCCAATGGAGGTTGATTAATGAAAAATGGCCCCCACGCCCAAAATCAACCTTTAGGCCAACTAAACAAAATAGAACCTCAGGCCTAAAATCATGTCTGGAAGCCTCGGGCCCGAACTAATGGTCTTTCTAGACAAAACTCAATATTTTGGAGCTAACAACAGTGACTGAATTTCCATCTGAGACCTTCTTCTCCGAATATTGACCAAAGTCAACCTTACAAGCCTAACTGGCTTGAAAACACAGAAACCAAGACAAAACTAAACCAAAAGCTCCTACACCCTGACCAAAGATCTAGTTAGACCAAGATCCCCATTCTGGAGCTAACGGAACTGTCAAAATTTAATTTTGAGCATGTGTACCAAGAATGTTGACCAAAGTCAAAGATTTTCTAAGTCTAAGTTCTAAAATAGAGAAATGGTCATAACGACCTAAAAAATGGCTCAGGCACCAAACCGTTAGCCCTGGCAAGTCATAAATAACCCATATCCACCTTGCAAAATCTTGAAACATGGAAAAGCATAAAAGCAGAAAATGACCTGGAGGGTCATTACAATTTTGGGCACTCACTTTGGGATTCTGAGATTTTGTATGTGGTCGCAGAGACCTCCATGGACCTTACTGATCTGGACCAGGGGCTACGATCTGAGAGTGCCAAAGGAGGGCTATAAAGTGTAGTAGAGGTATACGGGGGAATCCTTCCATGGATCCTACCTACTGGACTTGCAGGCGCCGGAGGAGTGTACATATGGTACCACTGGCACATCTGATCATATCATTCATTATTCTTATGGCTCCACTCATGTTTGCTATTTGTTGAGTATACGCTCTGGTAGTATGTATTCAGAGGGTTTATTTTCACTTGTATGTGTTCCTCGGGTGTATGGGCGCCTGTTGAGATTGTAGGTAGATTAGCTTACTTGCCCCTATTGTAGTACTTGTTAGGTTATCCTTATCTTATGGGTTGTACTGTGAGCTGGAATATTAGCTTACTGTCTCATATGGTAGTACTTATTAGGTTTTCTTTCTGATAATCCTTATCTTATGATGTGTATTGTTAGCATGATTATGTTAGTTGATTTTTCTTCTTTCCCTTTATTTGAGGTTATCGGTATACCACCATGTTCATTAAAACTCTTTATATATATCATTGTTACAAGGATCCAGGTGCGTTCTCTACTCCTTCACCTGTGTTCTATGATATATCTTCTGTGGCTAGCATAGTATACTTGTATTCTCCTTGCCTTCTATCTGTTGCTAGTTTTCGTGTGTTTTTCTCTATTTGCTTCTGTGACTACTTCTTTCCTATCTGCTATATACTGCTTTTATATCTTATATATGCTCAGTCAACCTATGATGCCTACTGGGTACCCGTTGCTTTGCAATTGGTGCTCATACTACACTTCCGCATCTTCTTGGTGCAGATCCTAGTATGATCTATCACCATTGATCACGTGGATACTCGTGCAGTGCTTTTGGACATCTGAGACATAGGGTGAGATCCTGGCGACCTAAGCTTGACCATATCTCTTCTTTTGGCACTGTTTACTCTTTTGTTTATTCAGATACAATTGTACATTTCTTCTTTTGCACTCTCTAGTAATCTGTATAGTTTAGTAGTGCCCCTTGTACTTTCGATACCAGGTTGTGGGATGGTGTAGTTTCTTTATATGTATATTTAGGTTGCTTTCCTTCCGCGCTACTTTCTTTTTCTGCGTCCACTTATTTTAGTTATTGTGTGTGCTTGCTTTGGTAGTAGCCCATTACTAACCGTTCTGGGCTATAGGGATTGGTTCACCTACAGGAGGAGTTTAGGTGCCATCATGACCTAAGCAATTGGTCATGACATATTTAAATATAAAAATAAATATAGTAATTAGTTCTTTTTTACTGATAAAAATATTGAGAATAATTAATTAATTAGACTATAATAAGAAGTAATTAAAAAAGAATATTAAATTTACCAACCTATTTAATAAAATCTAAATTAGTAGAAATATATATTTTTATTTTTGGTTTGATTTTATTATCATTTCCTTTGAAAAATTAAACAAAATATAAAGATAAAGATATTATTTAACTATTTTTAAATTATTCAAAATATAAATAAATTTAATAAATAAACCCAACAATAAATAAAGGACTGAAGCATACCTCAATAATACCATGTCAGTATATAGATATACTATGATGGTATCATATAGGTCTCACTAAATAACTCAAACAGACATCAATGATACCTCGACAGTATATAGATATATTGTGATAGTATCATTAAGGCTTGAATCAAACATCAATGATACCATAATAGTATGTGATGATATCATGGAGGACTGATGAGCGTCTCATTTGAAGGACTGAAGTAATCCTCAATAATATCATGTTAGTATATAAATACTATATCATGAAGGATTGATGAGTATCTCATTGAAGGATGACACCATACCGGGATATGGATATATTGTGGTGGTATATTGAGGAGTGTCTCATTAAAAGACTGAAATATTCCTCCATGATACCATCACAATATATCGATATACTATGATAGTATCATGGAGGATTGAGAAATGTCTCATTGAAGGATGAACACATGCTAGTATATGAATATACTGTAATGATATCAAAGAGGTCTCACTGAAGAATTTAAGCATACATCAATGACACCATGACAATATATAGATATACTTTAATAATACCACTACAAACTGAAGTAAACTCCAATGATACTATGTCAGTATATAAATATACTGTGATGGTATTGCATAGAGGTCTCATTGAAGTATTGAAGCAGACATCATGGTACCATGACAATATATACATATAATGTGATGGTATCATAGAGGTCTCACTGAAGGATTGAAACATACATCAATGATACCATGACAGTATGTAGATATATTGTGATGGTATCAATATGGACTGAAGTAAACTCCAATGATACCATGTTAGTATATAGATATATTGTGTGGTAGCATGAAAGTCTCACTGAAAGATTGAAGAAAACATTAATGATACAATAAAAATATATAGATATATTGTGATGGTGTCATTATTGACTGAAGCAAATAAAAAAAGAAACAGAAATTAAAAAAGAAAAAGGAATCGAATGAAAATAGGAAAAAAAAATGGAAAAAGAGATAAAAAAATATAAAATTAGATTCTGGTGAAAAAATAAAGAATATTATGGTTTGAGGAAAATAATAAAGAAGAAAGAAAAAGGAATAAATGACAAAAAAGGAGAAAAATGAAGGAAAGGAACAAGAAATAAATAAATTTAAAAACCAAGAAAAAATAAAAATATAAAATATAAAAATAAAAGAAACCAATAAGGAGAAAAATAAAAGAAGGAAAAAAGTGAAAAAAGAAGTAGAGAAAATAAATAAATAAATAAATGAGGAAAAAGAAAAAAAAGAGAAGAAAGAAAAAATAAGAAGAAAAGGAATATATAAAATAAAATTGAGCATGAATTTGATTATGGTGTAAAAAGAAAATAAAGAATAAAATAATTTTAAAAAAATAAATGAACAAAGAAACATAAAAAGAAAAATAAATTAAAAAAGAAGAAAAAAAGAGAAGAAGTAGAGAAATAAAAATTAAAAAAATTAAAAAGGAGATAAATAATTAAAGCTACACGGGAAGGAGGTATAAAGCTACAAGGGAAGAGGCCATTTTCTATAATTAGTTATGGGGATATTTTATGTAAGAGGGTATTTAAGTGTAAATAGTTTGCTCCTATGGAGCGCTGATGTACTTTTCTCAAATTTTATTTGTGCCACATAAATTAGAATAGAAAAAGTAACATATATTGGGTCCGTGCTAGCACGGGCTCCTGTTTCAAGTATACGAATAAGATCACTTACCTCAACTCTTCAAAATAAGATGTTTCTAAATCTTTTTAATAAAAAAATTAACAATTTTATATACTAATAAGATTTTTTTCATAACATATAATTTTATAAAGTTTACTTGTAAAAGTATAAAGCTTATTCTTAATTGCAATATCTCGATGTGTAACAATTTATTATGTAATATAATGTACGCTAAACCCAAAGGCTCTTGGGTAATATGTTATATTTTTTTATAAATACAAGAATACTAGTTGTCATATCTCAGACTCAACAATATACACTACATTGAAAAGGGAAATGAAGTAAGAAATATGAAATAGAAAATTCCAGTTTTGCATTTAAAAGCAACACACACACATACATATATAGGCATTAATTATCTCTCATTTAAGTTATTTTGTCATTATTTGAGTATACTTATGATCACCTGGTGCTTATTACGTGTGTTTTGTGTGTAGAACTGGATTTCATGCTAGTGAGCCCTTTTAGAGCTAGAATGAATGCTTGGGAGCTTCAAAGTCTGAGTAGGAGTTCAAGAAACTCAACCAATATCGAGTTTGGGGATCAAGGACCAAGTGTACTTGCAAAAGAATGAAGAAATTCGAGAACATAAAGCAAAACAGCGCGCGCCACGCACCACACCACATGGCCCGCGTTGCGCCTGCTATGGAGGAGCAGAACTAGCCAAGTAAACAAATGCCCTAGAAAGTTGGTTGTGCACGGTGGACTGCGTTGCGCCAGGCTAGATCGGAGCAGATTTTTACACAATGTTATTTTAAGGATATTTTTGTCCAAGGGCTGTTTGGACTCGGTATACATAGGTTTAGAACTCATCGTTGAAGGGTTACACATCTTTTGAGAGAGTAAGAACGCAGTTGGAGCACATGATTCATCTAGATCATTCCTTTCATATCATATTTTTAGTTTTATGCTTTTAACTACTCATATGATTCTTGCCATGATTATGAGTGGCTAAGTTCTTATTTTATTGTTCAACAGAAAATTACAGTAATATAAACCCCATCAACCAATAACCTAGATATAGTCAAGTGATCAGTTTAACCAGAAAAGTAGATAAGATTGACGTAGATTTCATAACCCTAAAATATTTCCATCATATTTTTCAACATTTACTTGTTCAGGTGCTCTAGTGAAGTTGACAATTCAATTGTTTATTTAGTAGTTGTAGTTAATAGTAAAAAAAACATCCTAAACTCTTGGAAAATGCTTGAATAAAGAATTCATTTCAGTTTGCATAGTAGTAGAAGCTAATGATAAGTCCTCGAGGGTACAATACTCCACTCTTATCATTATGGTACTTGAGCGACCACGTGCACTTGAGTGTAGTTGGAGCGTAATAAGTTTTTGGAATCGTTGCTGAGGACATAAAATTAGCTATGTCTCTAGCTTAAGCTGTTATTTATTGATTGTCGTTCAAGTTTAACATGTTCTTGTGGTTTCTATGCTCTCAGGTGTTCAATTTTGAATGTGAAGTAGCTGAAGCTGCAACAACCTCTTTCCTTTTGATCCAAAACTAGAACAAACTCTTCACAGGATAAGGAGGGAGGTTAAAGCTAGTGTTTCAACATAACTTAATATTGTGAAACAGTCACAACAGATCAAAATGGCAGCTAATCAAGTATGACCAGTGAGCGAGGCCGCAAGGCCTAATCTGGTCAATATGACTTAGGCTATCATCAAGCTTGATAGTAAGGGCCACTTTGAGCTGACATAGTACATGGGGCAGCTCATCCAATCTCAAAGACAATTTATATTTCTCTAACATAAGGATCTTCAACGTTGCATCCAATATTTTTTGGAAATTACTGACACTTACAACTATCCCAATGTCTTCCAAGGATTACATCAGGTTGACTTTATTTTCCTTTTCACTATTGGGGGAAGCAAAGGAATGCTTGCAAAATGAGACATCTAATCCAGTCACAATATGGGACAACTTGACATGAATGCTTTTGATCAAGTTATTCCCATTTAGGAAGAAAATCATTAAGAAGTCAAATAGTCAGTTTTCAACAAAAGGATAATGAAACACTACATCAAGGTTAGGAATGCTATCAAAAGCTACCAAGGACTGCCCTTTCACTATTAGACATATGAAGTTTTGAGGTATACCTTTGTAGATGGGTTAGATGAACCTTGATTCAGCTTGTGGCGACTGTTGCATGTAGAATACTTATAGTGAAATCCAAACCTTGCTCAATAATTTTACTGCAAAATGATCAGAATAGGCGAGGAGAGGTAGAACATGGGGAAAATGGTAAAAAAAATATGGGGTGCTGGCAATAGATGAGCTAACAGCTCTGAGGGCTAATATGGAAAAAATTGCAAATCAAGTTTACATGTTAACTCAGGTACAATCACAAATAGTTTAGAAGGTGCATCCGATAAAAGCATTATGTGAAATATATAGAGAGGGTCACATGAGTGACCAATTCCCTATAGACCCAGAGTTCATCTTTTATGTAGGGGAGTAGAAAAGAGGTCCAATGAATTAGAATATGCAATATGGCAATACTTACAATCCAAATTGCTAGAATCACCCCAACTTCTCATGAAGGTAATCAGAGTAACAATTGGCCACAAGGAAACTTTAATCAGCAATACCAGAAGCCACAGTAGGTCGATGAGAGTATAACTGAGTTGATGAAAAATATATTGCTTGATAATTAGAAATTTCAGACAAAAGTCCAAAATTTGGAGAATCGGGTTGGTCAATTAGCAGCAATTAACAATATTCGACCTGTTGGAGCCTTGTCGAGTGATACTAAAAAAAATCCACATGTATATGCAGTAACTCTTAGGAATGGTAGAGAATCAGAAGAGGTTCCAAATAAGCAAAAGAAAAGGTCACATCCGAAGGGGAATTGGTCCCTACCTACCATAGAATTTCCTAGAAATGACAAGAATGTTGAACAGGTACAACTTGAAAGACCGTCACCACTGTTACTGTAATGATCCGTTCTATCGTTACTGAAAATATCTGGGGTAAAGGCATAAGATCTTAATTTTCATAGGTTTTAGGATCAATGCTTTAGTATGAGAGTACATTCGGGATGAATTAAGATTGTACGAAACCCCCAGCACAAAGTAAAGTTAAAAATATTCTTACAGATTGGGTATTGATACAAGTTTTTACTAAGGTCAAATTCATAGGAGCACCTCTCTTGATATAAAAAGAATTATGTGGCCTAGTACATACTAAATTAAAGGTCTTTGAGTCTTCTTTCCAACACTATCGACCATTCATTATTTCATTTCCAGAGTAAAAACTTATGACCATTTTACTGAAGGGTGTCTGTGCTAGAAATGAGGCTCGTCGCAATGACGGGGTGTTCATCGCGATGAACGATGTGAGATAGACCCCTGTTAAATACATTTTTTAGGGTTTTATGTCCCATAACTCCAAAACCTCAATCTAAAACTTTAGAGGAGCGATTTTCCCAAGGCTAGGGAAGAAATTCTCCATTGAGGTAAAAATTTTACTCCCTTTTTACATTGATTAATCTGTTCTTCCTCTAGAATCTTCAGAATGGGGAATTGTGGTGGAATTCTTATGGGTTAGAATCCTAGGTCCATGAAATTATGGTAAAAACTTATGGGTATGTGTATTATCACCTAGAATTATTTTTAGATTGTAAATTAATCTTTTCTAGCATAAATTCATTATTCTAAAAGATGAATTTTGGTGGTTGGAAACCTTGAGTTCATTAACAATGGGTTTTTTATCATTAAAACTCCATTAATAGAGATAAGGTAAGTTTGATAGAACTATTTAATGGTTAATTGACCCTTAGTAATGATATACATCATTAATAGTGTTTATTTGAAGAGTAATTGATTAATTACTCTTATAATTGCTTGTTTATTAGATGACTGTATATTCTGAGGCATGAAAGAAGAAAAAGAGCATCCTTGGTGTGTCTTTCTTGTCTTAAGATCAATGGTTGAGGTAGGTTATGGTTTATGAGTAGTAGACTCAGAATAGCTAAATGTATATACTGTGTAGAATTGACGGGAGAATGCATAATTAGGCCTTCAAGCATAAAGTATGAATCAAAGTTACTAGTAATATGTTGTTGTGAATCCCTAGATAGGTGTTTGTTCTTGTATGACTTACTTGATGAAATACAAGGTAAATATGTAAAAGTGGGTAACAATAGAAGAATTATGTGAGCTCGTAATCTATAAAACTCATCCTTTAAAAGGGTGAATTTGCTATTTTTGTGTGTTTTGAATGTAGGATATTCTTGCTAAAAGATAGTTAGGAGAATTGATCATGATAAGAGGATGCAGTGTTATAAATTAAGAACCTAAAGTCAAGTTTGGCTATGTGTTAGGAAGTACGATGTGTAAAAGTGCATGACTCAACTAGAGTTGTAAGTTGAATAGAGTTAAATGGTTGAATGATCAGCTAATGGAATAGTGTCTTGAACCTAGTGATGACTTAAATGTAAGGGTCACTAGTTAGTAATTAAATTTACCGATCTCAATAAGAACAAAAGAGGGTTAGATTGGTGATTGAACTAGGTACGTTGAATTAGAGTGTAAACTCGATTTTGGTGAAATGTGCACTCTTAAAATGGATAATAGATTATTTGGTCTTTACACATACTTGAATTCGCTGAATATGATTTGATAAGGCCTGTATTACAAGTTGTTGATTGTCCTTCAAGCAAAATCATCAAATTTGACTATGTGTCTAGATAAAGTGTGTACTTACATATTGGTGCACTGTATTGATTCTGAATGGATAATTGATTTGAATGATGAGTGTTTTTATGTTGTGCTTGATTGAATAATATATGTATACATGAAACTAAATAGCGACTTGAACTGAATAAGTATATATATAATTTAGTGAACTATGTTATATCCTGAGAGATAGGACTGGGAACCATAGGTTCATTTGATAGTGGAGTGGGTACCATGAGATGGTATGGATTAATATTGATATCTATATGATTACTATGGATTGGATACCATGCCAATATGGTACATGGACACCTAGTGTCCCCTGCAGGTCATGGCTAGTTAGGCAGAATAAGGCCTATTAGCATGTGTGTACACCCTTTTATATTGATTTTGTTTCATGGTTAGATATTGTGAGATGAGACTAGATGTATTGAATACATTTGTGAAGGTTAGATGGACATAGATTCCATATGATATGACTATTGAAAGTGTTCACTCTTACATTGTTGTAGTGATATTTGGTGACCTCTGTGAATTGATATTTATGTTGCCGATGAGAGAGTTAATGATTCCTTGTGTGGATCAATCTTTGATATGATAATATGATAATAAAATTGTTGATGTTCTAAATGGTAAAGCTGAAATGAGTGAAATTTACTCTTGTGTGATATTTTTAATATGAACCTTGTTTATGCTTATTTCATAGCTTGAAGGTCTAATTGATAATTGATATGCCTATTTGATTACTTGAATGCCTACTTGGTTAGTTGTTGTGTTCTCAAAAATTATGTTGGCTAAGTTAAAAGAAGAGTCTAATAGTGTAATGATCACGTTCATCGTCACGAGTAAACTCTTCGTGACAAGTTTAGAGTTGAAAAACTTCTGGGTTTGGGAGTTGAAAATTTTGAGCTAGGCTAGTCTCGGATGAATTCTGAGCAAGGTATGGTCTAGGGAAATCCAGGTAAGGATTGGGTATCATGTATTGAAGTGAGCTAGTTTTTCTGTTAGCTAAGACATAAAGGAGTCTAGGGGAATTTTTGGAAATGAATTTGAGTAAGTAGAACTCTCGGTATCGAGATTGATGTGAAGGGGTTATTCCGTAACATCGGGGAACTAAGGTGTGTTGTAAAATGGACCTTTTTAGATTAAATCCTAAGTTTCTATCCGTGACAAGCGTAGTCACTGCGTGAAAGAAGTTACCACTATAAAGGAAAGTATTCTGCTATAGCGGAAGTCAACTTTGGCCAACACTGCGATAGTGGTTGGTTCTGCTATAGTGGTAGCGCTATAGCGGTGTACAGACCGCTTTAGCAGACTGAGTCAGGATTTAATGCAGAAAATTCTTCAAAACATTCAGTTTTTCCTCAACTGCATTTTGGAGAAGGGCAGCGCGATTCTAGGCAAATTTGCTCTGTTTTGCATGATTTTTCATCGCAAAGGTAAGGATTCTACTCCCCCAACTTAGTACTTTAATTCCTACGGAGTAGAATTTCTAGTTGTGGACTTGGGGGAAGGTTTGGAATGACCTAGGAATGGTAGAATCCAGAGAAAAAGGGGATTGTAGGGCGTAAAAGTTCTTGGGTCTTGATATTATTTTTGGGATATGATCACTTAGCCATAATTCTCTAAATGTATCCGTAAAAATGATAAAGTTAGGTGAATTAATGGTGGGAAAGCCCGGGAAAGGGTGGAATGATCATTGTTTAGCCTAGGGATTGGGATTTTTTGTATAATCTAGGTATTTTAGGCTAGTAAGTTGATTATAGTTATTGTATGTTTGTTTTTAGACTAAGAACAAGCAAGAACTTCGGAAAAAGGGAAGGCTCCGGTTCAGTAGAGCTTTTAAATAATTCGAGGTAGGTGATGGTTGTTGTTTTCCCAATATGCATTATGTGTTCATGTACTACTGCTTAGTATTGTATGAGTTGAATGCTTAGGGAATGTTTTATGAATGTCTAATTGTCCGGTTATCAGTCTTGTGAAATGAACTAGTTTTGTTGCTTGTTGGTTTTACAAGTGTACTGTTGTTCATTGTTGTTGACTGTTGGATTTCTGTGTGACATACAGTTGGCTCGGGTAGCACGCTTGGTGCAGGTTACTTATTGGTTGGCTTGGGTACCACGCCTGGTATGGGATACTTATCGGTTGGCTCGGGTACCACACCTGGTACGGGATACCTATCAGTTGGCTCAGGTATCACACCTGGTACAAGTTACATAATGGTTGGCTTGGGTACCACATTTGGTATGGGTTTGATTCTTACATTGACTGTATTTGAAGGTCCCATAAGTGGACCGGGTTGTGTTATTAAACTGTGATTATTACATATAGTCCATGAGAGGTCGGGTGATTATATTTAATTATGAGATTGGTCTTAGGTAGATCGGGGTTTCATGTTTACACTTAGGTGGTGTTAGGGGATCCCGGGGAGGGTACATATTATGTGGTAAGATTATATGTTATTGTCATTGAAGGTCGTCAACGGTTGTTGATTGGTTACATGTGGTTGATAAGCTAGGGAAGAGACTTGTAGTCTAGTCATACTGTTGGTTGTTTACATGTTTCTTGTACTTTACTCAGCTTTAGTTTATTGTGCATATCTTGTTTATTTGGAGCTGGCCGATAATCCTACCTGTACATGGTGGTTGTCTACTGATTCTGCACTTGTATTTCTTTTTGTGAGTAAAGGAAATCTTCCAGCGGCTGACGCACGACCTCACCTGTAGTCCTAGTGTTTCTAGATATCAAGGGTGAGCTTCTTTGGTCAAGCTACCTTGATTTATTCTATTAGTTGTATCCCACTTGTTTCGAGCTCAAACTCTCTTTTGTTTATGAGGTTGCATCCCCTTATTTTAGATTTGGTAGATATTTTGGTACGATGACCTTCAGGTTCTAGGGAGGATTTTTTGTAGGTTATTATTGTGATAGTATTGAGATTGTGAATGTTAGTTTTGTTTATGCGCACTAGTTTTGAGATGTTAGACTTTGCTATGTGTTGGATCAGTTTTGGTCCGCTCATCTGGGGGGAGGGATTCAGGTGGGTGCCACTCACGACGGTCTGAGTCATGACAAAGGGTCTGGTTGTGATATTTTCTGGGCGAATTTAAGAAGTGGGCAAGGGCTTGTGATAATAGTAACTGGTTTAGTATAAATGAATAACTAGTGTTATGGGTGAATTTAGAAGAGAACATGTGTAATGTGAGAATCCTTGTGACTATGTTAAAAGGGTTAGAGGTAATTGCTAAAGCTAATCGAAAATATAGGAGTATTGATCCTATGGGTAATAGTGGAGTAGGCTTGAATTTTGTTGTTGAAGTGAGTTGTAATTCGAGATCAAATGTTGTGAAATTGGTGAGAATTTGATTGTTAGCTATCATGTTTATCTTGTGAATTTTATGTGGTGTTACATGATCTAACCTGAGTCAGCTTATGATACCTACCAGTATATGTAATTGTACTAATTCTACTCTTGCTACATCCTTTCTGGGGTGTAGTCATGTTGCATGACTAGTTGAAGTTCTTATGAAAAGTTGTGAGTATTCATCAACAACTTTTCCTCATCCTATTCCTATGGTGGAAGCTGTGTCTTTTGTTTTGTCCTTTATTGTATCAGAGGCTCTTGTACATGTCTAGACTAGGTCCTTAGGAAGATGTTGTTTCTCTTATGTATTGTAAAAACTTTTGTAAAATTTTGGTAGTAATTCATCAAATTAATAAAATTGTTTTTAAAGACTTGTGCATGCTTATGGTTGTGTGGTATGGAGTTCTTCTATATAGATAGATTCAAGTAGGTCTCTATGATCCATCGTAATTAGGGTCATGACAGTTACCGCAATGATTTTAAAACAAGAATGATGAGAGGATATTAAACAAATATCTTGCGATGTTTAGTCAGGCCCAAATGAATATACCCATGGTTGATGTATTGCGTGATGTTCCAAAATATCCAAAGTACATTAAACATATAGTGTCTAACAAGAGAAACCTAATAGAATTTGAGACAGTGACACTTATCGAAGAGTGTACTTTGAGAATTTAGAAGAAGCTCCTGTAGAAGTAGAAAGATCCAGGCAGTTTCACAATTTTGGTAAGAATTGGTGAGGTAGATGTGGGAAGAGAACTTTGTTATTTGGTGGATAGAATAAACTTGATGCCGCTATCAGTATTCAAGTGGTTGGGTATGGGAGCACCACGACCTACAATAATTATGTTACGACTGACAGACAAGTCTATCACTCATCCAGAGGGAGTGGTAGAAGATGTATTATTGTAGATCAATAAATTCATCTTTCCAACAAGTTTTGTGGTTCATAATTTTGAAGTTGATGAACGTGACCCAATCATATTAGGGTGACCATTTTGGCCATGTGTGATGTTGTGATAAACGATAGAGAGAATAAGATAATTATGCGAGTGGAGAATTGATGTGCCTTGAATTAGGGCACATCCTATGTCTTTTACTTGAAGTTTATATGTTCTTACACTTATTTTTTGTGTTTTAATGTTAGAATGTTATTTTGTAGGAATTAAAAGCCAGAATGGACAAAAAGAGTAAAAGATAGAAAACTGCCAAAAATAGGGTGATTTACAGTCGCAGATCAAGTCACGAACCACATGTCAAATCATAGAAATGTTCAAACAAAGTGTCTAAGAGACCCTACAAAGTTGTTCATTATACAAGAAAAAGTACGACCGCATGTTTGATTTATGGCAGTACATGAAGAGAAAGCCCAGCTGCCAAGTAAACTTACAACTGGATTTGCGAATAACAAATTAAAACACGATCATTAATTCAGTCCACAAAGAAAAGTACAGAAACCTTAATGAGCTAGCGATAAAGGCTTTAAAGGCAATCCATGGACCCCATAATAGTTTACGATCTTGGATTGGGTTGCAGATCGTATCAGCAGAGTTGTTTGATATTTTTAGAATTCTTACTTTGTTGGTCATTATAAATAGACTACGTAGGTTTATTTTACAAAGAGTCGACATTAATTTCAGTTTTTAATTTTTGGAGTTCAAGTTCCATTATTCTTTCCATAGTTTTGTAAAGAACAAGAGCACCATAATTTTTCAGTCTCTTATTCAAAGTATGTTTTATGATTTTTTTAAACTTATTATTCTCATAGTTTACACTCAAGCATGTGTAGATAAATCCTCTACTGAGGTTTGAAAATCCAATGAGGGTGTAAAGTTCATAAGGTTTTTGTGCAGTACAAAATATTAGGGTAGTAAAATATCAATCTTGTTCTTATTCTTAATTATTGGTTGGTGGTTGAAAATATTAACCTACGCCATAATATCTTAATTTTTCTTGAAAAAAAAAGATTAAGATTTGATAAATGAAGAGTTGCATGAACTCAAGGCGCTAACCCTTGTTTAATAGATTTGCTTAAAGATAAGCTGAATTTACATGACATAATCAGTTGTTCTTATTTAAGTGACTCGTATAGTTTTGGGAGTATTATATTGAGATAAATCGTTCAACTCTGGGAAAAGATTAAGTTATATTTTAGGAAATGAGTGTATATCTAGAATTCAAAGTTTATGTATTTGCAAAAAATTTGACAAACTAAGCATCTCATAGTGGGGACACAATCTTAATGTTTTAATCTCATAAGTTTACATTGTTTAATTATTACTGTACTTTTAATTTTAGTTATACAAATTATTTTTAACCCTTACAGATAGTTACGAGACTAGTCATGTAGTATTCATTTAATTTGTACAGCTTTCTCCATATTACCAATGAGATTCGACCCCAACCTAATTGAATTACTATATTCACATACGATCACGTTTACATCATATCAGGGCATAATCCTGAGCGTGTCTGAATTTTGGTACTGTTGTCAGGGAATATCATTTGAAACTTACTTATTGGTGTTTACATTAATTAGGTCTTTCTGTTCCATCACATATTTGCTAGTTTTAGTTATGAAATCAGGTAATCATGGTACAAGAATCAACCCAACAAGCACAAGTTGCACAAGTTATCGTAGAAGCGATAGGCCGCTGCTCAAACAACATTGTAGTAGATTGAACTAGAAGAATCGATTTACGTGTTTGCTATAATAAATTGGGAAATTGACTATTCCATTGCCATTGTGCCACCTTGTGTGACCTCTCACTCATTCAAGGTTGACGCGAGCATTTATATCATGCTCAAGGCTAAGGGGATATTACTAATCTTATAAACAATGATCCCCATCAGTACTTGAAGAATTTTATTGAGGTGTATGCAATGTATAAGAAAGACAATCTTCCTAACAATTCTATTAGAATGAGGGTATTTATATACTCCCTCACTAGAGAAGTAAGAACTTGGCTCCACAGCTTGCCACCAAACTCTATCACCACATGGGTAGAGATAGTGAGTGAATTCTTTAAAAAATGTTTACTTCCAAGCAAGAAGGCAGAGTTAACAGACAAGATTTTTCATTTCAAATTGGTGCTTGGGGAAGAAACCACATGAAGCATGGTAAAAGTTCAAGGAGTATATCCAAAAGTCTCCAAATCATGGGTTTCCAGAGCATATTCTACTAGAAAAATTCTACATGGGTCTTGATGCCTGAATCATTTTGTAGCAAACAATGCAGCTGGGGGTTATTTTAAGAATGAATCATATGCATGTATTGCAACTTGATGGATGAAGTAACAAAGACACAATCAAACGTGTCATTTATCAGACAATAGTGGTGGCATCTCCCATTATAATCCATCACTCACTATAATTATCAAGTAAAATTAGGAAAGAGATCAACTAATCTCCAATACCGCCATAAATATTGAGCTGCGGATAAAGAAATTTGCAAAAAGCAATATGAAGAAGGTAAAAATAGTCAAAGATGTGCAGGTTGTGTCACAAGTTAACTATGCACATCAGATGAAGAAGTATTTAAAAGCTCCTCCAATGAAGTTTAAGAAAGCTAACTATGTGAACAACGCTCAAGGTGAATATTATCATCAAAATTACCAAGGGAAACCCTATTAGAACTAGTGGAGACCACAGATGCAAGGTTAAGGTAACTGATAAAAGCTCAAACGTACTCTCCCATGAGGAGGTATCAGTGATCATTAAGCAAAACACATTTATAAGTACCCAACAGATGTCGGGGTCGTACCCACAAAGACTTGTAGACACCACAATGATGATTGTATATAAATGAATTCACTAAGAGAGTAAGTGTTTAAATGCAAGAAAGTAAAGGATTGGGGGGTGGGGGAATTGAGAATTCTGTCATAGAAATCTAATTCAAGCAATACTGTAAAGTAAAATGGGTGCACAAATGAGAGTAGACGACTAGGGATGTATATCCAATGGGGCTCTAATGTGGGATAGGATAATTGCTTATTCATACCTATTCTCGGTCATTGACATAGGTAGCCTTGGTCATAGGTATGGATTATTTATCTCTCGATCAACAACCATATTTCTGACAATCTCAGTTAGAGCACTATCGGTTTAACAACAAACAAACAAGCTAAAGCTTAGGAAGGTCATACTATTTCTAGCTTAGACCCTTAAATGAATGATTCCATCGTTATGAGCTATTTCTAGCCTCAAATTTGAATGGAGTCCCAAAATCCCACTAGTAATTTCACATCCAAAACTATAAAATTCTCTTTCAAGCAACAACATAGTCAACTAATGAAAATTAATGTTTGCAACCACCAATTTTAGGATTAAAAATTGGTGAAACTACTAGACCCATGTCAAATAAGCAATTATAAGCATAAATTAACAACACCCACACCCATTTGTCAAGAAACCATTATCAACACATCCCTAGACAATTGAAATTAGCTACTCATAATAAAGGAAAGAGATATACCAAATGGATAAGTCAAATTCATCTTCATTCAAGTATAATCTCAAGTTCTAAGCTCAATTTGAGTACACAAATGGTTAACCAAGATTTGGAAGAGAAAATGGTTTGAAACGCTCTTCTTCGAGAGAGAAAAACTTGTTCTCAAAGCTAAAATTACTTGAAAATATTTAGAGCTGAAGGATTCTTTTACAATTGTGCCTGAATTGGCTTTTTATACTTTCCCAAAACGTCACTAATATTTTGGACAAAATTGCTCTTTGGGTGGCGTGCGATGCGATGTGCGGTTCGCACATCATGATATGCACACCATACACCATCTTCAGTTGTACCAGTGACTTTAGCTAATTTTTGGAGGCTTCGTGCGAAGGAGGTGTGGTTCACACCATGTGTTGTGCGCGTCGCACAACGACCGAACCCCTTAGCAGATTCTTCAGTGACTTTTGTGGCTCTATGCGGTGTAGGTGCATTCCGCACCATAGCTTGTGCGTGTTGCATAGGCACCACATCTTAGGGCAGAATCTCCATCTTTTCTGATCACTTTACACTTCCCTCCTTTTAAGCTCTTTTTGGGTCCATTTCCTTATTTTCCATCATTGATCAGAAGTACCTGCGTAGACATCAATAAAGGCTATAAGAATCTTTAAATCTATTCAAAACATAGCAATAAATCATGGATAAAGGCTCAATAAGTTGGTAGATTACCGACTTTTCAAACCCCAAAACTTGAACTATTGCTTTTCCTGAAGCAAGATACTCACAAGGCAAGGAATGAATTATGTTCTAGATTCAATCAAGGCACAAAGGACTAATCTATACTAAAAATTAAGAAAAAGAATAAACAAAAAGACTCAAACAAAAGACTCAACTACAATGCTCATCTCAATTTGAACCACCATAATATCAAGGCAATTGGTCATTTCAAAACCTTTTCCAAAAGGACTTCATTTCTCATTCAAAATCAAGGGAATTTTGTCATTCAAAACAAGATATTTAAGCTTCTCAAGTCATTGGCATGGACCGTCAAGGTTTTCCTCAATATTTGCCATGCAACTTGTCTCATTCATTCCTCTCAATTGAAATAGAGACTTCATGTTTCAATTCTAGTTCATGATGCCACTCACCGCAAGAGAGAATCCCACTCACAATCATGCAATTTACTAAACAACGGGATTATAGGAGAACCAATAAGACGCTCACTCTCTCAAGAAAGTTCAAGTGCACACACGTCGAACCATAGGCTTGCCCTTCATGTAAATCGCCACTAATGTAGGGTAGCCAAGCTCGGAATCACCAAGGACTTGCAGGTTACGATGATGGCTAGGGCTAAGGTGAGGATTTCATTTGGTTAAAGTGACTACACCTCCCTAATGATCTTTGTTATCATTTCAAACACCGCTCACATTTTCAGATTTTGACTTCACCTTATTTCTCCCTCACACAACCCAAGCTTCTTCTTTTCAATCATGATCATTCAACTCCTTGTATCGCCTTTATTTGATAGCACTTATTCTTGATTTTCATTTTCGCTCATTGGATTGAACTTTTGGAGCAAGTTTCAATTCAAACCTAAGGTGCTACCTTGCACTTTAAGTGCATTCCTTTTCTTCTCCTCATTTGATCACATACACCCCAAACTTAGGCTTTTAGCCCACATTTTACTTTAAAGCAATTAGGGAGGACGAGTGCCAAGATAGAGATTCCAAAAAGGTCAAGGTGTTAACCAGGTGCCAAAGAACGGTTACAAGCTCAAAGGGGTTCACTAGGATTGATGTCTAAAAGGGCCTAAGGTCATCTTCCAAGCTCGGTCGCACCTAGTATTTTGCCTTGATCACATTCGGGGCAAGTTCTAGATGACACACATGCACGAGAATCAAGGTAAAGCCTTACCACACAAGGCATCATGCCACAAGACTTTTTTCATTAGTCTCAAAATCAATTGGGATAAATGACTTTTGATAAGATATTTCGAGTTTATTACAATCTCATTTGTGAGTCAATCAAGCCAAAGCAAGAGTTTGCAAGTCATGACAAGAGAATGCTTTTTCTCAAAAATTCATTTCCCTTCTTCCTTTTATTTTCAAAAACAATTAGCTAAGAGAAATTTTTTCGGTGGGTCCATTTCGAGACAAGCAACTACGGACTCAATTTTAAATTAAAACTTGGTATTTTCCCTTAAGAAAGTTTCCTCTCAATCTATCATAGGGAAACACTAACCTGGTTCGACACAAGAACAAAAGAAAAAAGAAAGATAAAGAAAACTTTTGCTCCTTGGGAAAGAACCGTGGTATTAAGAAAACCCTCAGAGTTTATTTCTAAACTAATATTAAGAAGGGAATATCCAAATAAAGCACTCCCAAATACAAACAGAGCATTTTCCCCAATGATATTAGCTAGAGAAAATAGAAAACTCCCTGAGGCACTTGTGCAAAGCGCACTAATGCTGATGCGGCCGCACCTCAATCGCATAAAGAAATTGGGTAATTTGGATCATGATTATGTTTATCATTGTGCGAAGGTTGTGTGGCATGCACTTCGAGGCATGAAAAACTCCCCAATGATCGCATGGTGGCATGGATTTTCAGAGAAAATTGCCAATTTTCTATTTAAGAGGTGCAGAACTAGTGTGCGACGCGCACAATCACTCATGTGACTGCACACCAGTCGCAAGTTGTGGAGCCTGACTTCTTAGCTTTCTATTATGCTTGTGAGACCAGTTGTGCGATGTGCACCTTTTGACATACGATCGCATGGGGCACCACACATTCTGATTATTTCTCACACATCCTTAGCTTGGTTCCCAACTACAAGACTAACAAAAATAACATACAAGGTAAAACCAGAAAGCAAAAATCAAAATGCTTGGGTTTCCTCCTAAGAATCACTTGGTTAACGTCACAGCTCGATGAAGTTACCTCCCATTCAAGGCTCGTCTAGGTAAATAGCCTTTAAGATTGCAACTTCCTCCGGAATGCCCATGTACTTCTTTACTCACTGCCGATTGAATTTAAAGACTGAACCATCCTCATTTTCCAATCCTATGGCTCCATTGGTGAAGACTTGATGTACTTTAAAAGGACCCGACCATTTGGACCTTAGTTTTCTCAGAAAAATCCGGAGTCTAGAATTGAATAAGAGCACCCAATCTCCTGGATGGAACTCTCGCCTTAAGATTTGTTGATCATGATAGCGCTTCATCCGGGCTTTGTATATAGAGGCACTTTCATAATCCCGCATCCAAAACTTATCCATTTCATTGAGTTTTTCCACTCTAACATGAGCGGCTCTTTCCCAATCCAAGTTCAGCTTCTTCAATGCCCACATAGCTTTGTGTTCCAATTCGACCGGGAGATGACAAGCCTTGCCAAAGACCAATTGGTAGGGGGACATACCAATCGGGGTCTTGTAAGCTGTCCTATATGCCTATAGTGCATTATCCAACTTGCGTGACCAATCCGTTTGATGAACATTCAGCGATTTTGAAAAGAGTGACTTGATCTCCCGGTTAGACACCTCAACTTGCCCGCTCATTTATGGATGGTAGGGGGTGGCCACTTTGTGTTTGAATCCATATTTCTCAAGTAGTTCACTAAACAATTTTTTGTAAAAGTGTGATCACCCATCACTAATGATAGCACGGAGGGGTGCAAAATGAGCAAAAATATGCTTTTTGAGAAAAGTAGTTACACTTCTTCCTTCATTATTTGGTAAAGCCACCGCCTCAACCCATTTTGACATGTAGTCCACAACCGCTATAATGTAGGTGTTACCATGTGAACTTGTAAAGGGACCCATGAAATTGATACCCCATACATCAAATAATTCAACCTCAAGGATAGGTGTTAGTGGAAGTTCATGGCGTTGAGATATGCCCCATTTGCGTTGACACTTGTCACACTCCGTCACCAAATCATGGGCATCCTGAAACAAGGTAGGCCAATTGAATCCACTTTGCAATACCTTAGGGGCCGTGCGCATACCCTCATGGTGACCACCAATAGGTGAAGAATGGCATGCTCTAAGAATGGGTAACATTTCAATCTTTGGTATACACCTCCGTATCATCCCATCGGTGTAAATCTGGAATAAGTAAGGCTCATCCCAATAATACTTCTGGATGTCATGGAGGAATTTCTTTTTCTGATTCGAGTTCAAACCCTTCGTAAGTAGATCGCTTGATAAGTAATTAGCAAAATCCACAAACCAATGTGTTAATACATGGGAAGTAGCCAAGATACGCTCATCCGGGAATGAGTCATTGATTTCAAGCTCCCTTACATGCCTTACCTCTTCTTACAAACGCGATAAGTGGTCGGCCACTTGATTGTCACACCCTCTCTGGTCCTTCACCTCAAAGTCAAACTCTTGAAGAAGTAACACCCACCAGATTAATCGGGGCTTTGCAACTTTTTTAGTCATCAAATATCTGATAGTTGTGTGGTCAGTGTGCACCACTACCTTAGTCTCCAAGAGGTATACCTAAAATTTCTCTAAGGCAAACATCATAACCAATAATTCATGTTCTGTAATAGTGTAGTTTGTTTGGGCCGTGTTCAAAGTTTTGCTTGCATAATATATCGGGTGAAAAATCTTTTCTCTTTTTTGGCCAAGAACCTCCCCTAAAGCTACACCGCTAGCGTTACACATAAGATCAAACGGTTTTGACCAGTCCAGTGCAATGATAATAGGGGTGGAGGTTAGCTTTTCTTTCAAGGTGAGGAAAGCCATCATGCATCTAT
Organism: Jaltomata sinuosa; assembly: GCA_003996215.1. NCBI lineage: Eukaryota > Viridiplantae > Streptophyta > Magnoliopsida > Solanales > Solanaceae > Jaltomata > Jaltomata sinuosa. Next base: position 921,310 of record QJPP01000553.1, read on the forward strand.
CATCAAAGTCAAATTTGGCCTCCTTTTCTAGTAACTTACATAGAGGGTAGGCTACTTTTGAGAGGTCTTTGATGAAGCGCCTATAGAATCTGACGTGGCCTAGAAAACTCTGGATGCCCTTCATAGTTTTTGGAGGGGATAGCTTCGATATAACCTCGATTTTAGCTTGATCAACTTCAAGCCCCTTTTTGGAGATTTTGTGCCCTAAAACTATCCCTTCCTTCACTATGAAGTGGCATTTTCCCCAATTCAACACCAAATCCATTTCCTCACACCATTTAAGTACCTCCTCTAGATGTTCCATACAATTGCTAAACTCATCCCCAACCAGAGAAATCATCCATGAAAATCTCCATGGTATCTTCCAGCATGTCCGAGAATATCGACATCATACCCTTTGGAAAGTGGATGGAGCATTGCAAAGCCCAAAAGGCATTCTTTTGAAAGCAAACGTCCCATATGGACATGTGAAAGCGGTCTTCTCTTGGTCCTCCAGAGCGATTGAAATTTGATTGTGCCCGCAATAACCATTTAGAAAATAATAGAAGCCACGCCCTACCAACTGGTCTAGCATTTGATCCATGAATGGGAGAGGAAAATGGTCCTTTTCCATCCAAGAATTCAACTTTTTGTAGTCCATACATACTCTCCAACCGGTCACGGGACTGAGAGCAATCATGTCATATTTCTCATTTGGCACCACTGTAATTCCCCTTCTTTGGCACGCATTTCACTGGGCTAACCCAAGTGCTATTTGATATGGTAAAGACCACACCAGCGTCCAACCACTTAATAATTTCCTTCTTCACCACCTCTTGCATTAGTAGGTTTATCCTTCATTGGTGCTAAATGGAAGGAATGCTTTCTTCTTGTAGGTTAATTTGGTACGTCTGTATTCCTGTCGATATACCTATTATGTCAGCAATTGTCCATCCTAGAACTCGGATATGATTCTTTAACAACTTAAGCAAAGCTTCCACTTGCTTGTCACTCAACTTGTTGGAAATAATGACCGGCAAGGTCTCATCAGCACCTAAGTAGGCGTATTTCAAGTGGGATGGTAATGGTTTAAGCTCCAAGGTACGTGCTTCAATAATTGAGGGTTTGGATGGTGGAGTTTGTCTTTTCTTTAGATTAAGATCAAGTTTATTTGGAGGGTAAGAGTAGGATCCCATTCCTACCAACGCACAACAAATTTCATCATACTCTTCTACCCCCTCACCATCATGATTTAACAGTATCGCTTCCAATACTTCATCAACAAATCCCTCTCTCATGTGCAAGTCGATGCTTTCCTCAATTTTTCCAATTGTGAAAGCCATTTGGGAATCACTCGGTTGCCTCATAGATCTATTCACATCAAAGGTGGCTTCCTCATCATTCACAGTAAATTTCAACTCTCTCGAAGCCATTTTGCTCAAGGTACGCTCGGTTTTTAGACTAGGTTGCCCCAAGATAATGGGTATCTCAAAGCTTCCTTTGCAATTAAACACAACAAAATCCACAGGGTATACAATCCATCCCACCTTAATCAAAATGTCACAACCAACCCCCATGGGGTGCTTCATCGACTGGTCCATCATAATGAAATCCATGTTTGTGATAGTGGGTTGCCCCAACTCCAGTTATCTAAAGGTAGCCAAGGACATCAAGTTGACACTTGAGTTTTCATCGCACACTAACCTTGTGGACTTGTGAACTCCCCTTGAATCACAAACAGTGTATACACCCGGCATCATCGCATCATTGGTGAACTCACCCGATTGAATTGCACTACTAAAAGTAGATAGTTGAACTACCCGGACATACTTTAAATTGTACGTGGTGCATAATTCTTTCACAAACTTGGCATATTCGGGAATCTTGTTAAAAGCAGTACTTGCGGTCATATTGATGGTGATTCTCTTCAACATAAACTCAAAATCTCTCAGATTTTCATCCACTATTTCTTGCAACAAACGTTGAGGGAATGGGGGCGGACATGTAGGGAAAGGTTTGAAGACTTTAGGCACCTCGCTCTCACGTTGAATAGATTTGGTCAAACCATTTCCCCAAACTTGCTTGTTTCTAGGCTTTCTTATTATTAGCATCGCAACATCAATGGGGTTGAGTGAGCTCTCTACACCACTAATCCCTTTTTTATTCTTGGCTTGCCTAGATTTGAATTTCGAACTAAGCCAAAGCATTCTATCTTCAAGACGTTCAATGGCTATGGAGTGTGATTGCACAATTTGGGAAAGACTTCCAAGGTCATGTCTCAACTCCTCAATGACTCTGTAGGTTGCCCCTACTTTCTCTAACACCTGCACAAGCATATTTTACATTCTAGAGTCATCATATTGTTCGTTCTGAGCTTGATTCCCATGATCACATCTGCCCAAACTTTGAGAGATGTTATGGGAACCCACATCGTGGTCAGCTGTAAACACCTCATCACTACCATCATTTGAACTCTCACCATTTTTTCCTAGCCTCACACCCCCAACAATGCCAATAGCGTTGATTATTTTAACTCGGTCATTTGAGGCACTCCTCACCATAAATTCAAGGAGTGTGAAAGTGGTTGATAGCTCTCTATCCCTTCGTGCATCATTCTTTGACTAATCCTCAATCTCTTTAGCGGAGGTCGCACCCATTACTCCCGCGGCTCCCAAAAATCCAACTTAAGGTCTAACAAGGCATCAAAAATCAAGTGCAAGTGGGTTGAGTGAGAAGCATTGGCATTGGTGCTTGAGTGATGTATGCCTGCAATCCACCATAAACAACAAACAAAAGTAAAAGAAACAAGCACTCTCAAAGTGACTTCAAATCAATAATAAAAAATAGCTATCAACTCAAGTCTTCGGTAACGGCATTATTTTTTATAAATGCTCAAACATACTCTCCCATGAGGAGGTATCAGCAATCGTCAAGCAAAACACATTTATAAGTACCCAACGGATGTTGGGGTCATACCCACAGAGACTTGTAGATAGCACAATGATGATTGTATAAAAATGACTTCACTAAGAGAGTAAGTGTTTAAATGCAAGAAAGTAAAGGATTGGGGGGGGGGATTGGGAATTTTGTTACAAAGAATTATGTTACAAAAATCCAATTCAAGCAAGACGTTAAAGTAAAATGGGTGTACAAATGAGAGCAGATGACTAGGGATGTGTATCCAACGAGGCTCTAATATGGGATAGGATAATTGCTTATTCATGCTTATTCTCGGTCATTGACATAGGTAGCCTTGGTCATGGGTATGGATTGTTTATCTCTCAATCAACAACCATATATTCGACAATCTCGGTTAGAGCACTATTGGTTTAACAACAAACAACCAAGCAAAAGCTTAGGGAGGTCATACTATTTCTAGCTTAGACCCTTAAATGGATGATTCCGTCGATATGAGTTATTTCTAGCCTCAAATCTGAATGGAGTCCCAAGTTCCCACTAGTAATTTCACATCCGAAACTATGAAATTCTCTTTCAAGCAACAACATAACCACCAATTTCAAGATCAAAACTAGGTGAAACTACTAGACCTATGTCAAATAGGCAATTATAAGAAAGAATTAACAACACCCACACCCATTTTTCAAGCACCCATTATCAACACATCCCTAGACAATTGAAATTAGCTACTCATAATAAAGGAAAGAGATATACCAAATGGGTAAGTCAAATTCCTCTTCATTCAAGTATAATTTCAAGTTCTAAGCTCAATTTGAGTACACAAATGGTTAACCAAGATTTGGATGAGAGAATGGATTGAAACCCTCTTCTTTTGGAGAGAAAAACTTGTTCTCAAAGCTAAAATTACTTGCAAATATTCAGAGCTGAAGGAATCTTTTACATTTGTGCCTAAATTGGCTTTTTATACTTTCCTAAAATATCACCAATATTTTGTACAAAATTGCCCTTCGAGTGGCATACGATGCAACGTGCGGTTCGCACGTTGTGATGTGCTCGTCACACACCGTCTTCAGTTGTACCAGTGACTTCAGCTAATTTTTAGAGGCATCGTCCAAATGATGTGCGGTTTGCACCATGAGTTATGTGCGTCGCACAACGATCACACCCCTTAGTAGATTCTTTAGTGACTCTTGTGGCTCTATGTGATGTAGGTGCGTTCTGCACCACAGCTTGTGCATGTCGCACAGGCACCACATCTCAGGGTAGAATATCCATCTTTTCCGATCACTTCACACTTCACTCCTTTTAAGATCATTTTGGGTCCATTTGTTGTTTTCCATCATTGATCATAAGTACCTGCATAGACATCAATAAAGGCTATAAGAACCTCTAAATCTATTCAAAACATAGCAATAATTCATGTATAAAGGCTCAATAAGTTGGTAGATTACCGACTTATTAGTAACCAAGGTGGGGATATCAAGCCTAAGGAAAACAAAATCAAGGTAACTAGAATAGTAATAATAACTTCAGAAATAGGAGTACCGATCTGTATGTTCCTCCTCGAGGGCATACACCTAACTCGCAGTAGTGATGAGACGGTCTGTATCATAAGAAAAATAACTCTAAGTTGGAAAGTATACTTGAAATGGTTTTGCAAAATCAAGAATGGACAAATACTATAATTCACAACATATTTGAATGGTAAGCTCTTACACTGCCTCTATCTAAAAGCTTGAATTATAGATGAGAGACATATCCATAGAGCAAAATCGATCTCAGAAGGGGCATATTCTAAGAAACACCATTGTTCCAAAGAAAAGTGGAAGTGAATCTTTGTCTCATTGTATAGAAATCACTGCTAGGAGTAGAAAGTTGCTCCTAGAGGAGTTAGACGAGACCAAAGTTGCTGAGAAAGCTATAGACGATGAGAGAGTTGTGATCTCAGAAGATGTTCAAAAAGGTAAAAATTCCATAGCTAAAGAAGAAGTTGTAAAGGTTCCAAAACCTCTACCACCCCCACCAAAGATGATTCCTCCATTCCCTTAGATATTAATGATGTGAGAAAAGAAAGCCACACTGATGTTCTGAAGCAGGTAGTGCTAAATGTCCTCATTCCTAGGTGCTATACAGAAACTGCTTGGAGTCACAAAATTCCTAAAGACAATGCCATCCACAAAGAAAGCTGTCCAAGAAGAGGAGATAACAGTTACTAACTGGGTTAGTTTGATTATCTTTGCAAAGGATGTTAAAAGAAAAAAGATCAAAGAGCACTCACCATCCATTGCATGATTGACCAACATGATTTTGATAAAGGCTTGTGCGACAATGGGGCTAGTATCAACTTAATTCCATTAGCTATCTAAAAGCAATTCGGGTGGAGCAAACCCAGACTAAAGAGCATAGCTGACAAATCAGTGAAGACACCAATAAAAGTAGTTGATGATATGCTAGTAAAGGTAGAAAAATTTACTTTGCCCACAGATTTTGTCATCCTACATTGTCCGGTGGACAAAGAGATACCTATCATCCTAGGAAGACCCTTTCTATCAATAGGGAGACTACTCATGGACTCAGAGAAAAATTAAATCAAATTTTGAGTTAGGGGTGATGAGGTAGTCTTCCGAGCTGGGAGACATATGCAGATTTTTAAAGCTTACACAATAATATTTGTGATCCATACACTTGAAGAATGGGAAGAAACTCCTGAGACAAAGGAGCAACTCTCAAAAGTTCAGTATAAGTATCTGAGCCAATTCGATAAAGACCTAACGATCATCGCAATAGCCATAACTAATTTAGATATAGAACTACTAATAAAACTACTCCAGAAATTCAAAGATACATTGAGTAAGAAGGAAATCAAGGACATTCCCATGTGTCAGGTTGTCTAAGTAACAAGAGAAATGGTTGATGTTGTAACTTTTATTGAGCCGTGATGTTAAATCAAGCGCTAATTAGGAGACAACCCACACTTAACACCTAGTGATGGTAGCTTCGTCGTGCTGCGACATTAAATGAAGTGCTACTTGGGAGGCAATCCAAGTTTTTCTTTTTGATTTTTAGGTTAAGGTTTTTTTACATTTGATGTATGGTGTAGTGCAGGTCTTAAAAAGAACAGGGAAACACAATGCTTGGGTAACAAAAAGAAGATCTAAAATTTTTTGCTAAAAATTAAGTCTCTACACTGTTTTACGATGGGCATTTGTAGTTCACAGTTAGATTTATAGTTCAACTTGCGTCTGCAAGTTGAGAAAATAAATGCCCGGTCTAAGTAGGGATGCACATACCATCGATTGACTAAATAAATGTTCAACTTTATAACTAAGTATAATGATAATGCATTAACCAGTTAGTTACTTCTTAATTACAAAGAAAGCTACAATTCTCCTCTCAAATATGAATACTATATTGGAGTTTTACAAAGCCCTTATCAAATTTGAACCATTGACTTATGCCTTACCATGACGTTACACTATCACTGAGTAAAAGTGCATTTTTTATTTTATTCTAGAATTATGCACTATGTGGATAAAATATCTATATGTACATATATTATAAATATAAGTATATATGCATTGTCACATCCTATTTTTATAATAGGACATAACTTCGGGACTAAAAAATAATTATTTTAAAGATAAGAGAGACGCCACCTAATTCTAGAAAAATTAGAAAATCTATTAATTATTGAACAAATTTAGTCTACCAAACTTGCAACAACCTGTCCCATCGTTATGGATAAACCATTCTTTCATGACCTGATTTCTCGGTCATGATGGCACCTACAACCCCCCCAGTAGGCGAACCAATCCCCGTAGCTGATGTGCCGCCATTTTACGGCACTTTCGACTCCTTTTGACTAAGAACAATCGTACGTTTTCAAGCAACCATCATCTTTTTTGATGTGTTTATGTTGGATTTTCAGGAAATGGAGACAAACATGGAAACGGAAGGAAAAATGAGCAAAAAGACAGTCTGGATAAGAGTGATGGTTCAGGCGACGGTCCGTCAAGTGGGTGACGGTCCGTCAACCCCAACCGTCAAGTTGAGGCAGTCCACTGCCTAGTGGTGATGGTTTCGGTGATGGTCCGTCAAGCCAGTGACGGTCCGTCACCCAAACCGTCACCCTGAGGCAGTCCGCGACGCGGAATCTGAGCATTTTTGGGATTTGTTTCCTAGACTCCTATAAATACCCTATGTTAGGTTTATTTTATATGTCAAGCTTTTTACAATAGTTCTCCCAATAGTTTTAGGAGAGAATTTGAGAGCAAGAAACACGTTTTCCTTGTCTTGAAAACGTGTTCTTGATTTGTTCTTGGGATCTTGGTTTTCTTGTTCTTGGATCATTGAAGATTTGTTTTCATTATATTGTAAGAATCTCTTCTCCTTATTATGAATACCATTCTCTTCTCTTTTCTTAATAGCATGAGGAACTAAACCTCCCACAACTAGGGTTGTGGGAGCCATGGCAAACATAGCAAGATAGATTCCGGGTAGCGACG
>QJPP01000554.1:0-132125 GCA_003996215.1 Jaltomata sinuosa
GATCCTTTAATTGTTCCTTTAACTCTCTTAATTCTGCAGGAGCCATCCTGTAAGGGGGAATTGATATTGGCCGAGTATCTAGGAGTAGGTCAATGGCAAACTCAATTTCCTTTTCTGGAGGGATTCCTGGAAGCTCATCCGGGAATACATCTAGAAATTGACTCACCACGGGAACTGATTGAGGAGTCACTGGTCCATCCTCTGTGCTTTGTACTCGGACTAAATGATAAATATAGCCTTTAGAAATCATTTTCTGGGCTTTAAGGTAGGGAATAAACCTACCCCTTGGCGTGGCAGCATTACCTTTCCATTCCAGGATTGTCTCTTTCGGAAAATGGAATTTGACAACCTTAGTTCTACAATCGATATTAGCATAACATGCAGCTAACTAGTCCATGCCCATAATGACATCGAAGTCAATCATATCTAATTCGATTAGATCAGCTGAAGTGAGATGGTCATAAATCCACACTGCACAATCTCGATAAACTCATCTAGCTATAATAGATTCACCAACCGGCGTAGATACAACAAATGGTCTAGGCAATAACTCAGGGCCTACCCCCAACTTACCAGCAACGAGTGGGGTAACATATGAAAGAGTAGAACCAGGATCTATAAGTGCATAAACAGCATGAGTAAAAATAGTCAATGTACCTGTAACAACATCAGGTGACGATTCCAAGTCCTGGCGACCGGCTAGAGCATAAGTGCGATTCTGACCACCGCCTGAACTGGATGCTCCTCCTCCTCCTCTACCTCTACCACGACCTGGTGTAGCCTGTTGTCCTGTCCTAAGGGGACGAATAGTAGATGAAGAAGCTGCCATCGACCCTGTAGGCTGGGATATCTCACTCCTACCTCTACTCGGACAGTCTCGCATAAAGTGACCAGGATGCCCACACGAATAACAAGTATCTGAACCCAGGCGACATATCCCAGGATGCTTCCTACCGCACTGAACACAAAGTGGCAAAGGTGGCCTCATCTGACCTGAATGCCCCTGGCGATAGGAACTGGATGCACCTGAACTGTGGCCTGGTCCAGTCTGAGAAAAATGATCATACCTCTTCCTTTGCAACTGATATGGGGCATCACTAGTAGGGTAGGGTGATCGCCTATTAAAATGTGGCCTAACATTACCTCCTGGCTCTACATAGGACCCAGTAGATCTAGCCCTCTTATTCTGATCCCTTTCTCGGCTTTGGTTATCTCCAATTTGTACTTCAAGATCCTCTGCAGTCTGAGCAATAGCCCGTATCTTAGAAATATTCATATCCTCTTGTGTGGCTGCTATTGTTAATCCCTTAATCAATTCATCCTTAAGGCCACGCACATATCGATGAACTCTAGCTCGCATCGTACTCACAATATCGGGGGCGTACCTGGCTAATGAAATAAACCTGAGGCTATATTGTCGAACATTCATATTGCCCTGCCTAAGGGCTAGAAATTGATCAAGTCTGGCCTCTGGAACCTCCTGTGGAAGATAGTGAGCTAGGAAGGCCTCTGAAAATTCCTCCCATTCAGCTGGGGGTGCATTTGATCCCCTAGACCGATCCCAAGCCTCGAACCATAAAATGGCCACATCTCGTAACCTGAAAGACGCAAACTCCACTGCCTCCACTACTGTTGCATGCATGACTCAAAGTACTCGATAAGTCTGATCAATAAACTCCTGAGGATCCTCACGTGGGTCAGAGCCTGTAAATATAAGAGGACTTAGGCTGATAAACTCTCGAGCCCTAGAACTTTCAGAGCCACCTGACCTAACACTCGTTGATGCCCCAATTTGTTGTTGTTGTGTGGCTACCATCTGGGTCAATAATCGAACAGCACTCCTGATGTCCTGGTCCTCTGTTTCAGGTGGAGGAGCTACATGTGCTGGTTCATCTCTAGCTATCTCAGATGCCACTGGAGCAGGTGGGGTCAGGGGTACTGGATCCCCTCTAGTCTCATCATGAACTTGATAAACTGGGATCTCTGGTGTCGGTGATTCACTTTGAGCCTCAAATCTATCCAATCGGATCGGCGGGGAACGACTAGTACCTTCCCCCGTATTCGTGCCAACCCGTCGGCTGCTCATTTGTCTGGTCACAGGCATTTCTGTAAACAAGAAATAGAAAAACATGAATTAGACTTCAAACATCTTATGACCTCGCTCTATTGCACGATCTAGCAAATGAAAGAAGGATAACAATTCCTAAATGTCCCGTAGCCTCATGATTATAGGTATGGTGCACAACACACCCATAAGCAAGACTCTACTAGACACGGCTTGTAGACTCCCTGGGATTCGACGTGCTCTGATACCAAGTTTGTCACGCCCTAAACCATGGGAGGCATGACCGACACCCGGAGCCCCAAAAGGCCGAGGGTGTCAAAATAGAGTGTATCTCTATTGAACCTGCTGGGGGTCTGAGACCGACAAGGTCTCTAAGAATAGCAATTTGAAACACTAAAAGCTCAATAGTAGTTAAACAACTCAAGGCCGACAAGGCTATTATCATAGTAGATAGCTAATAACAAGGCCGACAAGGCCATACCTAACACTGATATACATATACACGTCTACAAGCCTCTAGGAATAAGTAAAATATCTCATATCCAGGACAGGGCCCTGGACTACCCATAAGTTGTACATATACATAACCTGGTCAAAATATAAGCTAGACCTCTGACTCGTCAGCTCCAGGAAGAATGGAGCTTACCAAAATGGCTGAACTCTGCAACTCCTACTGAAGAGATCTGTCTGGGTATCTGTCTGGACCTGCAGGCATGTATGCAGCTCCCCCAGGCAATGGGGACGTCAGTACGACAATAATGTACTGGCATGTAAGGTAGAAACATAAAAGCAAGTCGCAAGTAGTAAATCCGAACAAGATAAAATATGAAACTTGTAAACTGTAATTGGTAAGACTCATTAAGCTCTTTCTCCTTTATTCTTTTTAGAACACAACACATGCATTAACTCACGCTGCAACTCACTCTTTATAACCCACACTGAACCACAATAGCGCCTCGGCGCACCCTATATTTAATAGCCTCAGTATGGCAGTAGCGCCTCGGCGCACACTATGTATATAATGGCCTCAATATGGCAGTAGCACCTCGGTGCACACTATGTGTATAATGGACTCAATATGGCAGTAGCACCTCAGTGCAAACTATGTATATAATAGCCTCAATATGGCAGTAGCACATCGGTGCACACTAACACGCAAACCACGCATAATAAGTGTATTACTAGATTGACCTTCAAAGCTATTCTTGTTATTTATGAAGGTTCATTTAGATAACTTCTTTAGCTTTGGCTTACTAGGTGTTGGACTCAACATACCAAACACATATAAATGGGGATTTGACTTTCTAACTTTCGTTGTATACTTTCTAAAGCTTGATTAGAGATCACAATACAAAGAAGAAACTCGACAAAAAGATAACTTACGTTTCGTGCAAAAAGAATCAGATTTTTATAAGAAGGCGACTTGAATCACCATAATGTATAAATTAGTTCCTTAAGACTTGTTGAGTTACCAAATCATCTCTGTTACAACATAATACTCAAATTCCTTCTTTCGGAGATTTAGAGTTCTATTCCTAGATTCATGCCGATAAGGAATAAAGAAGCCTTAATATACCTCGTTCCTTCCGAAGATTGCGCTTACCACAACTTGGACTTTCCCTTATTAAGTTAATCTACAACACAAGGGTATAATGAAGCTAATATTAGCTCTTAAACCTGCTGCAACATTCCCAAAATAGTAGCTAAACATTTCCCGGGCAGATTTACGTATTTTGCATTAATTAAAGGTGTATCGTCACACCTTTCTCCCCTTATCCAATACACATCACACACACACCAACCTACTGCCTCCAATAATACAAAACACATCAAACATCCCCTACACAACTCACCATGCCGAAATACAATAGCAACACATTGAACCCACGGCTTTCGATCGCCGTCCCGTGAGTTCTTAACAACAATTCAACAACAATTGTCCATCCGAACTTCAATCCAAAAATATTATTATGGGCAGAGTACTTACCACACTTGAAGGTGTGTTTTTATCCTCTTTTTATTGATGCTTTAAAAGCTTAAGTACCCCCTACACATACACCAACAAGAGAAGAAGAAATCTCTTAATTGTTACACAATTTCTATGTGTTAAATCATAAGAAAGGGGCTGCCATAGTTCATGTCTTTCTTACCATAGGATATCCTAGCTATATGTAGTAGATTAATACCAAGATAACAAGTTGTTTAACTCACCTTAAGCTTCAATTAATCTTGGTCTTCTTAGAACCCTAAAGGGAGAGAAGGGCTGCCAAAAGGAAATGAGATAAGAGAGAATTTTCCAGCTTTTTGTGATCAACATTGATCAGCAAATGGCCTATATAAAGGGACCTTTTTGGCCGACTTTTTTTGAGTATATTTGGGCCAAAATGGGTCAAGAAACTTGGGCCAAAATTACCCTTTGCTTGGGCCTCAAAAGGGTTAAGTTTTGGGGCTGATTTTGGGCTTCTCTTGGGTCAAAATGTGGTCAATATTGGTGGCTACCTTTTGTAGTTGTTTGGGCCAGATTTGGTTGTGCTTTGATGGGCCAACTTTAAGCTTCATTTGGGCTACCATTAGGTCTAATAATCCATGGTGTTGCTGCCCGTAATCGGCCCTCGGAACTTAGTTCGTTAGCGTAGGTAGGTGATGCACCTACTTGTCACCTAAGAGCTTAAATAAGTCGAGCAAGTACCTCACTTGTTTTATCTCATTTTCAAAACCCTCCTCCTTATAATTTAACTTAACACTTATATACATTTGACCGTTTCAAATTCTAGGCCAAATTACCCCTTCACAATCTCGAGCTCAAATACCTTCGTCGATATTTACTTAGTCACATAGGTTTTGAAACATACGGGGTGTTATAGTTAGCTTTCTTAAGTGTAAGCGATTATTATAAGTCATACGAGGTGAGTTGTTACAAAGGGAAACCGGGGAATTGTATAGCCAATTTTGATGTATATCTTCATCTCTATGATTTGGGACACGTCTTAATTTCCCATGAATTTAAGTATTCCTTAATTTCCATCCGGGTCCTGACAAATTACCTGGGTACCTTGCTATATTTCGGTCCAAGTTATTGTGGTGAGTGGATACTTAGGTTGAGAGGTGTTTTGGAACATAGTTTGTGCGTAATTGAGTTGAGGGATTTGAAAACCGCGTAAACAATGGCCCTAGAATAAAAAAATTGAGTATTCTTGGTTAAAAATGGCTAAGACATGAGGGATAAGGGTAATAATATGTTTGTGGGATATAATCACATGAGAAAAGACCTGGAAGTGGTTGAAAATCAGAGTCACTATTGGGCACTACTGTAGTGGCACTTTGTCGCTACATCAGCGTCACTACAGCGATGCCTAAATAGTAAGCTGCCAGGACTTCCCCTATTTTGTGATTTTCCGTACTTCAAAAAATAACCTTGTTCTCGCAATATGTTTTTAATAGAAATTTTTACCTGGCATAATAGTAATGCATATATATTATATAGTTAAGTAATAAGTCCTAAAAGCATGAAAAGGAGAGAAAAAGATTGCCTCTTACATGCCCCAAATAGGAGGAACCCAAAAAGAACCAGAATTAGTAAATAAACTAGGGGAGAATCTAGCTAGTGGCCTCATCTTCTCTGAGGTTCAATGCATTCGAGTCCTCCTTCTCCATCCCGCTAAGGAAGAAGAACTCCTCCGCATCCTTCTTTGTCAGCTTTGGGAACTTCTTTGTGGGGAAGGCGCACTTGAACATGACCTACACAACCTTTCACATCCTAATAAACATACAGTCCTAGGAGCGCCTCTTTTTCTTCTCCTAATCTAGCTCTCTTCGAAGATCTACGTAGGCTGAGCTGAGTCTAGAGGGATCGTGAAACTCGTAGGATAAAAACCTGGGGGAGAAAATATGACCGCTCTAAATAACCCCAAAAAGCAGTGAGGTAGACCTCCCAACCACAAAAAGATGTAGGAGTCTATGTGGAAGGGGTGCTAGTTTCCTTGCCCCCTCTGGCCCTCCTCCTCTCACCCTCCTCCTCTATCTTTCCCTTCTTCATTCTTTCTCCCTGCGAACTCTTTGCCTTCAATGGGTTGAAGACCACATCACACTCCTTCATTGTGTCATAGTCCTCTCTTAGCACCTCTACCCTCTTGCATAACTCCATGATCAAGGAAGGTAAGAAAATATCCCTTGACGACTCGCCCCTAGTGTAGAAATGCTACCCTTAATGGGATACCAAGTGAAACCATCTCTGAGCCTCCATGAAGAAGGGAGTGCTTTTGGTCTCCTTGACACTGGTCCACTTCAGCTTACCCTCCTGACTCTCCGGTACCAAGGTCCGTGCCACCTACATTAGGTCCGACTCAATGAGTTTAGCCTCAAAGGCATCATTGGAGGGGTTTGGGACCCCAATGGTGTCATTAATGGTAGCAACATCCACTGGAACATTCTTCCCCTGAATGTGGATAGTGGGAAGGGGCACAGACCAATCCACTATTGGGAGTATGGCATAGAACCCCCAAACTATGGCTAGGTTGCATGCAGGGACGACCTTTATCAGCATCCACCAACCAAAGGTTGTCAGCTGGTTGTAGAAATCAGTGGGCTCCTCTGCCACATCTTTAATCACAAACCCTTTCTCATGGAGGAAGCCTCTAATGAGTCGCCTTTCTTCGTAATGCTTAGGATAGTAGGTGTTGGGGAACCTTTGGTATAAGGGGTTTTTAGCCATTGTATTAGCCCTACATATATCACATAGGGTTAGAAACCAATTTGGATGCTACAGAAAGGAAGGAAAAACAAAATCAGGAAAATCAAAAATTCTGGGGAGCTAATCCCCATCATCGTGGAAGCGGTGTCGCTACAGTGATAGGAGCCTCATTGCAACGGTACTACTATAGTGTCAAACCCACTTCTATAGGGGTGCCTTTGTCCCCGACAAGACCCAACCCCTCCCATGGAAGAATTTCAAACTCTTCTTCTATTTTTTTATATTTTTAAGTGTAGATCGGGCTTGGTAGAGTACGTGTGAACTCTTTTACACCAAAATGGGGGTGATTAACAACAAATTCAAGCCCAAATCTTTTGAAAAAATTAAAGAGGGTGGCCCTTCATCTCCTACCCTCTTCAAGCCTAAGAATTCCCATGAACATCATCAATCTTACGACCAGAATGTTGTAGAAGCATTGGAGACGTAAAATAATCTAGCACATTTATCAAATCGTGCAAGAAAGCTACAAAAAGAATTCATGTACTAGTTACACCAAAAACCAATCAAAAAAACCCCTTTTCTTTCTACTTTTTATGATTTTATGTTGGTAAAATGCATAATGATGTAGTAGGAATGAGAAATTACCTTCATAGTGTCACCAAAAAGAGGTTTGCTCAGGGAAATTGAGAGAGTTTTTGAGAGGTATGAGAGTTGGAAAGTGGGGGAAATGAAACCATTTCCCCTACTTAAAACTACCAGGACCCACTGCGGTGATAGACCTATCACTGCAGTGATGCTACTATAGCAATGGGTCTGCCGCTGCAGTGATAGGATCTACAAGGTTTCATTTATCCTGAATTTTCATGCGTGGTAATATTTTGCAATGTCCAAGGTATTTTAAATGACCTGTTACATAAAATATTATCATTATTTATATTCCTTGGTTTATAATAATTATACGTCGAGTTAAGAATGTTTAAAGACTTCTTATTCAAGGACTGGTAGAGTAATGGTGAGTGTAGCTTTGATTAATCGAGTTTTAGTGGAATATTATCAGGTAGTTAATAAGAATAAGGCATCACGCCTTCCTTTTCAAAAATTATTGTGTATATAGGATTCTGAGGATCGTGATGAGAACCTTCTTTCTCTTCCCGTAATATTCAGGGATGAACAGTGGTAAATTGGTATCTAATGTAATGATTCAAATCCTCATTATGTTAGAAACCATCCTAAAAGAATGTTTTGACTAAGAAATCTTTAATCCGGACCTTATAGGAATTATTTTGTGGGAAAAAGTCATGGACCAAATTCAGAATTGGAAAAATTTGGCCAGGCCTACTGACTATCACTATAGTGGTACATCTGCCGCTGCAGCAACACCGCTATAGCGACACTTCTATGGCTGCTGCATCAATTGGGAAGTAGACAGCCCGAAGGTTAATTAAAACCCTTATTTAATTAAGGCCTCTTATGTCATCTCCCTCCTCCAATAATACCTCAAGTGAACCCTATGCTTAGAACAATGAAGATTTGGAGGGCAAGCTCCATGGGGGCGATTCTGATGCATTTTTTGCAGAGTCCCAGTGTTAGTAAAAGGCAAGGCATGTGTGGGACAACTCTTTGTTCTCTGTAGCAGTGGAATTCAACTTCGAGATAGGTTATAATTTAATTATAGTACACTTAGGCTAAATGCACGTAATAACAATAGTTGTATTAGGAGATTTTATGTCTTAGGACTTTATGCATGGTGTTTGGATGGATGGAATAATAACTGGGACTAGGACAATGAATTAGTGATATAGAATATTAAGTTATTAAACTATATTGCTACTTTAATTGTCTAAATATATAAGTTTTGCATGAACTAGAGGTAGGATAATGAGTTAAAGCGTACTACGAGTTAGAAGTAGGATTATGGGGACCATGAAAGTAGTGAATATGATCTAGGGCCAAAGTGTGCTTCCGGTGGGGTCAAAGGAATTCGGTAGAGTTTAGTTTAAGAGTGGAGGGAATGGGTAGTAGGTGACTAGATGTCATAATAAGTCAGAAGGAGTCAAAAGAGTTGTGTATGCGTGCATGTGTTGTGCTTGTGGGTAGTTGTTCATAGTAAAATAAGAATAGGGGTAGGTAGAGGGGAAGGGAAGTGAGATGTAGGCATGGTACCCGAGATCGGATTCATCAGACGGTATAAACAAAACTAAGGCTAGCGGTATAGTCATAGGTTGGGTAAGTATGAGTAATCGGGATGTAATGTAGAGTTGGTTTACTCGTTGCTTACATACATGCAAATAAGAGTGATTGCTTTACTAGACTTCGGACACTACATGAATTAGTAATAGTAGTAATGACTTTCTTGAGTCGGTGCTTATATGTAATTGAGTTGTGATTTTATTTGGGGTATTACTTGTGATTATTGACTATATCATGCATTGAACATATGGTTTTAAGATGATATTGAGGTGATATATGGATTAGGTGTCACACTGGCACTGCTATATGGACCGGGCATCACACTAACACTGTTAAATGGATCGGGTGTCACACTGACACTGTTAGCAGAATGGGTGTCACACCAACACTGGTATATGGACAAAGCTCATCTCCTGCAGGTCATAGCTGAGAGTCCCTGCCAACTCTAGTATGTGTGTACATCATGTATGCATGCAATCTTCATTTCATTGACATGTTTATTATGGTGACCATTGTTGAAAGAATTTACCTAAGTATAATTGATGTAATTGTATTGTAACACCCTGTTTGTTCAAACGTTTCAATTATCTCATAATTTAGGGATAAGACTAAGATCTTAATATGTTAGGGAGGATGTTTTATAAGGTATTTTAATTTTACAATGGTCGTATGTTAAGTTTTGAAGTCAAGCATATTGCAAAATAAAAGTCAGGGAAAGTTATTGTAAGTTCCTTTAATAAATTCGCAGAAAATTTAGGTCAAATGTCTCGATGTTTTTCTCCTAATACATAAAGAGCTAGAAGGCCTCCAACATTTTATTTTAACATAGAAAATTCACCAAAAAATCACATAGAATCAAATAATAAATCCCCTAAATTCTCCATTAATGTTGGTGCTTTCAACTCAGAAGTTTAACAGAAGTTGCTCTATGTCGTGAGCTCATCATTTGGGTATAGTTTGCCTCATCAATTTCATGGCGTATCACCATTGGTATTGTGTTAGTGAGGTATAAGGTGTTTATTGAGTATTTGGCAGTAGATATGGAGTTATATTGGCAAGGTAAGGATCTCGTACACTTATCTATTTGTTGAATCGAGATTCTAAGCTTCTAGTTATGAAAAGTTGTATTTTCTGATGGCTTGTAATAAGTTCTTGGTTATTTTGGCTCCGAGAAAAATTATTTAGCATTATATTTCAAAGATTTTTATCGAGGTTATATTCCTCCTACGACTTTCCTTCACAATTTCATGTTCTTGGGGTGGTTTTATAGATTTTCGAGTCACGAAGTGGTATTTTGGATTTTGTGGCTCTGGGCAGCCCCTTTGTCTTATTGAGTTGGGATGTTATTGTTGTATATTGATGGTGTTAAGGTGTTTGATGGATTGGGGTTTGGTGTGATTCTTATTGGAGTAACGTACGATGGTTATTGGATTGAAAAGTGTAAAGTACGCCATGTTATATTTCCTCGGGAGCTCTTGTGAGATATTGATAGCTTCTTGTTGTGGTTATTAGCTTTTGGTTTGGAAGAAATTATGATGTCATTTGTTGAGTTAGAGAGGGCTGGTCATAGTGATGACCTTAACGCTTTATCAATTGTCTATGGCTCGTTCTTGCAGCCTTGTTGATTTTAGCAATTTTTGCATTATGATAGGTTGGTCAAGCTTCATAGCGATACCTTTGAGGCTTCAATTGAAAGGTATGTTAAGGCTTCCTTTTAACTTATTGCCATGACATAAAGGATTAATCTCGTTATAGCTTGTATCACATAGATATTCAACTTATGGCCGTATTCTATTGAGTTTTCTACCAGAGCATGATATAATGACTACTAGCAGAACTCTATTCCTTATTTAGTGGCCCAGAAAAGCATGTTATGATTTTATTTAGGTTATCTGGGATTACTTGATATTATTGTGTTGTTTTTATCATCTAGTTGCCGCCTATGATCTTGTTTTGGCCTCAGCAGACACTGACACTACATGGTTTTGGAGCCTACATTCTGGTTACTATTATCGTGCCTTCAAGCCGAGAAGATAGTACCTACGTATGGGTAGGTTGTACCTATGAGGCAACAGTTATATTATATTACCGTGCCTTTGGGCCAGGCATACTATACCTACGGAACATGCAGGTTGTACCTTTCGGGCAACAATTACATTATATTATTACACCTTCATGCCAGGCAGACCGTGTCTACGGGCTGGGTAGACTGTACCTATGGGATGGGCAGGCTGTACCTACAAGGCAACACTTATATTGTACCACAAAGCTTAAGAGTTGTATTGATTCACCGCATATGTACATTCAGACAGTTCAGATCATATCATCATTGGGGTCCAAGTAAGGGGACTAGTATGGTATTTAGCGACTGTTTTCACCTTTAGGACTTATGGAAATTGTATGCTATTTGTACCTATCGGGCTTATGAGGACCAGGTCAGGTTATTGTTTGCTATGTACTTTAGATGGTGTCTTATTGCAGGAAGTTAAGTTATTGTACTTTTGTTTTACTCCTGCCTTTTGTTCAGTCCTTACACTTCAGTTTCAGTTTTAGTTTGTTTTAGATGCTCAGAACATTATTTCATATTGATGCCCCATTGCCTGGGGGCACTGCATTCATGCCTGCAGGTTTTGAGGGATGACCAGATAGACCTGTCGGGTAAAATAGCCAAGCTTTCAGCGGGTTGGTTAACTCCTTTCCTTCTAGAGGTTGCTAGAGTATTAGAGGTTTGCTTTTTTTTTTGTAGTTTGTAGGTTTTTGAGTAGGTTAGGGCCCTATCCCACCAACTATTGTATTCATAGAGGCTTGCAGACTAGTCTGTTAGGTTACATAGCTATGACGGTCGCCGATTTGTTCTTGTATGTTTATTTGTGGTAGCTTGATAGCCAACTGGGCCCATTTGTTGTTATGTTGGAAGTTTAGTATCTCATTAGCCTAGTTTACATTGTATATGCATGTTTTTAATTTCTTTATAGAGATCATGGTGCCCTCGATGGCTGCATAATGTTTATTCTTTCCTATATATCATGGCAGCCTTGACTCTCCAAACATGACATATGTGCTACCTGCTTATTGCTTTATATGAACTGTTAGGAGTAACTATTTTCTTTCTAGATCTGTCGACATGGGCCTTACCAGCTGAGGTTGATTTTTAAGATGATATATGCTTGTTTGTTTTCTTGATTGGGTGTGGTTGCTTTGCGCCATTGGAAAATGGTTTAGCGGGGTCGGCTTTGGCTTAAGTTTTGACATCTGGTGCCAGTTACACCCCTCGAGTTTAAGGCATGACAAACTTGGTATCAAAGTAATGTCATATCCTAGGGAGTCTGCAAGGCGTGTCTAGTGGAGTCTTGTTTATAAATGTGCTGAGCACCACATTTTATAAGCAAGAAGCAACATACATTATTCAGGAAAGTTACTATTTTCCTTTCTCAAATCATGCTATAGAGCTGAGTCATAAGGGTTGAGTTCTTCTGCATATGATTATTATTGGGCTTGTACTCAAACTACACATAATGACAATATGTACATCACCTGAATTAATTCCACTATACATAACATAGAGGTGCTTTGATATCAGCAACATACAATTGAGAGAGTTGAGAGATGGCAGCAAAAGAGGGCTTTTCCCACGGGTTTTAGATAGAGGCCCAGGGTGGCTCCAGGCCTCGGTAATTTGGAAGACCACCTAGAGCCCCACTACAGCATTTCCAGGGTATCAAGTTGGATAGCCGGGGCAGTCAGGTCCAACTGAGAGCTCATGAGCATCAGGCTCGCAACAGCATATGGTCCCAGAGCAGTTTAGATCAATTGTGCCACATTGTTATACATGCAATAGACACATGTCGAGAGATGTCATCAGGACTCCACAACATGCTATTTTTGTGGCCAAGAGGGTCATATACAAAGATATTATCCGTTTAGGGACCATAAAGGTTTAGGACAGACGAACAAATCAATAATAAGATTATCTTCCTTAATATACCCTATAGAGAATGGTTCCCAGATTTCATCAGGTGGAGGTTGAGGCCAAGAGGGAGCATCTAGTTCCAGCAGTGGCCAGAATAGCACTTATGCACTACAATTCATCAGGATTTATATTTATCGACATATGTTATGACAGGTATATTATGTGGTTGCTCCCATTGTGTTTATGTTTTGATAGATCCAGGCTCCACATTATTGTATGTTACCCCATTATTTGTTGGGAAGTTGTATATAGTACCATATCCATTGCAATGACCTTTTTATTGTGTCTACCCTAGTTGGAAACTTTATTATTGCCAAGAGGGTTTATCGAGATTGTATGGGACTAACTGTCAGACCTTTGCAGACCTGATAGAGTTAGAGATGCTTGACATTGTTATTATTATTGACATGAATTGGCTGGCATCTTGTTAAACAAATATTTATTGCCGAGAAAAGACTGTTAGATTCCACTTTCTAGGGGAAGTAGTTCATAAGTTTAAAGGTAATGCGGCGACGCTAAAAGACAGGTTTATTTCCTATCATTAGGCAAGGAAAATGATCGCCAAAGGTTGCATTTACCATATTGTCCAATTTTAAGATATTGATGTTAAGCTATCAACTCTTCAGTTTATTCCAGTGGTTAATGAGTTTCAAGATATATTTTTGGAAGATCTTCTAGGTATTCCATATAATGGGAGATTAATTTTTCTATTGATACATTAGCAGATGTCCGACTAATATCAATTACCCCATATAGAATGGAACCAACAAAATTGAATGAATTATATGAAATATTGAAATATTTATTAGATGCTTTATCAGGCCTAGTGCATCACTATAGGGTACACTAGTGCTATATGTGCAAAAGAAAGATGGCTCATTACGAAAGTGTATATATTACCAAAAATTGAATAAGGTGACTATAAAGAACAAATATCCACTAAGGATTGATGGTTTTTTACCAACTACATGATGCCTGATGCTTCTCAAAGATTTATTTACATTTAGGGTACCACCATGTACTTGTTAGAGAGAGTGATATTCCAAAGACAACCTTCAGGCTTAGATATGTCCATGTTGAGTTTCTTGTGATGTATTTCGAATTGATGAATGCCCCAATAATATTTATGGACCTGATGAATAATATCTTCAGGTCGTTCTTAGACTTGTTGTCATTGTGTTTCTTGCAAGTCAGGGCCACATTCTAAGCTGAAGAGTATGCCAGATTGTACATTAGAAAAATAGTCAAACTTCATCGTGTCTAGTATGGGTTATTTTAGATAAAGGGGCACGGTTTACAACACAATTCTGGAGATCTTTCTAGAAGGGGTTAAGGACTCAGGTTAACCTTAGTTCAACTTTTCATTTATAGACCAATGGCCAAGCCAAATGTACTATCTAGATGCTCAAAGATATGTGATGGGCATATGTGATAGATATTAGAGGAAACCGGGATAATAACTTTTCACTTATTGAGTTTTCTTATAATAACAACTAATATTAAGGCATCTATATGGCACCGTACTAGGCTTTATATGGGCATACATTTTGATCCCCTCTTTGTTAGTATAAGGTTTGAGAGCCACAGTTGCTTGGACATGACATTGTACAATAGGCCGTGAAAAAGGTTAAGCTGATTACAGAGAAATTGTTGATGGCTCAAAGCCACCAGAAATCATATTGAGATGTTAGGCAATAGGACTTAAAGTTCAATGTTGACAATTAAGTCTTTTTGAATATATTTCCAATAAAGAGCGTTATGTGATTTTGCAGGAAGGGCAAGTTGAGCCCTCGATATATTGGACCTTACCGTATTGTGCCACGGATATATAGAGTTGATTACCAGCTAGAGTTGCCTCCAGAATTAGAGGCAGTGCACCCAGTCTTTCATGATTCTATGTTATAAGAGAGTATCAGAGATCCAACACATTTAGTATCAATGACAGATGTTCAGATTTCAGAGGAACTGTCTTATGAAGAAGTCTTTGTAGTCATAGTAGATCGCCAAATTAAGAGATTACGGAATAGGGATATAGCTTCAGTGAAAGTGTTATGGAGGAACTGTAATATCAAGGAGATGACATGGGAAGCTGGAGAGGACATGAAGTTGAGATATCCCCACTTGTTCACTCCTTTATATGATGTTCAGAATAGATAAATAATAGACCCGCATTTGGGTACTTGAGGTACGTTATTTTTGTATTATATGAACTCTTGTGTTTTTTCCAGTGATTCCACATACATTATCATCATTCGAGGATGAATGTCCCTAAGGGAGGGAGGATGTAACACCCCATCCATTCAAACGTTTAAATTATCTCATACTTTTGGGATAAGACTAAGATCTTAATATATTAGGGAGGATGTTTTATGAGGTACGTTAGTTGCACAATGGTCGTATGTTAAGTTTTGAAGTCAAGTTATTGTAAGTTATTGTAAGTTCTTTTAATAAAAGTTGGGGAAAGTTATTGTAAGTTCTTTTAATAAATTCTTGAAAAATTTGAGTTAAATGTATTGAAGCTTTTCTCCTAATACTTAAAGAGTTAGAAGGCCTCCAACCTTCCAAATCAAAGGTCTGCGAGTCTACAACGCACTAAATCTTTCATCCATACGACTTTAGAATAGAGAGATATTCATATATTTGTAAGACTGCACAAGCAGGCATGTCAAGGTGGCCCCCTTATCCCCTATGTCGGTTTAGCTTTATAAAGGATGATTTCCTTTTGTTTCGAATCAGAAAATTCACCAAAAAATCACATAAAATCAGAGAATAAATCCCCTAGATTCTCCATTGATGTTGGTGCTTTCAACTCGGAAGTTTAACAGAAGTTTCTCTATGTTGCGAGCTCGTCATTTTGGTATAGTTTGCCCCATCAATTTCATGATGCACCATGGGTGTTGTGGCAGCAAGGTAGAAGGTGTTTATTGAGTATTCGCCATTAGATATGGAGTTATATTGGTAATGTAAGGATCTCTTACACTTATCTATTTGTTGAATCGAGATCCTAGGCTTCTAGTTATGAAAAGTTATATTTTATGATGATTTGTATTAGTTTCTTGGTGATTTTTGCTCTGTGGTTGTTACTACAAGGAGGAAAATTGTTTATCTTGATATTTCAAAGTTTTTTGTTAAGGTAATCTTTATCCTATTACCCTCCTTTTCCAATTCCATGTTCTAGTGTCGTTTTATAGATTTTTGAGTCACGAAGTGTTATTTTGAATTTTGTGGCTCTGGGCAGCCCCTTTGTCTTATTGAGTTGGGTTTTTATTTTTGTATATTTATGGTGTTAAAGTGTTGGAGGGACTGGGGGTTGGTGTGATTCTTCTTAGAGTCACGTACGATGGTTATTAGATTGAGCGGCGTAAATTATGCCTTATTATATTTCCTCGGGAGCTCGCCGCTCTTGTGAGATGTTGATAGCTTCTTGTTGTGGTTATTAGTTATTGTTTTGGTAGAAGTTATGATGTTTTTTGTTGAGTTAGAGAGGGCTGGTCATAATGACGACCTTAACACTTTATCAATTGTATATGGCTCATTCTTGCAGCCTTGTTGATTCTAGCAATTATTGTGTTATGATAGGTTCGTCGAGCTTTATAGTGACACCTTTGAGGCTTCAGTTGAAAGGTATGTTAAGTCTTCCTTTTAACTTTCTTGCATGACCCAAAGGCTTAAGCTTGTTATAGCTTGTATCACATTGATATTTGACTTATGGCCTTATTCTATTGAGTTTTCTACCAGAGCATGATATAGTGACTACAAACAACACTCTATTCCTTATTTAGTGGCCCAGAAAAGCATGTTATGATTGTATTTAGGTCACCTGGGATTACTTGCTATTATTATGTTATTTTTATCGTCTAGTTTCCACCTATGAGTTTGTTTTGGCCTCAGGAGACATTGACACTACATGGTTTTGGAGCCTACATTCTAGTTACTATTACCATGCCTTTGGGTCAGGCAGACCGTACCTACGTGATTAGAAGGTAGTACCTATGGCGCAACAATTATATTACATTACTGTGCCTTCATGCCATGTAGATCGTACCTATTGGAAGTGTAGGCTATACCTTTCTGGTAGTAATTACATTATATTACCGCACCTTCAGGCTAGATAGACTGTGCCTACAAGATGATCATATTATACCTATATGAAGAGTAGGCTATACCTATGGGGAAACACTTATATGGTACCACAAAGCTTCAAAGTTATATTGATTCATGACACATATACATTTAGACAGTTCGAATCAGATCATCATTGGGGTCCAAGTAAAGCGGCCAGTATGGTATTTAGCGATTATTTATGCCTTGAGAACTTATGGAGATTGCATGTTGTTTGTACCTGCTGGGCTTATGGGGTACATGTCAGGTTATTGTTTGTTATGTGCTTTAGATGGTGTCTTATTGTTGGAAGTAAGTTATTGTACTTTTGTTTTACTCTTGCCCTTTTTTTAGTCCTTACACTTTATTTTTAATTTTCAGTTTATCTTATATTATTTCACACTGATGCCATATTGCCAGGGGGCACTGCATCCATGCCTACAAGTTTTGGGCAATGACTAGACAAATATGTCGGGTAGCATAGACGAGCTTTCAATCGGTTGGTTGATTCCTTTCCTATAAGGGGTTGCTAGAGTCTCAGAGATTTGGTTTTCTTGTTGTTTATATCTTTTTGGGTAGGTTGGGGCCCTGTCCCACCAACTATTGTATTCATAGAGGCTTTCAGACTAGTCTGTTGGGTTACATAGCTACAATAGTTATCATTTTGGCCTTGTATATTTATTTGTTATAGATTGTTAGACAATTGGGCGCAGTTTTTATTGTGTTGGAAGTTTACCATCTCATTGAACTAGTTTACATTGTATATACATGTTTTTGATTTCTATATCGAGATCATTATGGCCTCGTTTGCTCGCATAACATTAATGCTTTCCTAGATATCATGGTAGCCTCGATGGCCCAAACAGGACCTATGTTCTACCTGCTTATTACTTTCTATGAACTATTAGGAGTAGCTGTTTTATTTCTATAGCTATCGACAGGGGACTTACCAGTCGAGGTGGATTTTTAAGCCTAGATATACTTATTTATTTTCTTAATTATGTGTGACTGTTATGAGCCATTGGCAAATGGTTAAGCAGGGTCAGCTTTAGGCTAAGTTTTGGTATCAGGTGCCAGTTGCACCCCCTGAGTTTGTGGCGTGACATGTATACCCACCAGTTGCACCCCCTGAGTTTGGGGTGTGACATGTATACCTGCCAGTTTCACCCCCTGAGTTTGGGGCATGACATGTATACCCGTATATCTGTTGAGATAAAGTGTTATGACTGTACTTGGTTCATGTTATATGTTTGGGTTGTGGGATGAGTAGTGAATTGGAACACACAGGTGTAATTTCAGGTATGCCTTGATCAAAGTACTTATCTTAATCTAAGTATGAATAATGTATACATGTTGTATATGTGGGTTATGGGTTGATCTGGTCTAGCCATTACAGTATTTAGAAAGTGAGATTAGTGTTGTTGTTGGTATAATTAGAGGTGGAGTAGTGAGTCATAATCGTGTTGGGTGTAGATTCATATGGTTGTCAGTGAAGAGGGTAATACAAGAGTTAGAGAACTTAGAGAAGGTTATTGGAAGGGTTTAGTTATTTCGAATCTTAACTGGGGTCATGATTTCCTCCCTATTTTCTATTCTGGTTATTTGTTTCTAACCTGTAACACCCCAAAAATCCTAAGCTAATACCCAAACCTTTTCCATGAGTGTAATGATCATTTACCTAGTGTGGTGAGTGCTTTGGAAGCGAATCATATTAATAAGAAACTCCTATCACCAAGTTAAGTTGCAAGCACCTCACCCAAGTAAGTTTTCATGTAAGACTAAATTAGGGTCAACTTCAATTGATTATTCCTCCTAAAATATAAATAGTTAGGTGTACTAGTACCCAGTTAAAGGGTTTTGAGTTTTCTTTCCAACGCCACTGACCGCTCATTAATCCGAGTTCGGAGTAAAAAGTTATGTGCATTTTACTGCAGCACTATCAGTGACTACGGACGGGATGATGAACAGTGGTTCTGAACCACGGTCCATACTGTGATTCGTGATTTCTAACCTGAACCTTAAAAAAATTATCTTCAAAACCACTGGTTGGTTCACGACCCATAGACCAAAACCACGGTCCGTAGAGTGACCCGTGGTTTGTCAAAATTCAGTTTTTCTTCCCTAGATTCTATGAGTGAATTGACAGGATGTCATTTTGAACAACAATCCATCCTGTAACTTGTGGAATCACCTTCAGAGAGGTACCAAGTCCTCTAAATTCCACGAGTGCGTTGATGACCCGTCAACCAATTCCACGACCCATCCTTCCATTCGTAGTTTCTGAGGGTTAGAGGATCCTTATTTCATAAAGTCAAAACCACAAGTGAAAGGATGGTCCGTCGTTCAGAATCACGGACCGTAGAGTGACTCGTGGAATGGAATTTCAGTAGACTCCCATAAGTGGTTCCTGCAACCACGAACGTGATGACGGTCCGTCATTTACTTTGAGAGTTCATAGACTGACTCTTGGTCCCAGAAGCCGAGTCATTTTATCATTTTTTCCAATCTTAAGTCCAGGGGTATTTTTGTAATTTCTCACTTTTTTAACTCCTATATTAAGTTATTTTAAGCCTATTTAGAAGGGTTTTTATTCTCACTTGGACTAAGTTCTCCCCCATTCTTTCAATCAAGTTCCAAAAGAAGAAAATGAGCTTCATCCTCTCAAGCTTCAAGTTAGGGATTCAAGCTCCATAGCAAGGGATTCACTCCAAGTCTCCATTCTTCTCAAATTCTTAGTGGGCATTCAATTAAGGTATGTGGGTATTCAATAAGGGAATTCCTTCACCTTTATGCCCCAAACCCCAATCTTTTAAAGTGATTTTATGAATTTCTAAATTAGGGTTCTTACCTTATTTTCTCAGAGGTTCTTCTATAAATTGTTTCCTCATGATTCTTCTATGAATTCTAACTCTAAATTGCATGATTTTACATGGATTTTTTAAAGTGATTTCCTATTCATAATTTTAAGTCTAATCCTTGTGCAATTTATGAAAGTAGGGTTCTTACCCAAATTGGGGAGAACTTATGAGTTCAGTTTTAAAGTATCAGTTTATGGTTTCTCATTCATCACCCATGATTTATTTGAGAAATATTTTCAAAGGCCCATATATTGGGGATGAATTCTAGCATGATATTATTGAATTACATGTCTTTAAGTAAAATTGGTTTGTTTAGATAACATGACCTCTATTTTTATGAAATTGCATGCCTAATTGTTCAAGTTATGATTTTAGAAAGGAAAGTATATTTTGAATGATGGCTATGCTAAGCTCTAAGACTCATGAATTTGTATTGCATGACATCAGATATGTCTTTATGCTTCCAAAAAGATTTGACATCAGATATGTCTTTATGCTTTCAAATAGATTTGACATCAGATATGTCTTTATGCATCCATACAGATTTGACATCAGATACGTCATTAGTTATGATCAGTTTTGGCATCAGATATACCCCAGTATTATATGAGCTATATATTTATGTTTTGGGAGTAGTATTTAGCATTGAGTTAGACAGGGTGAGATTACCTTTAGTCCCAGAACCACATGCCCTTACAGGTTTAAGTCCCCTCTGTTGGGCATAAGATCTAGCGATCACGCCACAATCATGCCTCTATACCCTAGCAAGGTATATTGGGTCCTTTCGATGGGGCGCATACATCAGAATCCATGTAGTTCACATGTTCTATGTCGGTTAGAGAACCTCCCAAAGAAAAAGTTTCAGGTTTTAAATGCATTGACTCTTTGCGTTCAGATTTTAGAACTTCTATTATTACTATGATTCTAAAGGTGTTTACAACCTATGATATTGCATTGAGTCATTTTATTACAGATTTTACTATCACTATACAACTTCAGTTTTGGTTATGATTTAAGCATGTTTTACTATAACATGTGCATGATATCAATTTTAAGCATGCATTCAAGTATATTTTATCATGGCATATGCGTATCTCGCATACTCAGTACATCCTATAATACTGACGCATACTCCTTTGTGTTGCATCCTATTATGATATAGATTCTGTAGCCCGCTCCCTAGCCCATGACCAGTAGATCAGCAACATACCCAATAAGCTTGGTGAGTCCTCCTCCTTCAAGGGCTTGGATGTTTGGTTTTATTTCAGCATTTAGTTTGTGCACCAGTATTTTTTTATTTAGAGTTAGTTGGGGGCCTGTCCCAGCAACTCGCTAGTAGTAGAGGCTTCCAAACATAGAGTCAGAAGTTCAGTTGTATTAAGAATTGTCATTTTTAGACTTATATTTTATAAATAAATTAAGTTGCTCATTACTTCAGCTAAGCTTTTGTTCTTATATTTTACTCAGT
Source organism: Jaltomata sinuosa (assembly GCA_003996215.1). Taxonomy (NCBI): domain Eukaryota; kingdom Viridiplantae; phylum Streptophyta; class Magnoliopsida; order Solanales; family Solanaceae; genus Jaltomata; species Jaltomata sinuosa. The sequence goes on from QJPP01000554.1 coordinate 21,343, forward strand.
TTTTAAGTCATTTTAATGTCAGAGGGTTATCTTAAGGTCACTTGTGATCTTGGGTCCTGTGTTATGTCCAGGGGGTAGTCTTAGGGAGTGAAAAACTTGGTATCAGAGCATCAATTTCAAGAGTCCTAGGGTGTCTGAAAGCCGCATCAAGTAGAGTCTCTTTCATGTGTGTGAAGTGTGCCACACTTATGAGAGGGAGGCTACAAGGTGTTTTAGGAAAAACTTCACTTCTTTAAGTTCAGTATCGCGAGATAGAGTTTGACTCTTCTTACCGTTCTAATCTATTCCGTACACATTTCAGATAATGTCTTCGTGAAGAAACCCTACAAGGAATGCTAATCCAACCACTCTTGATCATGAGGTTAAAAATGCAAAATTTTGTGAAGCCATCTGTATGTTGGCTCAATCCATGATAGCTCAGTTGAATGAGAAAGAGAAACTAAAGAAGGGGAAGAGGAAGAACAAGAAGACCTGAACATGGAACCAATTATCTTCTTAGAAGAGGTCATCCAGACTAACCCCATCTTGAGTTAGCACACATGCCCTTGATTCTCAGTCTTGTAACAATAGGGCTCCAAAGACCTTGAGGTACCCTTTTTGTAGTAGTTGCGGTAAACTCCATCTAGGTGAGTATCTTACGAGCAAGGAGGGGTGTTTTAGGTGTGGTCAGTTAGGCCATAGGATCAGGAATTGCCCTTCATCTAAGCAGAGCAACTGTGGTGTTTACCTACAAAACCAATTCCTTTCATTGCCTAGCCATTCGGGCCAAAGTATTCTTCCTAAAGTTAAATCAGGTACGTCACTAGATTTTCTTCTTGTATGCATCCATAGTCCCTGGACCCCTATTTTTGTTTGGTTTTGAGTTGTCTTGACTTAGAACTAAGTGGGGATATAAGGTTTGACGCCTAGACTTTTAGGTGAAGGAGGGTCTTAGACTATAGAAGAAAGTGGGTATTCGTGCTAGATTCTGGAGTAGTGTATGTTCTATTAGGGTAATATGATCATAGTTCCTTTGAGAGGTTGGTGAGAGGTCCATAGACTTAGGAGGGTAGCATGAACCTAAGGGGGAGATGGTGGAATGTGGAATCGATCAAATTTTGGAGGCTCAGGTGGCGATGCTTGTGGGTGTTAGAATAAAGTCAATAGGGGAGGCAGAAGCTTATTTCCATCCTAGCGTCCTAAGTATACTTCTGCCATTATGATACCTTTTGCATGCCTTATGTGTCAGCGCAATGGTCCTATTTAAGATTCACGCTCATGTTCAGATTCTAGAATGACAAGTGACTGCTGCAGACAATGACTCTACTCTTATCCTACGATTCTATAAATCCTAGATTTATGCCCTGAGGGTTGGTGTCTATGTAAGCGCATGTCTCTTAGTATGCTCAGTTCTATTAGCTTAGTTCATTATTCATACATGCCTTAATAGCAAATCAAATCATGTTACGTTATGTATATGCTCTGACCTAATTCTTGAAATGGTTCACGCTTATGATTTCCTTGCTCTAAAGCCCTTGACCTTTGCCTTTGATGATGAGGGGTGGTGATCCCTACCATTCATGTCTTACGTGCCCAGTATGTGAAATACTCATGCCTATTATGCTTAACTCCCCAAGCCTCACCTTGAGTGGCTTAATAACGCTAAGTGTAAGTCAAGATCAATTTGTAATCCTTCATTCGTGACGCTTCTGCTCCCGCTCTTTTCTTTCAATGATTCTGGTTTATGTTGTTATAAGCGTTAGGGTATAAGGCCTTGTAGTAGCCTAGCTGGGGGTAGCAGATTCCTTTTCCTTGTTAGTCTACTTGTTCCACCTTGACTTCTAGGTGTGGGTGAATTATGAGGTAAGGATTATTCGTGCAAAATAGTTATATGAGGAATTTTAGTATGTCCCTCTGTAGAAGTTCTTGAATTTATGACTCCTAGTTATGATAGGGAAGAGGACAAAAGTCTTAAATAGGGTAAGCTACAAAATCATAAGGTAACCATAGTTATAAGCTTGAATATCGTGATGTGATACATATGGATATTTGTTTTGCGCAACTAGTGACCCTTTGGTTGGGAGCTCTAGGTTAGTTGGTTGTTGTGATAAGAGGGGATACTATCCTTAGAATAAGTTCTTGATGCAAGATACTGGTCAAGATAGGTTTGAACATGGAGAATCGGGAGTTATACTCAGACCTTAGTACCTTTATGTACGCTGTTAAGGTTGTTAGTTGCAAATGGTAGGAGTGGTATTTAGAAGAGAATAGTTTTCCCGTATATCTACTTCTCTCAGTTTGGTGTCCTTTTCGGTTAACTACGATGTCTAAAGTATGTTTGTTCTTTATGAGTTTTAGATGAGTTCCTACTCTCATGCCAGACCAGTTATCATGTTGGATATCCAGTTCCTGTCTAATTGGATGTTCTTACATTCTCAGCATGCATACGTGTCTCATGAATCCAACTCAGTTTTTATTTCAATCAGAAATCAGTTACCACGATAGTACTTCATTTTTTACAACTCAATTGAAGGAGCTACTTGGGAAGCAGAATCATCCATGAAGGCCAAGGACCCTCACCTTTCTCCTTCCGATCTGGTTTCAGCTTGAGGTAGTAGTTCCATCCTTAGTATGTCCCGTCGATTCTATTCCATCAGTTTCTCTCATGATCCTAGTATGTATTCATGTTTTCTGGAGTTAGTTTTGTTAGGTTTTGAGGGGAGAAGTAAGTTTTCATGCTTATTCTTCAATTTTCATATTTTGTTTTTGGTTGGGCTATTTTTTTCTCTAGAGTTCCCTTGCTTAGTCTTCATTCGAGGACGAACGATCCCAAGGGAGGATATTGTAACACCACAAAAATCCTAAGATAATACCCGAACCTTTTTCATGAGTGTAATGATCATTTCCCTAGTGTGGTGAGTGCTTTGGATGCGAATCAAGTTCATAAGAAACTCCTATCATCAAGTTAAGTTGCAAGCACCTCACCCAAGTAAGTTTTCATGTAATACTAAATTAGGGTCAACTTCAATCGATCATTCCTCCTGAAATATAAAGAGTTAGGTCGACTAGTACCCAATTAAAGGTTTTTGAGTCTTCTTTCCAACGCCACCGACCGCACATTAATTCGAGTTCGGAGTAAGAAGTTATGGGAATTTTATTGTAGCACTATCAGTGACTACGGACGGGATGACAAATCGTGGTTCTGAACCATGGTCCGTACTGTGACTCATGATTTCTGATTTGAACCTTAAAAGTTTCATCTTCAAAACCACTAGTTGGTTCACGACCTGTAGACCAAAACCACGGTTCGTAGAGTGACCCGTGGTTTGTTAAAATTCAGCTTTTCTTCCCTAGATTCCACGAGTGACTTGACAGGTCATCATTTTGAACAACGGTCCATCCTGTAACTTATGGAATCACCTTCAAAGAGGTACCAAGTCCTATAAATTACACGAGTGGGTTGACGACCCGTCAACCTATTCATGACCCATCCTTCCGTCCGTAGTTTCTGTAGGTCAGAGGATCCTTATTTCCTAAAGTCAAAACCACAAGTAACCGAACGGTCCATCATTAAGAATCATGGACCATAGAGTGAATCGTGGAATGGAATTTCAGTAGACTCCCAGAAGTGGTTCCTGAAACCACGAACCAGATGATGGTCCATCATTTACTTTGACCGTCCATAGACTGACTCGTGGTCCCTGAAGCCGAGTCATTTTATCAGTTTTTCCAAGATTAATTCCAGGGGTATTTTTGTAATTTCCCGCTCTTTTAACTCCTACACTATGTCGTTTTAAGACTATTTAGAAGCATTTTTATTCTCACTTGGCCTAAGTTCTCTCCCATTCTTTCAATTAAGTTCCAAAAGAAGAAAAGGAGTTTCATCCTCTCAAGCTTCAAGTTAGGGTTTCAAGCTCCATAGCAAGGGATTCACTCCAAGTCTCCATTCTTCTCAAATTCTTAGTGGGCTAGCTTCAAATAAGGTATGTGCGTATTCAATAAGGGAATTCCTTCACCGTTATGCCCAAAACCCCAATCTTTTAAAGTGATTTTATGAATTTCTAAATTAGGGTTCTTACCCTATTTTCTCAAAGGTTCTTCTATAAATTGTTTCCTAATGATTCTTCTATGAATTCTAACTCTAAATTGCATGATTTTACATGGATTTTTGTAAGTGTCTCCTATTTATAATTTTAAGGCTAATCCTTGTCCAATTTATGAAAGTAGGGTTCTTACCCAAATTGGGGAGAACTTATGGGTTCAGTTTTAAAGTATAAGTTTATGGTTTCTCATTCATCACCCATGATTTATTTGAGATATATTAAGTTTTTTCAAAGTCCTATATGTTGGGGATGAATTCTAGCATGAGTTTATTGAATTACATGTCTTAAAGTAAAATTGGTATGTTTAGATAACATGACCTCTATTTTCATAAAATTGCATGCCTAATTCTTCAAGCTATGATTTTAGAAAGGAAAGTATATTTTGAATGATGGCTATGCTAAGATCTAAGACTCATGAATTTGTATTACATGACATCAAACATGTCTTTATGCTGCCAAACATATTTGACATGAGATATGTTTTTATCCTTTCAAATAGATTTGACATCAGATATGTCTTTATGCATCCATACAGATTTGACATCAGATATGTCATTAGTTATGATCAGTTTTGACATCATATATGCCCTAGTATTATATGAGCTATATATATGTTTTAGGAGTAGTATTTAGCACCGAGTTGGACAGGGTGAGAGTACCATTAGTCCTAGAACTATGTGCCCCTGTAGGTTTAAGACCCCTCTGTTGGGCATCATATGTAGTGAACACTCCGCAGTCATGCTTCTATACCATGGCAAGGTATATTGGGTCCTTTCAATGGGATGTATACATCGGATTCCATGTACCTCACATAGTCTATGTTGGTTAGAGAACCTCCCAAAGAAAAAGTTTTAGGTTTTAAGTGCATTGACTCTTTGCTTTCAGATTTCAGTACTTTTATTATTACTATGATTCTAAAGGTGTTTCCAACTTATGATATTGCATTGAGTCATTTTACTAAAAATTTTACTATCACTATACAACTTCAATTTTGGTTACGATTTAATCATGTTTTACTATGACATGTGCATGATATCAGTTTAAAGCATGCATTCAAGTATATTTTATCATGGCATATGAATATCTTGCATACTCAGTACATCATATAGTGCTGACGCATACTCTTTTATGTTGCATCCTATTATGCTATAGATTTTGTAGCCCGCTCCCGAGCCCATGGCCGATAGATCAACAACACACCCAGTCAGCTTGGTGAGTCCTCCTCCTTCGAGGGCTTGTATTTTTGGTTTCATTTCAGCATTTAGTTTGTGTACCTAGTATTTTGGTATTTAGAGTTAGCTGGGGGTCTGTCCTAGCAACTCGCCAGTAGTAGAGGCTTTCAGACATAGAGTCAGAAGTTCAGTTGTATTCATAATTGTCATTTTTAGACTTATATTTTATAAACAGATTAAGTTTCTCAATACTTTAGCTAAGCTTTTGTTCTTATGTTTTACTCAGTTTTTAAGTAATGCTAATGCTAGAGGGTTATCTTGAGGTCACTTGTGATCTTGGGTCCTGTGTTACATCCAGGGGTAGTCTCGGCGCATGACATAATCCTGGTCGGCCAATGATACCTACTAGTATATGTGGTTGTACTAATACTACCCTTAATGTATCTCCACTTAGAGGTATAGCCATGTTGTAGGTTAGTTGGAGTTTCTACAGGTATGACGGCAGTTAATCTTCAGCAGCTCCTGTCATCTCACTCTTACATGGATGTTATGTCTCGAGTCTTCCCTTTCATTGCTTAGTGCTGTTGTACCAATTTAGATTAGGTTATGGAAACTATTATTTTGCTTTCCGCAATGAAATCTGTTAACAAATGTATTTGAATAAGAGTTTTGTTTTGATTAAGGGACTATTTCTTTTAAAAATAATTTCGTCTAACTTTCGCACTTAATCAGATGGTTGGATGGTAAGGGTTCTCTTATCTAGGGTAGAGTTAAAGTAGGTACTCACACGATCCATGAATCCATGACACCACTTGATCTATTATCATTACTCATTGATTAGTAGAGTATCCAGGTAGCCCAAGGCCTTGTCCCGATAGACCATCTAGTATGTTAGAGGTTGCATAGATTATCCAATAAGTGTTAGTTATTCAATTTGTTTTCAGTATTCATGTTTTTTGATTATTGTTATAAAGGATATTTTTTTTCCTTGTTTTATACATTTTCATTCTCACTAGTCGTAAAGCTACCGCATGTGTTTAAGTATCCAGTTATGCAGTAAGCTAGGCCAAGGGTCCATTTGGGCTTGAAATGGTTTTGGGTTCCGACTACACCGAAGGTGTAGGCTCGGGGCGTGACAAAAGCACCTAAATCTTTCTTGAACAATTTTACTTTGCATTTTGAATACCTAATTTTCTCCTATAAGTGTCTAACTCTGTTGGATTTTGAAATGGCTCCATAAGAGCAATATATGAGTAGTGATGTCTCTTATTCAGGTCTATTAATCTCTCAAAAGAATTTAGAGACTTTATAAACCTAATATTCTAGAATAGGATTTCGTTAATCATTGATCAAGGTTAGTATGAATCCCTTTCTTACTTCTTATATTGATATGTGATGGGAAATATGTATTTTTGTTCTTTTTTTTCCCTTTAGCTGGACAATCTGCCCTAGAGATAAGTCCCCTTTCATTCTAACTTGATCAATGTTGGCTTCCATAAAATCATCTTACCAGTTTCCTATATTTTCTGAATTTTCTATTGTGGCAGTTTGTTGATTTTGGGGGGTTTTCTATAAGGAATTTTATAGTGCAAAGACCTGCAAAGGTCTGGGATGGTCACCAAGATCTCCAGAATCCTTTTTCTTTGTTGCATTAGTCTCTTGGTTTCCCTATTGTCCAAGGTACCACTGTTCTGTTCCCATACTACTACTACTTCATTATTAGAATCTCCCTTATTCTCCTATACACATTGTATATCCTCCCCATTCTCATCTTCCTTTATTGTTGTCTGAGTGTTTTTATCTGTGCGCTCAGTTACTTTCATTGGCATATTAGATCTACGGCTTCCTTCTGCTGGGACAACTCATTAGTAGTCTTTTTCTGATCATTGAATCTCTCTTTCTTTATTTATTCTTTATCTCCATTTATTTCTAAGCCATGTTTAGCTATTAAGTCCTGATCACTAATGTTTTTGTATTCCTCCAATTTTTCCCTCCAATGCCCCAAATTTATTTAGTGTAGTCAAACTGTGATCCTTCTGCTGCTGTGATCTGGGATACCATACTCGTTCAGTTATGCCTTTGTTATATTGTCTTCCTCTCATGTATCTATTCCTCTATTTCTTCTCCCTAAATTCATTGGTTATAATTTGTTTCCCTTTTTCTTTATGAGCCTGTTTATTGGTACCCTCCTTCTTTGTATTTACCTTATCATTTGTTGGAGGATTATGTTTATTCTTGTCTTCATCTTCTATCAATTCTTTAGGTTATTCCTTCCCCTACTGCTTTTCTTCCTTTGGGTATAGCTACGAATGAATGATAAGACAGTTTTTTTATTATGACCTTGAAACTTGCATGTTTTATAGTATTTTGGGATGTAGTCGTAATGATGTTCACCCAGTTTTAAATAATTCTTCCTGTCTTTTGCATCATCATTCCTACATTAATTCTCTTGGGGAACTCTCCCAATAAATCAAATTCCACCTTCACCCTAGCATAACTAGGTCTTGTCTTGTTTTGTGTAGCCATGTCCACTTGTAAGGGCTTTCCTACTGCTACCACCAAAGAGAAACTGACTTCTTTAACAAAGTAATTTAGGGGTAATGATGGGAAGGATATCCATGCAATAGTAGTTGTGGTTTCTTCCTCAGGGTTAAGTAAAGGATCCCACTTAAGGGTACGCATAGTATAGGACCAGTACTTGTGAGTAATATAAAATTGACACTTAGAAAATAGATTCACATAGTCTTTATGAATTAAGGCACAAATCAAACATATTTGTTACTAAGCAGTCTAATATTAAATTCACGCTTCAAATAATGAGAACTTCCCTACCACATCATATTGTAGGTCTTCCTTGATTATCATCTGGGCTACTTCCTCCTCATCCCAAAAACATTTGGGTTCTTCCTATAGCTATTGTATTTGTTTCAATGGGATTGGTTCGTGTTTGGATGGTGTAAGGTTTAGGGTCGATGCATATGTGGTGATTGTAGATTGTCCCATAGTGGTTATAATAGTAGGTTGTTGAATAGCCTCTAATGTGGAGGTTATCCAACAACCAAGGTGGCCATAGTCAACGATGTTAATACAAAACTTTAGGGTTACATGGATGCTTTCTAGAGAGCATTTCTAAGTATAAGTATGATGAACTTTGTTCAAGAACTAAATAGAAAAACTGGACGAAAAAACTATATTAAACTAAAACTATTAAAAACCGTCGACTCTTTACAACTGAAACCTAACATGTCTATTTATAATGGTCTTAGAAGTTAGAATCCTAGCCCATTGCTTTGCACTATCCCTCTTTCACTTGAATTTTCTCCTGCTAATTGTAACACCCCGAAAATGTATCCAGCTTTTAAACTCAGACTTGCAGAAAACTTTTGGACTTCCAGGGACCACAAGTCAAGTCCACGAATCATGGAAGGTTCCACGAGTCATGGAAGTGACTCGTGATTACAGTCCTGCAAACCATCCTCAGGTCTGAGAACCATGAGTCGGTTTAATGACTCGTGAACGTTTCCATGAGTCATGGAACTAAACCGTGGAACTCAGACAGAGAGTGGTCAAGTTCCCTGAGTTCCATGACTGAGCCCTACGAATCGTGGAAGCTTCCATGAGTCGTCCTGTGGGACCGTAGGAAACATCCAACAGCCTGGAATTTTGGCTCAGGAACCACAACTCCATTCCATGAGTTGTGACTGGTTCTACGATTCGTGGGAGGGACCCATGGAACCTGAAGTCTGGTTTTTAAGTAAGTTTTTCTAAGTTAAATCCCTGGTGTATTTTAGTCATTTCCCACCCTTTTAACTCCTAAGTGAAGTCGTTTTGACTACTTTTAGAAGGGTTTTCACCCATATTATCCTAAGTCTATCTTAAGCTCCTTATTCTTCACTCAAAAGAGAAAGTTTCTCTCAAGCTCAAGTCTCCAAGCTCAAAGTCAAGTCTCTTAATCTTTTCCATTGAAGTGGGTAATCTTCCACAAGGGTATATGGGTCTTTAAAAATGGGTTTCTTTCACCCTTGTGCCCAAAATCCCCAATTCTTATGTTGAAGTATGGACTTATGAAATTAGGGTTTTCATCTAAATTTGGGGAAAGTTTATGAAATCAGTTTCTATGTTTAAATTCATGGTTTCTTATTGATTTTACATGATTTGATTATGACTCTCTTATTGGTTTTGAAAGCCCAAGCATGAAAGTCAATTTCTAGCATGAAACTATGAATTTGCATGTTTTCAAGAGAAAATTGGCATGATTAGATATCATGGCCTCTATGTATTTAAGAAATTGCATGCCTAATTCTTTAAGTATGAATTCAGCAAGAAAAGCATATTTTGAATTATGGCTATGCTAAGTCGATATATGTATGAATTTGAATTGCATGGCATCAAATATGTCTTATTCCTTTTCAAACAATTTTGGCATCAGATATGTCACAAGTTATGAACACCTTTGACATCAGACATGTCATTGGTTATGAACAGTTTTGACATCAGATATGTCATCAGTATGAACAGTTTTGGCATAAGATATGCCAAGTATTATATGAGCTATATGTATGTTTTAGGAGTAGTATTAGCACCGGGTTGGACAGGGTGAGAGTACCCAAAAAGGTCCCAGAACTATGTGCCCCCATAGGTCTTAAGTCTCCTATGTTGGGCATCAGTTTTAGTGATCACACCACAGTAATGCCTTTATACCCTGGCAAGGTATATTGGGTCCTCTCAATGAGGCGGATACATCGAATTCCATGTAGCTCACATGGTCTATGTTGGTTAGAGAACCTCCCACAGAAAACAGTTTATGCTTTTAAAACTTGCATTTGACTCTTATTTAGATTTCAGAATTATTACTTATGACTATGTTTCAGCTTACAGAAAGTATTAGAGTCATTGCACTCAGTTTATCTTTAAAAGCATGATTTTAGTTATTTAAGTATACTTACAATGTTTTCATCATGTTCATGCCTTGCTCATATACTTAGTACATTCCATAGTACTAACGCATATTGCGCTACATCCTTTCATGATGCAGATTCAAGTGTCCCTTCACAACTTCGTGGCTAGAGTTCCCAGCCACTCATGCTCAACTTTGGTGAGTCCTCGTAGTACGAGGACTAGACTTTATTCTAGCTTTTATATGTTTCCTTTCCTTCCAGATTGTTGAGTTAGTTGGGGTATTTCCCCATCAACTTCTTATGCTAGTATAGAGGCTTTTCAGACATAGTGTCATTGGGTTCCGTTGGATGTTTGATTCTTTCTTTTTTTGCTGCTTTTCCAAAGGATTTTTCCACCTAGTCTTTAGCTATTTCCTTTTCTGGTGCCTGAGCTTTTGATTAGGACTGTGATACTGCGGTGTATCCAATACTAGATGGGACTTGTAGTTCTTTAAATGTGGGTTGTAATTGAGTCCCTTCTTCTATTCATGGTCTATTACTCACATATTTGAAATTGGGATTGTTGTTATAGAACCTTCTGTTTCTCATAGTATTCCAACATCACTCTACTCTTTTCCCTCCTACTACCTTCCCACTTGCAAGGATTCTTATAGGTGGTGCATCAACAATCTACTTTTCCTTTCCCTTTTCTAGTATTTGTTGTTGCTTTCTTTTTGTCTATTTTTCTGCTTCTGCTTCCTAGGATGGCCTCAATTTTTGATCTAAAGTATAACATTCCTTTTCTAATTTTCCTTGTAGCCTACAATTTTGTAACACTTTGACAAATAATCGTATTTGATCTTGATCCAGTTTGATATCGCCTCTTCTTTTTTAGTCCTTTTAATACCTATGTTGATTCTCTTGGGGAGCTCTTTCAACATGTTCACTTCCACCCTTATATTAGCATAACTAGGACAAGTCGAATTCTTTGTAGCCTTATCAAAATAGAGAGGATTTCCAACAGCAGCAACCATAGAAAACAAAGAATTCCTTCCCAACAAATTAGAAGTTAGTGATGGAAAGGAAATATAGGCTATTGCAATAGATATTTCAATTTCTGGATTAAACTAGAGTATTGTTATGACCTAAAATCGGACCACAATGGCACCTACATAACCCCCTGATAGGCAAGACAACCTAAGAATGCGGTGGTACAGTGAAATAATTAAATAAGGAATCAAAAAATAAAAACATAAAGAAATAGGGGCCAATGGTAGAGATGCATACCAACAGTACAAAATATAGACAGAAATGGCCCTAAAGTGACCAGAAAGACTAATATATACAAGGACGAACCCTGAACCTAGTGTCACGGGTACACGAGCATCTAAAGTACAAAATAGCTATAAAACATGTACTGTCTATCCAAGATACAAAAAAATATAGACAAATATTATATGCAAAGAAATAAAGCATCTCCAAACACTGGGAGTTCACCACGATCCAAACATCAGCTGGCCACGAATGACTAGAGGGTCAATGAGGGTGGCTTGTACTAGGTGTTGCATCAGAAAAAGATGTAGAATATAGATGAGTACCAAAATAATGGGTACTCAGTAGGCATCATAGGCCGACCGAGCTCATAAAGATAATATTTATTATACGACACAAGAAAGTATACTAACTACAGGAATCCACCTAAATCTAGTTATCAATGAAAAACAGAACTACCTAAATGGATGGGTTTGTGTTTGGATGGTGTAAGGGTACAATAGTGCTACCATGTTTATCCTTAGTATAGCAGCCTCTCCAATGTGATAAAGTATCTCAAATTGCCCAATGAACCTAGGACTGAGCTTAACTTTCCTCCTGAACCTCATCACGCCCTTCATGGGCTACACCCGAAGGAACACACAGTCACCAACCATAAACTCTACGTCTCAAACCCTTTGGTCAGCATAACTCTTTTGCCTACTCTTGGTAGTGCAAAGTATATCCTGAATAACTTGAACTCCATTTATAGAATCACGAAGCAAATCAGTACTCCACGGTCTTACCTCGAAGGGATCAAACCAACCCATCAGAGATCTGCATCGCCTACTATACAAAACCTCGAACAGAGCCATCTGAATGCTGAAATGGTAACTATTACTATATGTGAACTCTTCCAAGGCTACAAATTGGTCCCATTGACCTCCGAAATCAATAAGACATGCTCGCAACATATCCTTAAAAGCCTAAATAGTGCGATTTGACTTACTATCAGTCTACGGGTGAAAAGCAGTGTTGAGCTCAACTTTTGTACCTAAATGGCTCTGAATATACCTCTAGAAGCATGACTTAAACTAAGTACCACTGTCAAAGATGATAGAAACTGCCATTCAAATGGACAATCTCATGGTTGTAGATCTTAGACAACCTTTCAGAACTGTACGAAGTATGAATTGGAAGAAAGTAAGCAGATTTTGTCAACCTATCCATGATGACCTAAATAGCATCAAATCTGTACAAAGTACGTGGAAAATCGACTACAATGTCCATAGTTATCTTCTCCCATTTTCACTCTAGAATGGGTAGCCTCTGAGTCAAACCACTTAGTCTCTGGTGCTCAAACTTCAGCTACTGACAGTTTAAGCACCTAGACACAAAGTCTGAGATATCCCTCTTCATCTCACACCACCAGTAGTGCTACCTCAAGTCATGGTATATCTTAGCTGCCCCAATATAAATGGAATACCTAGAATAATGAGCCTCTTCAAAGATCAACCTGATTAGGTCACCAACTCTAGAAACGTAGCTACGACCCTAAATCCTCAAAACACCCTCTGAATCTAAGGTTGCCTTCCTAGACTCGCCGTTTAACACCTTGTCACGGATGATCCTCAACCTCACATCCTCAAACTATTGTGCCCGAATCTTCTCTGACAAGGAAAATCTAGCCTCAACACAAGCAAGAATATGTCCTAGCTCAGAAATATCAAGTCTAACCAACCTGTTAGCCAAAGACTGGATATCCAAGGCTAAATGTGACTCCTCCTCTGCTAAGAATTTCAAGCTACCCATATTAACTGCCTTCCAACTCAAGGCATTTGCTACCATATTTCCCTTGCCCGGATAATAAAGAATAGAGATCTCATAGTCCTTCAGTAGCTCCAATCACTTATGCTGCCTCAAATTTAAATCCTTCATGATGAAAATGTACTAAAGACTATGATGGTTAGTGAAGATCTCACAATGCACACCACACAGATAATGCCTCCAAATCTTTAATGCAAAGACTACCACTGCTAACTCTAAGTCATGAGTGGGCTAGTTCCTCTCGTGAACCTTCAGCTATTTGGAAGCATAAGCAATAACTCGGCCATGCTGCATCAATATACAATCCAAACCAATACCAAAAGCATCACAATACACAGTAAACCCCTGATACATGATCGAAAGAGTAAGAATCAAAGTTTAAGTCAATAAGGCCTTGAGCTTTAGAAAGCTCGCCTCGCACTCATCAAACCACTGCCAAAGGAAAATTCTTCTAAGTCAATCTAGTCAATAGAGCTGTGCTATATAAGAAAGCCCCTCCAGAAACCGTCTGTAGTAACGTGCCAACTCGATGAAAATGCAAACTTCATTAGGAGAAGTAAGCCTAGCCCAATCATGAACTATCGCAATCTTCATCGGATCCACCATAATCCTATCCTTGGACACCATGTGCCGCAAGAATGCCGTAGACCCAAGCCAAAACTCACACTAAGTGAATTTGTCATACAACTGATGGTCTCGCAAAGTCTGAAGTACAACTCTCAGATGGTGCTCATGCTCTTCTCTACTCCTCGAATAAACCAGAATGTCATCGAGAATGTCATTATTGAACACAATAATGAAGGAATCCAAGTAAGCTCTAAACACATATTTCATCAAATCCATAAATGATGTTGGGGCATTGGACAACCCAAAAGACATGACTAGAAACTCATAATGGTCATATCGAGTCCTAAATGTAGTCTTTGGGATATTTGCAACCCTAATCCTCAACTAGTGATAACCAGACCTCAAGTCTATCTTAGAGAATAATGTTGTACCCTGTAGATAGTCAAATAGATCATTAATAAGCGGCATCATATACATGTTCTTTACGATCACCTTATTCAACTGCCTATAGTCAATACACATATACATGGACCAGTCCTTTTTATACACAAACAGAATAGGAGCACCCCATGGAGACACACTAGGCTTGATGAAACCTCTACTCAACAAATCCTAGAGATGATCCTTAAGCTCCTTTAACTCGGCTGGTGCCATCCGATATGGTAGAATAGAAATGGCATGAGTGCCTGACTCAACCTCAATCCTAAAATTGATATCACGATCAGGAGGAAAATATGGTAGATCAAAAGGAAATATATCATAATACTCACAAACCACAGGGACTGACTCAAGTAAAGGTGTGGTGGCACTAGTATCATGGACGTAAGCAAGATAGACTAAGAACCCATTCCCAACCAACTGTTCGGCTCTCAGGAAAGATATAACTCCCCTTGGCATCTGGCTATCGACACTCTTTTATACTATATGAGGGACACCAGGCATCCGTAGAGTAATGGTCTTCCAATCCAAGACCACATGGAAGAGAGACAACCAATCCATGCCTGAAATCACATTGAAATCAACTATATCTAGCACAACAAGGTCTAGCCATGTGTCATACCCAAAAATAGTCACCACACAAGCCCGATATAAATGATCCACTACTAAAGAATCTCCTACTAGGGTATCTACATATAAAGGCATAGGCAATAACTCACAAGAAGACTCCAAAAGAGTAGCATAATAAGAAAACAAATAGGAGAATATAGCCCCAAGATCAAATATAATAGAAACTAACTGATGACAAATGGAGATCGTACTTGTGATGATATCATATGAAGCCTCAGCCTTAGAATGGCCCAAAAATGCATACATGTGGCTCCGACAACCATGACCACCTGATCTACCAGACTGAGGACCACATCGAGTACCCTGGGGACCACCTCTACTACCCTGTGCACCACCTATAGTCGGTGGTGCTAGAGCTCTAGAGGCCTGAATTGGATGATAATATCACCTATGGTGTTGTGCTAAAGGACAGTCCCTAGAAAAGTGGACCAACTTGCCATACTCATAACAACCCCAGCCAACTATACCCTGTTGTGATGACCTAATTGAATTAGAATGATACCATGGCCTGTGGACCCAGAACGAGCACTTTGTAAAGTCTGAACCATACTTTGGCTACCCTGCCCCTCGATAATCTATAATGACGCCTGAATAAGCTGGTTCAACTGGAAGCGTTGTTGATGATGACCCCTACTAAAGTAGCCTCTACCTCTTATCGCTGCGCCTTGGGCCTTGTGAAGTATGCCCTCAATAGTGTGAGCATGATCCACCACCTCCAAGAAGGATTGGCCGGACACTACTATACCTTCTATAGCCAAATAGAGATTTGAAGTCAAACCTCTAACAAAGGGATGCACCCTCTCATGCTCGATGGGTAGAATCATGGTGGCATGCCTAGCCAGCTCATGGAAATGGACATTGTACTATGTGATAGATATGGAGCCCTGCTCCAACCTGGAAATTCATTCATTAACTGCTCTCTCAAGCTGCACGGTACATACTTCTCCAAAAAGGCTACGAAGAACTGTGCCTAAGTAAGCGAAGGTGGCCTGACTGGTTTGCAATCTATATAAGACCTCCACAACTATTTTACTAGACCATCCTAGTAAAATACAGTGTAATCTTCTCTGTGATACTCGACCAACCCAAGGTTATACAAACTCTCCTGGCAACTAGTCAAAAACTCATGCGTATCCTCCCTAGGAGCACTAAAAAATCACGGGGGACCCAACCTCAAAAATCTACCAAGCATCTTATGCTCCTCAGAAGTCACAACGTGCCTAGCTACAATAGGCAGAACAATGGTAGGAACTGGCAATATCTTTAATCGAGGAGCCGCAGTAGAAGGTTGTGCTCCTAAACCCTGTGTCGCTTCCTCGGCTAATGTCTGAGTCTCGTCTCTTACCTAAGAACCAATCGGAGTACCAGGTGAAGCTGTTGGCTATGATATACCCTCAAGAAACCCAAGCCGGTGAACCAATGTATCATGTAGCACCAGAATAGCCATGAAACCTGCCAGATGTTGGGCTAGACCCACACCCTCTGCTCATAATGCACCTCTTAAACCTCAACATCTGCCTCCGATGATGGTAATCTAGTCTGGGCCGAAGCTGGTTCTATAGCCCATCCCCTACCTCGACCTCTACCCCATTCCCTAGTTGAGGTTCTAACTATAGGCGTAGGGGTCTCGTCCTCACCTGCCACTGATATCGTCTGGACCATATGAGAAAGAGTGAAACAAAAGATACTTAGAAGTTGATAAAGTCAAGGACGCATGATATGAAATCAACCAAGAGGAAATCTTTCCTAGGAATGCCCTATATCCTCTCACAGATAGGACACAAACGTTATTGTACCAATCCCCGAGACTCTACTAGACACTTTACTTTTGTACTGGTGAGACCAGTGAACCTAGAGCTATGATACCA
Organism: Jaltomata sinuosa; assembly: GCA_003996215.1. Taxonomy (NCBI): domain Eukaryota; kingdom Viridiplantae; phylum Streptophyta; class Magnoliopsida; order Solanales; family Solanaceae; genus Jaltomata; species Jaltomata sinuosa. The sequence goes on from QJPP01000554.1 coordinate 38,055, forward strand.
CTGTCATGACCCAAAATCAAGTTGTGATGGTGCCTACATAACCCCCTGTAGGCAATCCAACCCAAGAATACAGGAGTATAGGTAAATAATTAAGTAAGGAAGCAAAAAATGAAAAAACATAAAGAAATAAGGTCCAACATATAGATGCATACCAACTGTACAAAAAATATAAATAAATGGCCCTTAAGTAACCATGAAGATGAGTATATACAAGGACTAATCTCGGGCCTTGTGTCATTGGTACAAGAGCATCTAAAGTATGAAATAATTATACAACATGTGATGTCTATCCAAGATACAAAAAAATATAGACATATATGTCGATGGAAAGAAGTAAAGGATCTCCAAACATTAGGAGCTCACCGTGATCTGAACAACAGCTTGCCATGAACGACTAGAGGGTCAATGAAGGTGGCTCATGCTAGGTGCTGCATCAGGAAAAGATGCAGAGTGTAGTATGAGTACCAAAACAATGGATACTCGGTACGAATCATAGGATAACTGATCTCAGAAAGATAATATATATTATAGGACACAATAAAGTAAACTAACTACAAAAAACAACCTAAATCTAGTTATCCATAGAAAATAAAACTATCTAATCTGATGGTGAAGATAATAATGATAATAAAGGCAAAAGCACTCTAGGTACACATAGGTAATATAATGCAACGTAATGCATCGTGAGATTATATGATGCAGTATATGGCCAATATACAAAGTAAAAACCTGGTATCTGGTACACCAAGCACCCAAAATATAACCTCGAGCTCATCAATATATGCATAAAAGTATAACCAATATATGTTTTCCTCGGGCCACCCAAAATTATTCCTTGGACTCATCAACAAAAATATAAATAGAGAAAAGGTCCAGAAACATCCCTCGGACCGGCATAAATGGTGGTACTTTCCTTTCTTTCGAAAACCAGTGGTTAAGTAAACATATCACATTTTGAATCAAAAATATCATATTTTCCATCTCTTCTAACCATTTTCCATGAAATATAGTATGAGATATGATGCCAAATTCAGGGAATATCAAATCAACCAAGGTAAAATACCCTCCAAACAAGATAACTGGCCTAGAACTCCGTCTAATCTGTGTTATGACTTTGGGCCCACAGATATATACAAATACAATAATAAATGAGTAAAAATGGTAATAGAGCAAGAAATCAAGTAAAAGCACCTAGTCTGCTTCTAAAACTTTCCTAAATTATTCTATGGATCTCTAGGCTAGCCACGATAATTCTACAAGCTCCTATACTAAGGATAAACATGGTAGCACTATTCTACAGTGTAGAAAATAGCCAAAATGAGTAGAAAACAGGATTTAAGCCTAATTTTAACCTATAACCTAGCCTACATTCATGCAACTCATAATGTATAAAATCTAACTAAGCCAGGTCTAAGATAAGTAAATCGTAACCTACCTCGGGGCCGAACAGCAAGCACGAACCATCACTTATGTGCCTTCCCCTTTCGAATAGCCTCAGAATACTGCCACGCTATCAAGAACATAATTCAGGTGTCTAAACGAGAAGAATAACGCCCATTTTGCTATACAAAACTTCAGGCCAGAAATCGAGTCGAAAAAGGACCCATGGGTCCCGTGCAACAAAATAGAAAACAAATTTTACAATTATATTTGCAGAGGGTTTATAAAATTATGCCCAAAATTTGGAAAAAAAATGGGACTCGTTTTGGGGCCCAAAATAGCCCCGTAGTCCACTTTGATAAAGAAATTCAAACAAGGAGTTAACAAAAATTTAAACAGAGTGTAACATGAATTAGTGATGGAAAAGGAGAAAGGAATTGGGAGAAACTTACCAAAATGTAGGAGGGTGAAAACCAGCCTTAAACCAACTCTTATAAGCTCAAAACAAATTGAGAATTTCTGAATGTTGGAGATGAAAACAGAGTTGAAATATATATATAGGTGTCAGGTGCAGGCATATGCGCGCACGGCCAGGATAATGCGCACATGGCCGTTGCATTGATGACTAGGTGAACATGCAAGCATTAGGCAAGTGAAGGCAGCGCCTGGCGCCTCTTCAGCATGCACGTGGGCTGGACACTGTGCCTATGGGCATTGCGTAGGCGTCCATGGACACACGTAGGTGAAAGGCAAAGGCAGCTTGCCCGATGCCTATTCTTCGTGTATGCAACCAACCCCCCGCGTAGGAAAAGGGTTGGCTACTGGTGCAATAGCAACCAGCCAACAACAACTTTTGACAACTTAAAAAGTCATCAAATGGAACCTTGAGATTCATTCGGGGTCTCGTGAACACAAACAAACTATGCTACCCTACCAAAAATGGCATTCTGGACTCAGTGGAATTGACAAAATTTCAAACGGAGATCATTTTAATAAAAAGTGAGCCCCATGCCTAAAAGTAAACTTTTACCAAAATGGAACCCAATACCCCAAAATGAGTCTGGAAGCCTTGGGTTCCGAATCAAAGGTCCCACTAGCCCAACGTGAATATTCTTGAGCAAATAGCACTGATGAAATTTCCATCAGAGTCCGTTTTCTCTGAATGTTGACCAAAGTCAACTCTACTATCCTTAAGGATTGCAAAATAGGGAAATCAGCTTAAAACACAAATAAACTGCCTGAGAACGAAACCTTCAGTCCCAGCAAGTTATAAATGACCTGTAGCCACTGTGGGAAAGCTCAAAATGTAGAAAAAGCACAAAAATCAATAAAATAACCTAGGGGGATCATTGCATGTACCCACCTCAAACTCCTAATTTGATGGTACCCATATATGGATTTTAGGTAGAAGGCAAGTTTTTATAAAAGGTGAATGTAATCTTTAAGAAGGGTTAATCGAAATAGTAGAAAATGATTACATAACAAACCAATTTGGAATTCCCCTTTCAATTTACATTGTAGAAGTATTATTTTCGTCAACTCCTCCATCTCAGTCCAACTATATGAGGATTTTGCTACCAATGCATATTGGAGTTTTTCTTGTATGATCATATCTTTAAATTCTTCTTCATTCCATTCAATGGACGGTTCACAATGAATGAATCTGATGGGTGTTAGTACTTCTATTTCATTATTAATGTTTTCAATCTTGGGATTTAGGCTTCAACATATTGGATTTTGGTCTGCTGTAGAATATTAATGATGAGATTTGGTGGATCAATTTTCAGTGGAGGTTATACATCAAAGGTGGTGCCCATGGTGGCCAAAATCGTTAGGAAAATTTAGCAGTTTTGGTGTAGAGAGCATTTTGGGGATTTTTCACAAGGCAAACCTATACAAGTGGATTGTAAATTTGATTATGTTAAAGAGATTTGGCTGAAGGCCATGACTTGGGGAAATGAAAGTAAATAAGATTTTTAAAATCTTCTGATATTGGTTTGCTTATCTATTCAAGGGGATGATTGGATTCGTGGGTTCTATACCTCGGTGATATTTGCTCATCTAGTCGAAGGGATGACCAGACCTATGGGTTCTACACCTCGGTCAATCCTTACTTATCCAATCAAGGGGATGATTGGGCTCATATATTTTGTATCTCAGTGTACCATAGCTTATCTGGTAGGGAAAGTATGTCAAGCCTCACAATGGCATCTAGTGTGTATCATCACATATGGATACAAGATTGAGATATTGAAATTAAAATCATGGAATAATATGACACTTGAGAAGCTTTAGAAAGATCCTAAATTTTGACTGGGTTTACCTCATATATATTTATAGATTGATTTCACGTCATATGCTTTGATGAAATAAACTATGTATATAACCCATTTCTCTCTCATTCCCATGATCTTTTATTTGTATATATCTGTATAACTCTGACCCCATCACATTTGGTAGCTATAATGCAATATCTGGGTATTCCAATACTCATGCATCATTTATTTAAATGGTGTTACGTCTAACGGATGATTAGGTGCAAGATGCTCAGTGTACGAGTTAGGATTCCTGCAACTTCATATTTTTTGGTGGGCCCTTATTTGATATCATGGAATTCACATTGTCATATTTTTGTATTGTGTAGCACGAGCTAGTCTTGTAACTTGATTATTCCCTCTATTTTAATTTGTTTGGCCTAGTTTGACTTGGCACAGAGTTGAAGAAAATAAAGAAGACTTTTAAATCTTGTGGTCTGAAATTAAAGATATGTCAAATGTACCAAAATTACTTTTAATCTTGTGGTCTTAAACATACGATGTGAAAAGTTAAAATTAAAGAGTTGCTAAAAGGGGAAAGGGTCTTCTTTTTAAAACTGACTAAAAATAAAAGTAGGTCAAACAAATTGAAATGGAGGGAGTATTTCATTTGTAGTTTTATAGAGGCTCCATAGAAGTACTTGTATTATATTTGGATTATGGGTTCCCATTTGGATTTGTAGATATTATATTTATCTTATGATTTGGTTAACGAGCATGTTGATTTGATATTATTCACTTTGGATACCTCACTTAATATTGAGGTTAATTAATTTAATTATGGTATGTGGGTACGAAGTGGGTATTCACTACACTAAATCAGTTTGCTTGGTGCAAGTTGGCAGGCATCGGGTACCATTCCACCTCTCCTCCCATTTTGGGGCATGACAAAAAACATACAGATCAAAAATCAGCCACTTATCCTATAAAACTCGGTTAATCCCTTAATGCACGAGCCATATATAAACCATAAATATAACTTATGGATCACGAATTGGACCGTGCCTGAGGAGGGGTTCAAAAGTCTGTTACTGGATAAGACATGAATTTTAGGTCATTTATTTATGATACACATACGAACCATACATTGAGAATAAAGAGAGTATGCGGGTTCAAGATAGAAGGCTAGGGAACCTGTTGCATGTATGCCCAAATATATAGACCATAAATGGATTTCTTTATCCAATTTATGGTCGTATATTTTCTTACTGAACCACGACCTAGGTAAGGAATCCATAGACCATAAGTGGATTACAGGGTCTAATTTATGGCCATGGGTTGAATTTAAAACTAATGTCCAACGAGTATTTTATGGACCAGAGTTGGGTACGACCGTAAGACCCACCATAGTTGAGGAAAGTGTATAAATACCTAACCCTCTACCTTCACTCTCCACTTTAAAATTTCCTTCACTTTCCTTCTCTTCTCTCCCATAACTGTCATCTCCACTCATAATCCCCCCGATGTTATTCTTCAATATCTCTCTCAACATACACACTCTCCACTAAACCTTCACTTCTCTCTTTACTTATACACAGATGCACACATAGAAAACAAAATTGAAGCTCTCTATTCTCATACTCACCCAATCACTTGAATACAAGGTATGAGAAGCTTGAATCTACTTGATTTTGATGTTATGATGGATGAGTTGTCAAAGTGAGGGCTACTCCCTACCTATTAAATGGGCCCAGGGTCAAAGAATTCCATGGGGTTCTCATCCATGGATGCCTAATAATAAAGGTGTTAAAACCTCTAAAATTTTGTGTTGTTATGTTTAAAAAGAGGCATGGGTACACGCTTGGGTGGATGCTAAGTGAAGTCCAAGACTAAAATACCAAATAGGATGGCCATGTACGTCAAACCCACTAGTATAGTATGGAAGATGACTTATACAATTTATATATTTCACATACAACCGTAAAAGTTAGGATTCCTCCATAAAATGGTCTAAAAGTTTAAAAAAAAGCTAAGTGTGGAAACTCTTAGTCCATGAACTAGTTTACAGGAGTGAATCCATTCACGGATCAAAGACTCAGCCATTTATCAAGAGTAGAAAATGATATAGAAATTGTCTATGAAATTCTGTCTTTAAGGCAGTATTTACATTCGTAGAATACACTTATGAACCCTAAAATCAATTGTACTTGAGCCTCGAGGAAAACAAGCATTCTGTTTAAGAAGGAATTTTGGGACTCTTTATTTACTATGAGAATTATGGAGCGTAAACTTGTTTTATCGTTCATATCTCTACCTTAAATGAGGACCCTAACTTTGACTTTTTAAAAGTATAATTGCAAAAGGCATTTTATGGTCCGTGAGTGGAATGTACGATTTTCACATTGCATTTACAATTGATAAATTTTATTTATAGTCTGATACTTAGAAAGTTTTTGGAATTTCACAACTTTGAGTTGTGACCTCGTCATGTAACTCTTTATCATTTAAAGATATTTTTGGATACTAATTGTGTGTTTTTTATAGGTATGGCTCCTAACTAAGTTATTAAGTAAGGCAAGAAGGAAATACCCATCTAGGGAAAGAAGATGCCCACTCCAAAGAAGAAGTTCTAATAAGTAGATGAGTCTAATGACTCGAATATGGAGTGGGAGGCCACTCCAACTAAAGACAAGAAGAAAAAGCCATAAATATTGAGAAAAACTGTGTTTGTCTTCCAATGTAAAGAGGAGGGGTCAAAAGATACATCAGTTGCCCATGTAGAGGGCAAAGGGACTGGCTCACAGGAGTCCATACCTGAGGGCTCATAGCAAAGTGAGTTTTCACCCACTAGTTGAAAGGATGGTTTAGATCTTAGTGGGTATGGAGAGAAGACTGAAAGACCTTAATGCACTACTAGCACTAAGTTATAAAGAGGAGATAAAGTAAGAACTAAGCACAATGTAGAGATGCCCAACAAGTTTTTTGTACCTAGGTTAAAAGAATTATATATGGACAATATCTAGATGACCAAAGAAAAGCCTCATCGCAACTTCACTGATGAGTAGATGGTCAACCTCTATGGATTGGATGACCACCTAACCATCCTAACCATGTTTTAGTATCCAACATGGCTACTATTCACATGCCCTCCTAGAGCTTATTGCTAGACCATTGTTTGGGAATATTTTGCTTTATATGGGGCCGCACTTGAGCCCTAGAAAAAGCTATCAAAGCTTTTACAGATGTCACTTGATTATTTCACTATTCGAGGGATTGATATAGATATCACAAGTAAGGCAATAAACATATTTTATACTGGGGAGAAATACAGAGGTACCAAAAATACTTCTGAGTATGAACAAAAGTTTGCCACTACAGCTTATCAACAAGAATGGATAAACAAAGTCATTGCCTAGACCACCCCACCTTGGTTGACAAATCCTAAAACCTATCTACAAAATTGGACTTTACTTTGGAGGCTAAATTTTGGTGGCGCATGGTCATGATATGTTGTTACCCTACCAAGGCCGACAACACCCTTATTGTTGACCAAGCCTTCCTTGTTGAGTCCATCATCTCTAAGTTCTTCCCCTAACATAGTCCTGGTTTGGCTCTCTAGTGGAAATATTTGAGATACCTTATCCTACCCTATAAAGTAAGGGAGGATAACACTATGCTTTATAGAAAGCGAAATAGTGATAAGGAGTTGTTGGGAAAATTATGGTTGAATATATTTAGGAAAGGGAAACTTAAAATGCTATATCATCGAATTCCTATGTATGATTACACAAATGTGTTAGGATCCTCATGTTTTTCCACTTTCTTACAAGGAAAAATATATCAAGGCTATAAAGATTGTGGACATCACAAAAATTAAGGATGAGACCAATCATATGGGTAATAAGAGTACAAGTGTTCCTATCACTATAAGGGCAACGCCCAAGTAGGCTGACATCCATAATAAGGTACCTCTAAGTGGCTTTGATACTAGAACCACTTTGACTGAACAAAACACAATGTCTATTCTTAGACCATCTATTGATCCCCCTTTTCCACCATATTCATGCTTACAAGAGCAATCTTTGTTATTATTGCTAGTCAGGTCATACATGCTGCAAAGCAAATTTCTACTCTGGTCTCTAAGTTTCTAACTTATATGGCCAAATCCATTTATAAGGTCTGTGAGTGCATCACAAAAACAAACCACTGTTTGACTAGATATATTAGAGCTGAGTGTGATAGATTTAGAGAAAAGTTCTTTGTATACTGAGGCCAAAAAGCTGAGGGAGGAGTTGGAAAAAGCTTAGGCAGACATTGTTAAGATCTAATATAGAAAGGTAGATAATCTGGCAATTTAGGCCACAACCCAGATGATGGAAATCCTGATCTAGTACCATATTTTTATCTAGCTAGCGGGTTCCCCTCTACCTACTAATAAGGGAAAATAGTAGTAAGTAAGGATGAATAGACTAATTAACATGCGTTAAAAGAGGCACAATATTTTTGATAAGGGAGACATGCTCATAGATGAAGTGGGCTAAAATAAGCTCTCTCAGTAGAGGTCATTGTTGAAGTTTCATTCTTGACTACCTTCCGGCATTGAGGCAGTCTCCTCTTCTCATAATACAGTAGTGGAGGAGGTCTTAGCCTCTCATATAGTTGCATACCATATCACCACCACTGATCCTATCAGAGTCAAGCAGAGGCTGCAGTTTAGACTCCAGAGGTCAAGTCATCACAGACTGTGCCAATTAATTAGTGCAGTTAGTGAGCCTCAAGGAGTTCTAATCCCCTTGTCTTTACTTTATTTATGCATTAGGGACACTGTAAACTTTTAAGTTGGGGTTGCGATAGTCTGTTCTGACTTGTTTTTTATGTTTTGATGTTTTTGAATGTTGTCTATCCCAAGAAAGTATTGTTATTGTAATTAGAGTGTCAGTCTTAGTTGAGTCATCCCCTAGTTTTTCTTAACCATGGTTATTTTCAAGAGGTTTATTTCTTATTGAATTGAGTTTGTTTAAGTTTAATCGAGTTACAAACTAATGACTTTTCCCAATGATAGATTTCTAGGCGACATTCTTAAGGGAATAAGTCTTCTGTAGTTTAAGTATGAGTAGGTTTGACCTAAATGTGTAATGATCCTATAAGTCATTTTCTCTTTTTTGTATTTTTTCTATGTTTTGAGATTTCCCATTGTAGATACAAATTATTTATTACTTGTCGGGACTGAAGATTTAGTTCCTAGGTAGTTCATTTGTATTTTATGCCTATTTCCCTATTTTGAAACTTTTAAAGCTAAAAGAGTTGACTTTGGTCAACATTTGGAGAAGACGGGCTTGAATAAAAAATTTGTCATTGTTGTTAGCTCTGAAAGGTTGACTTTGGGCTGGTGGACCTTTTGTTTGAATCGTGAGGCTTCCGAACTCATTTTGGGTACTTGGGTAACTTTTAGGCAAAACCATCAAAATATTGACTTTGGTCAATATTTCATCAAGCAGACCTATGTTGGTCATTTCAATGATTCCATTGTCCAGAATGCTATTTTCAATTTGGTAGCATATTTGGTTTGTGTTTACGGGGTTTGGAATGAATCCCAAGGTTCTATCCGGTGAATTTTAAGCCTTAGGAGCTGCTGGTTTTTGCTGCTGCTGGTGCAGTTCACCCTTTCCCTTTGCGTACGTGAGAGGCAAGCCACATTCACGATCCCACCTATGCGGTGGGTGGCCTGCATTCACAAAGAAGGGTTTGTCGGGCCTAGACTATCTATCTCTTCACTTACATAAGAATAGGGCTGTATTTGCAAGTCTGCGTACGTTGTGGGATCCTCCCCTACACGTATAAGGACCCCTGGGTACTATTTAAGCATTTCAACTTTTTTTTCTCCTCCATATTTCAAAAAACTCCATTGTTGCTAGAGCTTGGGAGATATTTTTCAAGTGTTTGTTCATCCTTAATATTCCTGGTAAGTCTGTTATATTCCCCCACTCTGTTTACATTAGTATTTTGCATAATTCATCTTTAAATTTGATCCATTATATTCCCCGCTCTCTTTTCGTTAGTATTTCGCGTAATTCATCTTTAAATTCTGTTAAAAGTCCTAGTTTTGATTCCTAATCAAGTGAGCTTTCGAGGTTATTTTGGGTCCAAAAATGAGTCTCGTTTGTGCATAAATTTTGATCATGGGTTTAGAAACCCTTTGCAAACATAATTATGAATTTTATTTTCAGCTTCATTGAGCGGGTCCTAAGGATTGATTTTTTACTCAATTTTTGGCTTGAAAATTCATATAGCAATATGGGTGTCATTTTTCTCATCTTCAAACAAGGATTATGTTTATGATAGTGTGGTAGCATTCTGAAGCTATTCAGAAGGGGAAGACACACGATTAATGGTTCGTGCTTGCAGTTTTGCCCCAAAAGTAGGTTACGGTTTACTTATCTTAGACCTGGCTTAGTTATAGTTTATATTTTCTAAGTTACCTGAATATTAGGGTAAGTTTTAGGTTAGAATAAGGCTTAAATCCTCTTTCTGTATAATTGGCCAATGTCGAGTCAGTAAAATTTAATTACCATGCTTATCCTTAGTCTAGGGTGCCGTAGCCTTGTTTTTTAGATTAGAATCCTTAGTATAGGCTTGTGGAGATATTCATAGTAGAGTAGTTTTTTATAGTTATTTTTGCATTTTAGTTTGTTTTCCTTATTTTATTTACTAATACTATGTATCTGTGGGCCCGAGGCCATAGCTTGGACTGGATGGAGTTTCAGGTCAGTTATCTTGTTTGGAGGTTGTTTTTCCCTGTTTGGTAGATACTTATATGTTTGTATTCTCTGTGTTGGCACATATTTTTTTCATACATGTTTGAGCGGAAGCTGGGATTTTCTACTTTTACTATTGTTTCAGTTTCCATAAAAATATTTCATGGATTTTCACATTATTTTTGGAAAATAAAGAAAAGTACCACTTTTATACTCGGTCTGAAGGACGTTTCAAGACCTTTTCTCTGTTTACTTTCTGTTTATAAGTGCAATGTATGATTCTAGGTCGCCCAAGGAGCATATATCTGGGTTTTACTTTTATTGCATATGTTGATGAGCCCTAGGGTGTCCTGCGAGATGATTAAGGAAGCCTACGGGGTGCCCAACAAATCACATTTTAGGGTTTTTACTTTACTGCATTAGCCACATTTGCATCATACCATCCCACGATGCATTTCCTATTGGATGTACTTGTGTAGCTTATCTCTTGTACTATTATTATTATTTTCACCATCAGTTTGGATTATGCCTCTTTTCAATTGATAACTAGATTAAGGTAGATTACGATAGCTAGTTTACTTTCCTATATCTTGTATTATATATTATCTTTCTGAGCTTGGTCGGACTATGATGCCTACTGAGTACCCTGTGTTTTAGTACTCATACTACATTTTTGCATCTTTTTTTGATGTAACACTTAGTACAAGCCACCCTCATTGACCATTTACTCGTTCGTGGTCAGCTGTTGTTCGTATCGTGGTGAGCTCCTAGCGTTTGGAGATCCTTACTGCTTTCCATCTATTTATATTATTTGTATTTTGTATTTTAGTAGACAGTAACTTCTAGCATAGTGCTATTTCTGTACTTAGACACTCTTATACCAATGACACCAGGTCCGGGGTTTGGTTCTTGTATATATATATTTCTTCTTTCTCGGTCTCTTCATGACCATTTTTGTATATTTTGTACAGTTGGTATATATCTATATTGTTGGCCCATATCTTGTTGTGATTTCTCTTCCACTTTTCTTATTAAATGTTTATTTATAGTATCGCGTTATTGGGTTGGCTAGTGTAATGACCCTTCCGGTTATTTACACATTTTCTCCTTTCTTGTACCATTAGAGCTTACTTGTAGCGGCCCAAGTCATTTATGGCTTGTCGGGACCGGTAGTTCGGTGCTCGGGCCGTTTGTTTTTTCTTTATGGCCGTTCCTCATTTTAGAGCTTAAACTTTGAAAAGGGTTGACATCTGTCAACATTCTTGGTAATATCAAAGAATTAAACCAAGGTTCTTGGTCAAAGGAATCCCTTACTCGAAAGTTCGAGTTAAAGAAATGCCTCGTGTAACACCTCGCCCGTTTGGAAGGTTTAAAGTAACCCGTGCCTTTGGGGTAAGACTAATAGTGTCTAATATACTAATAGGGATGTGTTATGAGGTATTATAATCTCAAAATGGTTGTTTGATAAGTTTTGAAGTCAAGCAAGTTGCGAAACAAAAGTCGGAAAAAGTTATTGTAAATTCCTTTAAGGAATTCTCTTCAAATTTGGGTTAAATATTTTGGGGTGTTTCTCCCTATCTATAAAGAGTTATTGGTCCTCTAATATACCAAACCTAAGATCTATGAGTATACTTTCCAACGCACTAAACCGTTCGTCCATACGACTTTAGAGTAGAGAGATATTCACATTTTCGTAAGACTGCACAAGCACACACGTCAAGCCGGGGCCCACATCCTAAGTGGGTTTGCCTTTATAAATCAGATTCTCCTTCATTTTAAACCCATAAAAACAGACCAAAACCTTACAAAATCAGATATAAACCTTATAAATAATCCATGGACCTTGATCCTTTCAATTCGGAAGTTTAACAGAAGTTGCTCTACGTCGCGAGCTCATCGTCGTGGTATAGTTTTCTCGTCGTTTTGGATCCGTTGGTTGCTACTGCAAGGAGGCAGTTCATGGAACTGATATTTTTATGCTATTATCATTTGATTATCGGAAGCTAAGGGTTCTAAATCCTTGACTCATTCTTAATTTGAGCTTTAGAATCAATTCCGAGGAGAACTTATCGTTATCGGCATGTTTGTCGTGTTTTCTTGCCGTATATTGTTACAGCTCGTGGTGGGTCCTTATAATATCATGTTTATCTTGGTATTTCAAAGCTTTTGTTGAGTTAACCTTCCTCCTATGACTCTCCTTCGTTATTATATGTTCTAGTATTGTTTGATGGATTTTTGAGCCACGAAGTGGTATTTTGGATCTGTGGCTCTGGGCAGCCCCTTTGTCATATTAAATTGGGTTTTTATTGTTGTATGTTGATGGTGTTAAGGTGTTGGAGGTACTGGGAGTTGGTGTGATTCTTATTGGAGTCACGAACGATGGTTATTGGATTGAATGACATGAAGTACGCCTTGAAATAGTGCCTCGGAAGCTCGTCGCTCCTTGGAGATGTGGTTAACGTATTGTTGTTGGATTTAGCTGCCATTTGTTATTATTATTGGCCTCATTTTTATGCTTTGGAGTTGGCTGGTCGCGAGTGTGACATTAACACCTTATCAATTGGCTATGGCTCGTTCTTGCAGCCTTGTCGATTCTAGCAAATGAAAGTCTTCATAGAGACGCCTTTGGGACTTCAGTTGAAAGTATTTGTTTTGTGTGATTCAGAGCTTCTTGGAGCTGTTCGAGTCTGGATGATGCCATTCCCGCAGCTAGTCATCGGATGACAGGTAGGTTATGGTTTTTCCCTATCTAGACTCTGCGTATATAGGCTATAACTGCATTAATTAGCATCCTTGGATGGGTTGTTATAGGTTGGTACCCCAGACCTTGTCCGCCTTTCATCCGTCTATTTCATACGTTGTTTGTAATATTCACGTGGTAATGTATAATACCTTTGTGGTCCTGTGTGGCCTTGTATTGACTCTGGAACATAGATGGTGGGCTATTTGGGAATGTCTGTGAGTCCCGGACATAGAGATTATCCTTTTAGGCTGGTTATGTCTGCTGAGTAGCTATTGGGCCTGTGCAGGGCTGATAGGAATTGTTGTGAGCCGTTGAGCTACTTTTATATTTGTGTGCGAGCATATCATCCATGAAAAAGGTTTTCCCCTGCATGTTTTACTACAGTTTTGGCTGTGAGCCACTACCGACAGTTTTCCTAAATTTGCATGGCCCTGGGGGCCCATTTTTGGTGCTGTTGTTGATAGAAAAGGGGATTTTTGGATGGTTTCACACTGATTTTATTACTGATACCAGTCTCTGCGGGGCAGAGCACCAGAATTGATTTTATTACTGATACTAGTCTCTGCGGGGCGGAGCACTAGACTTGATTTACTATAGTTTTAGACCCGGTTACGCCTGGGCACCCTTTGAGGGGTTTTTGAGGCATTTTCTACTACTTTAGTCCTGGACGGGGTCTGGGCATGCACACTTGAGACTGGGTCTCTATCTTGATCCCGGACTTGCTTCCGGATGACATGTCTTGATACTGAGTTTTAGTATGGGGTCGGGGACCTCCATGGACCTTACCGCTCTGGCCTGGGGCTTCGGGCTGCGTGTGCCGGAGGGAAGGGTATATGGTGGAGTAGAGGTATACAGGCTGAGTCCTTCCATGGAACCTGCTTGTTGGGCCCGATTGGCACCGGAGGAGGCACATACAGTGGTTCAATTTCACATCATATCATATCATGCATTGGATTCCACCCTTGTTTGCTGTGTGTTCAGTGTACGCTCTGGTAGTATGGGATGCCGAAGGGTTTTCTTTCACTTGATTGTGTTCCTCGGTTGTATGGGCGGCCGTTGGGACTGTAGGTAGATTATATTTACTCATGTCTTTATTTAGAGCTTGTCTTGGCACCCGGTTCTTGAAAGATTAGTAATGGCTAGCCTGTTGAGGCTTTGGTTGTGGGATTTTTTATTATTGAGAGGGCTTTAGAGTCCTATCTTATTGAGGCACTTTTGTGTGGCCTTCTGAGCAGAGTGTGTGACTCTGGCTCTATCCTTGTGGGAAGTTGAGTGGTATCTCTCGGTTATTGTGGCCTAGTTATTTCATCCTAGGGTTGCACTTGTGAGGTGATTCCCTGGTTATGCTATCATGTGATTGGATTGGTGTTATGACTTTCTTATACTCATTGATTCCATTTTGACTATGTTTAACTGCTCTCTGTCTTTTTCTTTTACTTGAGGTTACCGGTATACCGCCATTTTCTCAACTCTCTCTCTACTTACTTATATTATTGTGCAAGGACTCCAGGTGTGTTCTCCCTTCCTTCACCTGTGATTCTATGTAATTGTATCTCTGTGCTAGCATGTGTTACTTGAAGCTCTTGATTATGGATGATCTGTGCTAGCTCCTTGTGCCTTGCTTATTGCCTCAGTGACTGCTTTCTTGCTATCTGTTACTTACTGCTTTTATATCTTATATGCGCTCAGTCGGCCTATGATACCTACTGAGTACCCGTGGTTTTGGTGCTCATACTACACTTCTGCACTTTTTGTGCTGATATTAGCTGAGCTTTCGCCGAGTTGAGGGAGCTTAAGGAGAATCTCCAAGATCTTTTGAGTAGAGGGCTTATCAGGCCTAGTGTGTCTCCGTAGGGATGCTCCTGTACAATTTGTGAAGAAGAAGGACGGATCCATGCGTATGTGTATTGACTATAGATAGCTGATTAAGGTGACCATTAAGAACAAGTATTTGTTACCACATATTGATGATTTGTTTGACTAGATACATGGTGCAACAATGTTCTCTGAGATTGATTTGAGATCCAGTTATAATCAATTGCAGATCAGGGCTGTGGGCATCCCAAAGAGTGATTTAGGACATGATATGGCCATTATGAGTTCCTAGTCATATCTTTTGGGTTGACCAATGCCCTAACGACATTTATGGAGTTGTTTAACCATCTGTTCAGAGCCTACCTGGATTTATTTGTTATTATGTTCATCAACAACATTCTAGTATATTCGAGGAGTAGAGAGGAGCATGAGAAGTATTTGAGAATTGTACTTCAGACCTTGCGAGACCAAAAGTTATATGCCAAATTCACTAACTGTGACTTTCGGCTTGAGTTTGTGGCATTCTTGGTGCACGTGGTGTCCAAGGATGGGATTATGGTGGATCCAGCAAAGATTGCAATAGTTCGTGATTGGGCTAGGCCTACTTCTCCTATCGAGGTTTTTCATTTCATCGAGTTGGCATATTACTACAGATGGTTTGTAAAGGGGGTTCCTTCTATAGAAGCACTATTGACTAGATTGGCTCCAAAAAATGTCCTTTCCAGTGGTCTGACGAGTGTGAGGCAAGCTTTCTGAAGCTCAAGGCCTTATTGACTTCACCTCTGATTCTTACTCTTTTGGTTGAGGGCCAGGGGTTTACTGTCTACTGTGATTCTTTTAGAGTTGGTTTGGGTTGTGTATTAATGCAGCAGGGCTGAGTTATTGCTTATGCTTCCAACAATTGAAGGTTCAGAAGAGGAACTACCCTACTCGTGACTTAGAGTTAGCGGGATAGTCTTCCCATTAAAGATTTTGAGGCACTATATGTATGGCATGCATTATGAGATCTTCGCTTACCATCGTAGTCTTCACTATCTATTCCGCTAGAAGGATCTAAATTTGAGGTAGTGTAGGTGGTTATAGTTACTGAAGAACTTTATTATCTCTATCATTTATCACTCGGGCAAGGTAAATATGGTAGCAAATGCCTTCAGCCGGAAGGCAGTGAGTATAGGTAGTTTGGCATTCTTGGCAGCAGAGAAGCGACCTTTAGCTTTGGACATCCAGTCCTCGGCTAACAGGTTGGTTAGATTTGACTTTTTTGAGCTGGGTCATATTCTTTCTTGTCTTAAGGATAGATCTTCCTTTTTATAGCAGATTTGGGCACAACAATTTGATGATGCAAGGTTGAGGATCATTCATGATAAGGTGTTGAGCGGTGAGGCTAGGAAGGCAACCTTATTCGGAGGTGTTCTAAGAATTAAAGGTCATATCTGTGTTCCTAGAATTGGCGATCTAGTCAGGTTAATCTTGGAGGAGGCTCATTGTTTTAGGTATTCCATTCATCTTGGGGAAGCTAAGATGTATCATGACTTGAGAGAGAACTATTAGTGGTGTGGGATGAAGAGGGATATCTCAGATTTCGTGTCTATGTTCTTGAATTGTCAGCAGGTGGAGTACGAGCACCAGAGGCCGGGTAGTTTGACTCAGAGGCTAACCCTTCTAGAGTGGAAATGGGAGCGATAGCTATGGACTTTATGGTAGGCTTGCCATGTAACTTGCAGAGGTTTGATGCTATTTGTAATATCGTGGATAGATTGACAAAGTCTTCTCAGTTTTTGCCAATTCAGACTTTCTACAGTTCAAAGTGGTTGGCTCAGATTTACATCCGTGAGATTGTCTGTTTGCATGGGGTTCCTGTTTCTATCATTTTTGACCGTAGTACTCAGTTTACTTCGTGTTTTTGGAGGTTTATTCAGAGAGAGTTGGGTACCCAAGTTGAGCTTAGCACTGCTTTTCACCACAAATTAATAGTCACTCAGAGCGTACTATTCAGGTTCTAAAGGATATGTTGCAGGCTTGTGTTATGGATTTTGGAGGTCAGTAGGAACAATTCTTAGCTTTGGCAGAGTTTGCATATAATAATAGCTACCACTCAAGTATTCAGATGGCTCCGTTCGAGGCATTGTATGGTACGTGATAAGTTGGTAGTCTACCAACTTATTGAGCCTTTATTCATGAAATATTGTCATGTTTTGATGTGAATTAGAGGTACTTATTACCGTTATTATCGTAACTACAGGTACTCTTAGTCAAAAGAATATAGAAGGTAAATTGAACCCAAAAGATCTTAAAAAGGAGTTAAAGTACAAACATGATTAGAAAGGGAAGATTCTGCCATAAAAGGCAAAACAATGTGTAAGCCATAAAGAGTCCCTGCGTTTCACAGGTGCCAATGCAGCTGGAAGTTCAAATAATGATTGAGCAATCATCAACATGTGAGCTACACTTTGCCAAGGCGATCACCCATTCCCTCGCACCTGATTCGCACACTGATGGAACATTACTTCCTGAGAAGATGGGCACTTGTGATCCACAAACCTCAAGGGGTGATCGCAGGTGCTTTCACACTTTACATCACACATGCCCCAAAGGGAAATTTTTTCCAAATATGTGTGACGTATTTGGAAAGGTTCTAAAACCCTTTTTAGGATCTATACTAAGAATTATTCATCAGTTTTCACTTTCCCAATGAAGAATTTAGAGAGTACATTTTCTTTCTTCTTCTCCCTTATTGAAAAACACCATTTGTAAGCAATTTAGAGCTTGGAATTTGAATTTAGCTTACATAATTAATGGAATTTTGGGAAACCCAATTGGTATCTTCTCTTATTCCTTTGATAAGAGTAGCTAAATTCTATTCTAGGAGTGTGTGCATGATGGGTGTTTGAAATTGAGAATGGATGTTGATTAATTGAGTTTATAATCAATTATTGAGTATGGGTCTATTGAATTCTTCATGTTTTAATTATAAAATTGATGGTTGCACATTAATTTAATTTACTAATTTTGTACTTGCTTGAAAGAGGAGTTCATGAATTGGGTAAGAATTCAATAGTGGGGATTTTAGATTTCCACCATAAATAAAGGCTACAAATAGTTTGATTATAGGAAATACTCATCTAAGAGTCAAATCTAGAGATTTTTTGACTCACCTAAGTTATAATTTGTTGGTTTGATGATTAACCTATGGGGCTTGAGCAAAGACCATAGTAAATATGCTTAATAGGTTGAAAACTATTAAGTGTAGCTTAAACCAAGCTACCCATACACTTAATTAAAAGTGTGTTTGAATAATCAACCCCTATCCCATATTAAGACCCCATCAGAAGCACACCCCTAGTTTTCCTTCTATTGATTACTCAATTGTGCTTACGTCTGCTTTTGTCGCATTGTAAATCATTTTCTCAAACCTTTTCCCCCAATTTTACTTTTTCCTTCTTCAAAGAATTGCTCACGCTAGTGAATTGAGTTCTAACATTTAGTGGAAAACCATCATCCCATTCTCCGTAGATTTGACCCCGACATCCCATTGGGTTACTTACTTGTTTTGATTGATGATTGTTACAACCTCCTTCAGAGAGAGCTTTTGAATTTTATAAAAAATAGCATCATTGCTAGAGAATAGGTTTTTGATTTTCTATTTGATTGTCATTTAATTCACCTTTGTTGAGTATTTGTTCTCTTTTACCTTTTTGTTGATTTGAATAGGAGGATCATGAGCCAAGCGGGTGATAAAGAAAGTGTAGATGGATTCCATGTAACGAGTTTGATATTGCATTTGATACAAATGAAGGGACTATTTGGATGTCTAGCCTACAAAGATGCTAATCGACATATTCAAAATTTTGTCGAAATATATCAGCCCTTCGACATCTAAAACATATCTCAAGAGTTGATCCGACTTCGCTTGTTCCCATTCTCTCTTATGGGAGAAGCACCTGCATGGCTTGAAGAGCTCTCGGAGGAATCTATTATGACTTGTAAATGATTAGTTGAAGCCTTCTTGGTCAGATTTTTCCCACCTTCCTGAATAATGCAGTTGTGGGATGAAATCACTAATTTTTGACAACTAGAGGATGAGACATTGCATGAAGTATGGTTGTGATTCAAGAAGAAGCTATGGTTGTGTCCAAACCATGGTTTTACAGAAGGGGATCTTTGCCAAAACTTCTATCGAGCACTAGACTCTATGAACAAAGCAGTGGCAAATAACATCACAGGTGGAACACTCATGGACCAAAACTATTGTCTCTCTTTGGCTCTCTTAGATCAAATGACCAAAAACCAATAGAGGATGGCATACTAGAGAAGCTGATATTTCATCGGGTGTTACTTCTTCCATTATTACTAGTGAGATGAGAAGAAAGGAGGAGGAAAGATATGAGACCATGGCAAAAATGATGACTCAGATTGACTTATTGGTCAGGCATTTGATGGGAGCCAGGACTAAAAGTGTAAATATCGTGGGTACTTATAGTTCAAAAGCTCATGACGAGTGTGTTTACTCTCCTATGGATAATGAAGCTTGTTTTCTATTGGTGGGTTCTCGACCCAGATATCAAGGTACTAACAAAGGTCCTTAGTGTTCGAGAGATGAGAATCAAGGTTGGAACCCAGATAAGGGCACTCAATGGAGGGATAGAGAGAAAGGTCAAGATCATGAAGGTCAATAGAGAGAGCGTGAGAGAGATGGTGATCGCTATGACCATCGAAGTGCTAATCCCTATGTACCTCTACCCAAATCTGATGTTTCTCCATATTAACTAAGTGTGAGTAACCCCTTACATTACAAATTTGACATATTGTCTCAAGTGCTGAAAAAGGTTAAATCTACGGACAAAAAGGTGAAAGATTTGAAAAGCGAGGTATCCACTCTTCATCCAATGGTGAGCTTGCACTGGTCATCAATCAAGCATTTAGATGGTCAAATAAACCATCTCACATCTGAAATGAATCCTCGGTTAAAAGGTACCCTTCTAAGTGATACTCTTACAAATCCAAAAAATGATGGCCATGTGATGGCAATTGTCACTCAAAGTGGAAAGATGCTTGATGGAGTGAGGAAACAAACCAAAAAAGTCATTATAGAGAAGGCTGACAAGATAGAAGAGGAAGCCATGATTGAGAAAAAAAGTGATGAAAGTTTGGATATTAGGGTGAAGCTTTAGTGCACCCAATGTGGTTGAAAATGACAATAGCCTGCATGAAGAGAAGGACGAAATTGAGTCACCTCCTCAAATTACAATTAAGATCGAGGAGGAAGACCTGAGTGTGCCAAATCCATTGCCTAAAGTCCCTCCTCCATATCCTCAGAGGTTAATCACAAAAAAACGAAGATAATAAATTCAAGAATTTATAGATATGTTCAACAAACTATCTATCAATATTCCTTCGGTTGACGCTTTTATGCAAATGTTGGGCTATGCTAAATTTATGAAGGAATTGCTAAAGAAGAAATGGGTGATTGATGTAGGGATGGTTGAAGTATCCCATAGTTGTAGTGCTATCATGACAAGCAATATAGCTCCTAAACGAGAGGATTCGAGAGCTTTCACCAGCCCTTGTACCATCAGGGTGTTCTTGTTTAGAAAAGCATTGTGTGACCTTGGGGGAAGCATCAATTTGATGCCCTTTGTGATTTTCAGGAAGTTAGGATTAGGTACTCCTAAGCCTATACCAATGAGATTACTAATGGTTGAGCATTCAATTAAGCACCCGGTGGGAATATTATTTGATGTCTTGGTGAAAGTAGACAATTTTATCTTGACGACTGGTTTTGTGGTGTTAGATTATGATGTTGATCTTGAAGTGCCAATCATTTTGGGGAACCCACCTTTGGCCACCAGAAGATCCCCTTTTGATGTAGAGCTAGAAGAGCTCAAATTTTGAGTAGGGAGAAAAGAGGTCACGTTCAACGTGTGTCAACCTACTAAACCACCAGATGAATATAGAGTTGTGTTCATGATTACTACTGAGGGCGAGATGGTTGAAGTCCCTGGTGAGGTTGAGATTAAGGATGCATCACCCAATGATCAACTTAATGTCTTGGATGTTTGAGAAAAGAGGAATCCTAAGGGGTTGCTCTTGCCCAAGCCACCATACGTGGTAGACATGCACATGGATTTAAATGACACCCTTAAAGTATCAATATTGATGATGTTGTCAACTTGGGAACGAGAGCAGACAATGAGGATTTTGAAGAAGTACTTTTGATATTTTTGATAGGGTTGTGCCAACCGTATTGTCATGCTATCGGGAAATAATTGAGAGTTGAGGTACTATCGTCGAGCCACAATGTAAAATTAAGTGCTTCTTGGGAGGCAATCCAAGTGTTTTTAGTTTACTTCCTTTACCTTTTGTTATTTTTGGTGTGTTTTAGGAATGCATAGAGGTTTAAAAATGGCTAAGTGGAAGAAACGTTTCGAAGGACATGTGCGAAGGACTATGCATTTTTCATGTGTTAGTTTGCGCCTCTAGGTGGCATCGCCCCTGCTAGCAATGCACTGAGGAGAAAAATAAAAAGTTAAAGGAACATGTGATCAGAGGGGAAAATCGCCCCTTCAGATTTATGGTTTGCCCCTACCATTCGCACATCAATCCAGAGACCTGTCAACAATTCAATTCAAAAATCATCACTTACAAAGTGACATGCAAAATGCATATCTTCATGTGTGAATTTGATATCACGATGTAAGTGCATGTATGTTTGAAATTTGTTTGACCTACCCATTGATCGACCCTACTCGAAAATTTGACCCGCGTCCTTTCTTCTTCTTTTCTCCTTCAAATTGTCACCCACAACCCCTTTTCTCCCTTAACTCTCCCAAAACCTTCATTATTCTCTCCCAAAACTCCCTCAAACTCCCACACTTTCTCCCCAATCTCTTTCTCCCTCACCACTACTCCACCACCAAAGCCTACACTACCGTTGTACCTCCATTTTCAGCAAAATTTTGGGCCTCCATTGTTAAGCACAAAAAGCTTCATGTTTTTGCTTTTAAATCCCTCTTCTTCACTTGTGGTAAGTTTCCCAATGTTAAATCCTTATTTTTAAGTAGATTGGAAACTTTATTTATGAAGCATGCTAGTTTAATCTACCATATTGAGTTTTGGGTGAGATCTGATTTTTGGGACCCCAATTTTAGGGCATATTGTTGTTTTTACTTGGGAAATACTTGGTAGATCATGTTTATTGAATTATACATGCAACTTGTGATAATTTCTAGCCCTTAATTTCTAGTTTTTGGGTGAATTCTGAGTAACCCACTTGTGATGATGCATGGTTTGGACCAATGATAGATTGGGTGACATCATTCTTAAGGGCAAATCATCATATTTGCAAGTTTTTGATTGAATATTGTTGTGATGTGCTGAAATAATATATAACTACGATCTTGTGTTACTTTTATTGATTATAATTATTCGGTGAGTGATTTTGCTGCGGGGAGTGATTTTTTGTCGCATTGAATGTGTTTGAATGATTTTCATAAATGTTTGATGTTCTCGATGATAGATGGAGTAATGTCCTTCTTAAAGGAACATATAAAGCATGTACTTTGTAATATTTGGGTCTTGTTGTGTTTGATGTTTTTTGGGAAAGTCTGAGTACCCAGATAACTTGATAATTGGTCAATTAGTGCTTATAATTGGGAATGTGTTCATAGCCCTGTTTGCACTTGCATTCCATAAGTATTGCCCTGCAAATTGTATACGCAACACACATGAAAAAAGAAGAGTTGAAAAACTCTTACTGGTTCCATGTGCATTCCGTATGCGACATGCAGGTCCTGACCTACAAAATGTAAGCAGCATTGCATGTGGCATCAAAGGTTGTCAGCCTACTGTTGGTAAGGGAGAGGGCACATGAGACGTGCAGATCACCAAGGGTGAATCGCATCTGCCTTCACCCATTACATCTGTATTCACATGTATTATGTTAGCAAGGGCGAAGTTACTTGCAAAATGCAAGTCTCCACTTGCGATTCACATGTGACTTGCACATGCTAACTGTCCACCTGGTGTCTTTTTCTTCTACTATGCATTCAATTTCCTTTTTTGTTTCTTTTCTTTTGTTTATTATTTCCTCTTACAATTTATTACTCCCTCGAATTCGTGCATGGTTCCTAGTGCTAACATCTATTTGCAGTAATATGACTTTTTATAGATTGAACCGAGTTGGTGTTTCCCTATGATAGATTGAGAGGCGACTTTCTTAAGAGAAAATGCAAAGGTTAGAGTTAGATTGAGTTTGTGTTTTGCTTGTCTCAGATTGGGCCTACCAAAAAACTTTCTTGGCCGGAAATTTGCAAATTGATGGAAATATGGGAAAATATTTTTTGCTAAACGTTTTCTCTTGTCATGACGTGCACATTCTCTATTTGGCTTGATTGATTAACAAATAAGTATGTAGAACTCGGAATAGCTTATCAAAAGTCATTTGTCCCAATTGATTTTTGAAAATAGTTGTGAAATTCTTCTATGGTGATGCCTAGTGTGGCAAGGTTTTACTTTATTATTGTGTATGTGTGTTGTCTAGAACTTGCCCCAAATGTGAATCAAGGCAAAATCCTAGATGTCACCGAGCTTGGAAGATGACCTTAGGCCCTTTTTGAGTAACAACTTTACCCAAATAACATTCCCTTTATATTGATCCTAGTAAGCCCCTTTAAGCTTGTGACTTTTTTTGGCCCTTTGTTAGACACCTTAACCCTTTTTCGATACTTTATCTTTACACCCATCCTCCCTAATAGCTAGATAGTGAAGTTTAGGCTAAAAACCTAAGATTGGGGAGGGGGTAATTAAAGTGTTAACATCAGAAAAAGCCTAAGTTTGGGGGTGTATGCATTAAATGTGGAGAAGAATAGGACTTATACTTCAATGCAAGGTAGCACCTTAGGTTCGAAATAAAAATTGTTGCAAATGTTCAAGGGGTGAGCAAAATGAGAAGGAAAGGAGAAATTGGTGCTACCGAATTTATGAAACAAGAAGGTGTTGAATGAATAAGTTGAAAGGGAAGCTTGGGTTGTGAGACAGAGAAATAAGGTAAAGTTATTGTTCCAAAATGTGAGGGGTGCTTTGAATGATCACAAGTAGCGTTAGGGAGGTTTAGTCACTTGATCCAAATGAAATTCTCACCTTAACCTGAGCAACATCATTGCCCGCAAGTCCTTAGTTATTCCGAGCTTGGTAACTCAACATTAGTGTCAAATTACATGAAGGGCAAGCGTATGGTTCAACACATATGCACTCAAACTTCTTTGAGAGGGTGAGAGTCTCTTTGATTCTCGTATAATCCCCTTATTATAAATTGCAAGATTGTGAGTGGGATTCTCTATTATGGTGAGTGGCATCACATACTTAAAATGAATAATGAAGTCTCTATTTCAATTGAGAGAAATGAATGAGACAAGTTGTGGGGCAAATCTCGAGAAAAACCTTGAAGGTCAATGCCCATAACTTGAGAAGCTTGATAATATTGTTTTGAATGACCAATACCCTTCTTTTGAATGAGAAATGAAATCCTTTTGGAAAAAGTTTTGAAATGAGTACTTGCCTTGAGATTCTGGTGATACCAATTGAGATGAATATCGTAGTTGAGTCTTTTTGTTTTGAGTCTTTTATTTGTTATTTTCTTAAGTGTTAGAGTAAATATAATCTACGTACGACCCTTGTGTTTTGAGTACCTATTGCATTCCATACCTTGTGAGTGTCTTTCTTGAGGACAAGCAATAGTTTATGTTTGGGGGTTTGATAAGTTGGTAATCTACCAACTTATTGAGCCTTTATTCATGAATTATTGCCATGTTTTGATGTGAATTAGAGGTACTTATTGCCTTTATTGTCGTAAGTGTAGGTACTCATAGTCAAAACAAGAAAGGAAAGGAATTGAACCTAAAATATCTTAGAATGGAGTTAATGTACAAAGATGATCAGAAAGGGAAGATTATACAACGAGAGGAAAAACAATGTGCGAGCCGCAAAGAGGCACGTGTATTTTGCAGGTGCCAACGCATCAGGAAGTTCAAATACTGATTGAGCAGGCATCAACCTGTGAGCCACACTTTGCCAAGGGCGATCTCCTATCCCCTCCCACCTTACTCACACACTGATGGAACATTACTGCCTGAGAATATAGGCACTTGCGATCCGCAAACCTCAATGGGCGATCGCAAGTGCTTTCACAATTTACATCACACATTCCCCAAAGGGAAATTTTTTCCAAATATGTGTGACGTATTTGCAAAGGTTTTGAAATCCTTTTTAGGATCTTTACTAAGAATTATTCATCAGTTTTTACTTTCCCAATGAAGAATTTATAGAGTATATTTTCTTTCTTCTCCTCCCTCATTGAAAACACCATTTGTAAGCAATTTGGAGCTTGGAATTTGAACTTAGCTTACATAATGAATAGAATTTTGGGAAACCCAATTGGTATCTTCTCTTATTCCTTTGATATGAGTAGCTAAATTCTATTCTAGGGGTGTGTGCATGATGGGTGTTTAAAATTGGGAATGGGTGTCGATTAATTGAGCTTATAATCGATTATTGAGTATGGGTCTATTGAATTCTTCATGTTTTAATTATAAAATTGACGATTGCAAACATTAATTTATTTTACTAATTTTGTACTTTCTTGAAAGAGGAGTTCATGAATTGATTAAGAATTCAATAGTGGGGGATTTGAGATTTATACCACAAATCATGGCTAGAAATAGTTTGATTATAGGAAACACTCATCTAAGAGTCAAATATGTAGATAGTTTGACTTATCCAAGTGTTAATTAGTTGGTTTGATGATTAAACAATGAGGCTTGAGCAAAGACCATAGTAAATATGCTTAATGGGTTGAAGAACTATTAAGTGTAGCTTAAACCAAGCTACCCATACTATTAAATAAAAGTTTGTTTGAATAATCGACCCCTATTCTAAATTAAGGCCCCATCGGAAGCACACCTCTAGTTTTCCTTCTCTTGATTACTCAATTGTGTTTGCGTTTGCTTTTGTCGCATTTCAAATTATTTTCATACACCTTTTCCCCTAATTTTACTTTTTCCTTATTCAAACAATTGCTCATGCTAGTGAATTGAATTTTGATGTTTAGTGGCAAACCATCATCCCATTCTCTGTGTATTCAACCTCAACATCCTGTTTGATTACTTACTTGTTATTCTTGGCGATCATTACCACTTTCTTTAGGAGAGTGCTTTTTAATGTCATTAGTAGGCGGTGTAGGTCTCCAGTTGGTTGGTTTGATCCCTTCGAGGTTAGATCGTGGGGTCCTAAGTTGCTGCATGATTCTATGAATAGTGTTTGGGTCATTTAAGAGAGACTTCATACTGTCCAAAGTAGGAAGAAGAGTTATGCTAACCGGAGGTTCGAGATCTAGAGTTTATGGTTGGTGACCAAGTTTTCCTTCAGGTGTCGCCCACGAAGGGCGTGATAAGTTTCGAGAGAAAGGGTAAGCTTAGCCCTAGATTCATTGGGTTATTTGAGATCCTTTGTCGCATTAGGGAGGTAGCATATAAGTTGGACTTGCCTCCTTCTCTTTCAGGTGTTCACCCTATTTTCCATGTTTCTATGCTGAGGCAGTTGTTCTGGATGAGTCACACATGCTTCAGTGGGATTCAATTCAGTTGGATGTGTCTCTAGATTTTGAGGAGGAGCCTGTTGCTATTTTGGATAGACAAGTTAGGAAGTTTAGGTTTAAGGATATTCTATCATTTAAGGTTAGGTGGCGGCATCGTCCTGGTCAAGGAGGCTACTTGGGAGACTTAGACCAACATGCGGACCCATTATCCTTACCTTTTTGTGCCTTCAGGTACCTTCTTTTATCTAATTTTCGAGGATGAAAGTTCTTTTAGTAGTGGATATTGTAATGACCTTCTAGGTTATTTTCTCTGTTTCTGTGCTTTTTTAAGTTTCAAGCTTTCTCACAATGGCTACGGTTCATTTATAACTTACTGGGATTGACGGTTTGGTTCTCGGGTAGTTCATTTGTATTTTACGCCCATTTTTCTATTTTGAAACTCTTAAAGCTGAAAGAGTTAACTTTAGTCAATATTAGGAGACGACTTACTTAGATGGAAAATTTAGCAGTACTGTTAGCTCCAAAATGTATACTTTGGGCTAGTGGGGCCTTTGGTTTGGGTCCCAAGGCTTTCAGACTCGATTTTGGCACTTACGTAACTTATAGGCAAAACTTGCAAAATATTGACTTTGGTCAACATTTCATCAAGACGGCCTCCGTTGATTATTTTGATGGTTTTGTTGAGCCTAGAATGACTTTTTAGTTGGGTACCATATTTCGTTTATATTCACGGGGTTTAGAAGGAATCCCGAGGGTCCATCTAGTGAATTTTTCACCTTAGGAGTTGCTAGTTTTTATTGTTACTGGTGCAGGTCACCCTTGCCCTTTGCGTATGAAAGAGGTAGGCCATGTCAGAAAAACTACATATGCAGTGGGTGGCGCACTTTCATGAAAATGGGTCGGTCGAGCCCATACCATCCACCTCTTTGCATACGTGAGAAGAGGGTTGTGTACGCAGTGAG
This sequence comes from Jaltomata sinuosa, assembly GCA_003996215.1. NCBI lineage: Eukaryota > Viridiplantae > Streptophyta > Magnoliopsida > Solanales > Solanaceae > Jaltomata > Jaltomata sinuosa. The sequence goes on from QJPP01000554.1 coordinate 65,555, forward strand.
GTCCTCGCCTAAGCGGAGAAGGACCCTTATTTAAGCATTTCAACTTCGTTTTCTCCTTCATATTTCCAAAAACTCCATTGTTGATAGAGCTTGGGAGCTTGTTTTAAAGTGTTTATTCATCCTTAATATTCCGGATAAGTCCGTTATATTCCCCCGCTCTCTTTCCATTAGTATTTCGAGTAATTCATCTTTAAATTCCTTTAAAAGTCCTTATTTTGATTCCTTGATCAAGTGAGCATTCAGGGCTATTTTGGGCTCTGAAATGAATCTCGTTTGCAGCCAAATTTAGGGCATGGGTTTCAAAACCCCTTACAAACATAATTGTGAATTTTTTCTGCTTAAGCAGGCCCAGGGGTCAATTTCCAACTCAATTTCTGGCCTAAAAATGTGTATAGCAATTTAGGTGTCATTTTTCTCGTCTTGACACCTGGATTATGTTTATAATAGCATGACATCGTTCCGAGGCTTTCTAGAAGGGGAAGTGACATGACGTAACTTGCCGCGAGTGGCACCCACCCGAAACCCCCAGTGAGTGAACCAAGTAACCAAGACAATATCTAACTAAGTCAAACAACTAAAACCAGTTGGATTAAATAAAACTACAATTCACAACTAAAATAGTTAACAATAAAGATCCTACAGAAAATTACCCCTAGAATCTGAAAATCATGTACCAAAACATCTACTTAGTCTAGAGTACAGGGATGGAACCCCAAAAATAAAGAAGACTGAGACCGAAACAATAGACTCAAAGTAAACTAGACGAAACCATGGTAGCCCAAAATAAGCAGCTCACCCTAGGTTTCTTGAAATGCCAAAACTACAACTAAGATCGCGTAGAAGCCGCCGGAATATGTCATGAACTCACAAAAGGAAACCAACTGCATATCAGTACACCAAACAATAGTGTACTGGTAAGATCATCGGCATGCCCAAGTAAACGAAATATGAATAATAAACTAAAGCTGAGTAAAGCAGGACAAAACATGTGTAACCAAGCCAACAAATACAACGCAGACTCTCAGTCACTAACTTGACTCATCAACTATATGCAACATGTCCAATAAACCACCACAACAATAAACAACATATGCAAACCACCCTCTTTTGAGTAACTAGACCGCCCAAGGGTAACTAGGACAACATCTATAGGGTCTAGCATATAATCCCGGTCTACACAAGAACAAAATCAACCTGTAAACACGACTACCCGGCCACTCAGGGGCTAATATGCAATAATATATGACAAGAGACAGCCTCCACTCATGGAACAGTCAACAAAACACAATCAAACATGTATAATCAAACATGTACCAGGCGTGGTACCCGAGCCAACCATTGTTGAACCTGTACCAGGCAAGGTACCTGAGCCAACCATCATAGAACTTGTACCAGGCGTGGTACCCAAGCCAACCAATAGATATCTCATACCAGTCGTGGTACCCGAGCCAATCGAATGTCACAAACAATCCAACAATCAACAATAATGAACACAACCAGACTTGTAAGACAACAAGTAATAAAGACAAGTTCATTTCACATGATTGACAACCGAAGATCATAACATTCATTATTTAATTCCCTAATCCATGTAATGTGCAGACAATACTAAGCAATAGTTATAATGCACACATTCATGAATGGGAAGCAAACAAACATCACCTACCTCAAATTAGCCTGAAAGCTCTACTGGACCGGATCCTTCCCATTTTGTGAAGCTTTTGCTTCCCCTTGGTCTAAAAACAATTACACATAATACTACAATCAGTCAATGTGGCCTAATAATCCCCGAATTATATTCAAATCCTAATCACCAGGACAAACCTATGATCATTCCACCCATCTCAGGGCTTTCCCACCATTAATTTTCCTAGAACTACCATTTTTATGGTTACACTTAGAGAATTATGTGAATTAATCATGAATAAGCAAATATAACCAAGACCCAAGAATTTTACACCCTAGAATCTCCATTACACCAGATTATTCCTTCTTAGGTAAAGCCCAAACCCTCTCTCAAGCCCGTAACTATAGATTCTAAGGTCCAGAAATTGAAGTACTAAAGTAGGGGAGTAAAATATTTACCTTTAGGAAGGAATTTCTTGGAAAACTTATATGGAGTCGCCCGAATCGCCTCTTCCCTTCCCTAAAATGTTCTTGAACAATTCTTAATGTTTTTGGGGAAGTTTTTTCATTTACTGTGACTTATTCCTATATAGAGGTCCCCACTCTGCTATAGAGGTACCGCCGTAGTGGAACCTGCCGCTATAGCGGTGTTGACCGCCTTAACTTCCACTATAGTGGGAATTTATCTGCTATAAAGGTCATTGTCGTAGCAAAGTGTCAACCGCTATAATGATTGACACAGAACAAAACCTCAGAAAATCTTCCAGATTTGCCCATTTTACAACACACTTTAAATCCTGACATTCCAAACAAACCCTTTCACGTCAACTTTGATATTGGGAGTTCTACTCACCCGAATTCACTTCTGAAAAGTTCCACGAATTCTTTAATTTCTTTGCTAATGGAAAAACTAGCTCAACCTTAGACAATTTACCCAATTATTTACCATATTTCCCTAGACCATACCTCCCTCAGAAATCATCCGAGACTAGCCTAGCCCAAAATTCCAACTCCCAAACCCAGAAGTTTTCTAACCCATTTCTTTGCACGAATAGTTTTCCCATAACAACAGAACATGTCATTACAATAAATACTAATTTACCTATCGTTCATCCTCAAATGATCAAACCTAAAAAAGATGAGCTATTTAGAGAGGAAAAGGTAGTACATGAATCCTCAAACAAGTAATGGTACTTATCCCACATGCTCTTTTTGGATTCCGAAGTGGCCTTCTCAACTGGATGATGCTTCTATTGAACTTTTACCGACCTGATTTTCTTTGTCCTCAATTTCTGGACATCCCAATCTAGAATTACAACCAACTCTTCCTCATAGTGAAGGTTCTTGTGTAACAAGACTAAATCCCATTTGATGATGTACTCCCCATACCCATAGTATCTCTTCAACATGGACACATAGAAGACTAGATGGACTCCATACAGACTAGGCAGCAGTGCTAACCTCTAAGCCATTGGCCTTGAAATTTTGTAAACTTCAAATGGACTGATATATCGAGGGCTAAGCTTGTCCTTTTTTTGAAACCGCATTACCCCCTTACATTCGTGACACCTTCAACAAAACATGTTCACCAACCTAAAATGACATGTCCCTTACCTTGCAATCTACATACTCTTTTTGCCTGCTCTGGGCTGCTATAAACTTGGTTTGAATACCTCTTACCTTTATTGAGCTTCTTTCACCAAGTCAATGCCTAATGGTTTCAAAATTGCCTGCCTTGAACCACCCTATGGGTGATCTACATCCCCTCCCATAAAATGCCTCGAATGGTTCCATGTTGATATTGGAGTGATAGCTGTTGTTGTTTGAAAACTCACACAATGGTAAAAGCTGATCCCAATGACCATAAAAATTTATCACACATGCTCTCAGCATGTCCTCCAACACCTAAATCGTCCTCTCCAACTGACCATCTGTCTGAGGATGAAAAGTCATGCTAAAAGTGAGTTAGGTGCCCAACTCTTCGTGCAACTTGCCAGAACTTGGAAGTAAACTGCGTACCACTGTCTGAAATAATGGAGAGTGGTACCCCATGCAATATAACTATTTCCTTGACATAAGTCTTGGCCAACTGGTGGTAATTATAATCCACCCTGACTGGAATGAAATAAGCTGAATTGGTCAGCCTGTCCACGATGACCCAAATGGAGTCATACTTTCCCAAGGTCTTAGGAAGACCCACCACGATGTCCATGACTATCCTTTACCACTTACACTTGGGAATGGGAATTCTTTGAAGCAAGCCTGTAGGCCTTTGATGTTCATACTTAACCTACTGACAATTTTGATACTTGGACACATATTTAGCTATGTCCCTCTTCATCCCAGGACACCAATAAAGTTGCCTCTTGTCTCGGTACATCTTGGTTACGCTCAGATGGATCGAGTTCCATGAACCATGAGCTTCTATCAACATATTTTGTATCAATTCATCAACCCGAGGAAGACAAATCTGCCCTCTAAAGCAAAAAACTCTACTAGCATCTAGCGTGGCATCCCGGGCCTCCTTGGACACCACCTTGTTACAAAGATTATTTAATTGTGAATCCTGAAATGGTTTGGCTTTGATTTCCTCAAGAAATATGGGTTTAACCTCAATACTGGCTAACACTCCCCTGTTCTTAAATGCCCAGTTGCATAAATTTAGATTCTAGAGCCCGAATCTCCCTAGCCAAGGGTTGCTTGGACACTCCCAAATAAGCCAAACTGCCCATGCTAACTGATGAAGCTCAAATGTACTCTCCCGAAGGAGGTGGTAGTGATTGTCAAAGCAAAACAATAAGTAAACCAATGGGACGTCGGGGTCAAATCTATGAAAATCAATGTGAAGGCTATTTAATTAATAAAGAATTAAAGCAACTTATTAAAGTTCAATGAGCAAAAATAAAAGATAAAATGATTGGGGTGTTTTAAGATAAAACAAATGATAAAAGACAATCAAATAAAAGATAAGTTTGATCAATGGCTTCCACCAAGCAAGGATAACACGGGAGAATTGGGAATGGATATTCAATTCACAAGACTTCCACCTAATTAATTCATAGGTAGCCTTGGTTAAGAGTATTTCTAATCATTTTTCAACCAATCAAACATTTATCATCCATGGGTTCTCTCGAATATCCATGGTTAGGCAACAAAGCAACCAAATCAGCTTAGGTGAGTCAAACTATCTCTAGCTTTGACTCTTAGAGGGGAGTTCCTTCAATCAAGCTATTTCTAGCCTTTATCTATGGTGGAAACCCCAAATCCACACTAATGAATGTTTAGCCAATTGAAGAACAACTTTCTCAATAAAGAACACAATTACTAAGCTAAGTCGATGTTTACAACCATCAACAATGCAATTAAAGCATGAAAGATTCAATAGACCCACATAATTTAATCAAGAGAAAGAACAAGATAAGAATTCAATACCCAAATAAAGTATTATCTCTAACACAATAACCCAATCTCAAACTAAGAATTACACCTATAATTAATCAATTTAGAACAAGAGTTTGAAGAAAGAAATTAAAGATTTTACAATAGAATCATCCAATCTTCACTCCAATGGTGTAGGGTGATGAACTTGCTCTCCAAGCTTGCCAAAGTTGTGTAAAATTCCAAAGATACTTCCCTAATTGGCTGAGAGGTATTTTATCTGTGTTGTGGATACATGTGAAATGTCAATTCTTCCCATTTCTTGCTCAGGCACAGTGAAGCGCCATCACGTTAAACCAGTGCTATTACACTCAAGGCGCTCAAACTATACATCTATATCGTGTTATCTAGGCATGATCACGCATGTGTCTTGACCAGCATTGACCATTTTCTTTAGTGCTTTCATGCCAGTTTACTACAATCGTGCTGATTCACCCAGATTTCCAGAAAATTCTCCATTTAGACTTATTTTCATCTGATTCCTTACCCGAACACTTCTAATCACATGTAATAGTAACATAGAAGTAAATCATGTCAAATGCACTATTTTCTCTCACTTAGGATAGAAAAAATATAAGATTAAAGGCTAAATAAGTTGATAATTTACCAACTTATCACTAATCATTTTTCAGAAAAATGAGTCTGCCACCACACTGGCCTTACCCGGATGATACTGGATGGTCACGTCATAATTCTTTAACAACCCCATCCACCTCCTCTGTCTCAGATTCATATCCTTCTGTTTAAACACATACTACAGGCTGCGATGGTCTGTGAACACCTCACATTTGACACCATAGAGGTAGTGTCTCCAGATCTTTAATATAAAAACCACCACCACTGCCAACTCCAAATCATGGGTGGGGTAATTCTTATCATGGGTCTTCAATTTCCTTGAAGCATATGCTATAACATTCATGTACTGCATCAACACAACACCCAAACCCAAATATAAAGCATCACAAAACATAATGAAATCTTTACCTTCAACTAGCAATGAAAGGATGGGGGCTGTAGTCAAAAGTGCCTTAAGTTTTTGAAGCTCTCCTCACACTTGTCAGACTACACAAAAGGTACCTCATTTTATGTCAACCTTATTAAGTGAGTATCAATGGAAGCAAAGTTCTCAACAAACCTGCGATAGTAGCAGGCAAGACCCACAAAACTCCTAACCTCAGTCACAGAGCTAGGCCGGACCCAACTCTTAACTGCCTCAATCTTTTAGGGATCCACTATCACCCCTCTTTCTAAAACCACATGCCCTAAGAAAACAATTGATGATAACCAGAATTGACACTTTGAAAACTTAGCATACAATCTTTGGTGCCTTGATATCCCCAGAACAATGCAAAGATACTCTGCATGCTCCTCCTTACTCTTGGAGTAAGTCAGAATATCATCTATGAACACAATCACAAAGGAGTCCAGATATGACTTAAAGACACCATTCATTAAACTCATGAAAGTTGTCGGTGCATTGGTCAACCCAAACGACATTACCAGAAACTCATAATGCCTATACCGAGTCAGGAATGTCATCTTAGGTATATTCTCGGGACTAATCTTTAGTTGATGGTACCCTGATCTCAAGTCAATTTTAGTAAACACCGAAGCACCCTGCAATTGATCAAAAAGGTCATATATATGTGGTAAGGGATACTTATTTCAAATGGTAACCTTGTTCAGTTTCCTGTAATCTATACACATCCTCATACTACCATTCTTATTTTTCACGAACAAGAATGGAGCACCCCAAGATGAAGTACTGGGATGAATAAATCCCTTATATAGGAGTTTTTGGAGCTGAGTCTTAAGTTCCCTTAACTCTGTCAGAGCCATGCAATAAGAAGGAATAGAGATTGGGCGAGTGCCCGACTCCAAATCTATACAAAAGTCAATGTCCTTGTCCGGAGGTATGCCAAAAATTTAGAAACTACTAGAACTAACTCAATTAAAGGATACTATGTACTAACATCCCAAAAATGAGCCAAGAAGGCTTAACAACCCTTTCCCACTAGCTTCCTAGCCCAAACAAAAGATAAAATCCTAGCCGGCTTAGGCATGTACACAACTTCCCACTCTAGTCTATCCTTACCTAGGATCTCTAGCATTACTATCCTATAATTAAAGTTCAACACAACATGATACAGAGACAACCAAGTCATATCCAAGATAACATCAAAATCTAGCATATCCAGGATAACAAAATCTACCCAAGACTGAAACCCCACAAACACCACAGAACAAGTAAGATATATATGGGTTACTACCACAGACTCTCCAACCGAGGTAGAAACATAGATAGGGGAATCAAGAATATCATAAAACAAATCCATACCAAAGGAAAATTTAACAGATACATATGAATAAGTGGAACCTAGATCAAATAATATAGAAGCCATCCGATCACAGACTAGAATGGTACCTGTTATCACAACATTTTATGTCTCGGCCTTAGATTTCCCCAGGAAGGCATAACAATAGGCTTTGTCATCAATCTGGGCAACCTCTCTAGCTGGATGCACTACTCCATTTCCTGCGCTACCATTCCCTCTATTTCCACGGCCTCTCTGAAAATTTCCTCGCCTATCCTATAGGCGCCACCTGCCATGGCCACTTCCACTTGCTGAAATTACATCATTAGTATGTTGTTACATCTGATTTCCTGCCTGTCTAAGAGGGAACTCCCTCTTGAAATGACCCGGATCACCACAATGAAAACATCCACGGTCAAGAAAGGGTCTGCTGGTAGAAGTATAAGAATCCCCCTGGACTCTAGGAGATGAAAACTACTGATGAGCCCCTGAATGACCACCTGTAGAAGCTGGTTAGGCCGACCGAATAGGGAAAGCCGAATAGACCTGCTGACTGGGACCCCTGAAGTAAGAACCACTAAAATTACCATCATTCCGGGACTTCTTGGCTAACACCTTAGCCTGCCCAACCTCTTTTACCCCTCTAGTTTCTTTACATAGTCAGTCACCTCATTAAATATCTTCCCTGCTAAAGTTATATGCACAGATAAAACCTGCAACTCAGTGTTCAGACCCTTAACATTCAAACGGATCTTCTCCTTCTCAGTACCTAGAAGTTGGGTAGCATAATGTGACAAGGCATGAAACTTAGCCTCATAAGCTGAAACAGACATATTGCCTTGCTCAAGGGCCAGAACCTCATCATTCTTACGATTTCTCAGAGTGTGAGGTACATATTTCTCCAAACATAGGGCATGGAATTGAGCCCAAGTCATCAGAGGCAATGCTGAAGATCGAAACTCTACATGTGCCCACCACCACTGCTTGGCATCACCCCACAGCTAAAAAGTAACAAACTCCACCTCATGATGCTATACAATGCCCAACTTATACAACCTTTCATAGCAGTCCAGAATAAACAGAAAGGCATCCTCTTTCTCAGTACTATGAAATGATAAAGGTTTCAGCTTCAAGAACTTGGTCAACAACTCATGCTCGGTCTCGGTCATAACTGGCCCTAGCAACAGATGAAAGAACGCATCGGTACCTAATGCTTCATCCATTTAGAAGCTGTGGCAATAGATGGATAAGCATCCGGAACCTGATCTGCTTGTCTAGTAGGGGTGGCTCCAGTACCTGCCAGCCCATTCTAGAAAAGACAAAACCCACTAATACCTTGTATGACCTAGATGTATGGCCTGCATTTCCGATTGGTGCCGCATCTTCCTGCTCCGTGTCCTCCTCAAGAACAACATCAACCTCTTCTTTAATAAAATCCTAGGGTGGGGAAGAGGTCACTGCCTTTTTCTCCGCCACTGCCTAAGATCCGCCTTGGCAGGTGTTACTCTTCCTCTGCCCCTTCCCCTGCCCCTTCGTTGCCTTCTAACACCGATCCTACAGCTGGAGCTACTGCCCTTGCTCTATTACACCTAGTGTTAACCATATGCCTACAAAAGAGTGAAAGAAGTTAGATACCAATTTGGATCACTACATAATAATTGGAATCAAGTTATAGCACGAAGAAAGAATGAAAAGATAGTTTCCTAAAGTCCTATAGCCTCTCGAAGAAAAGTACAAAGGTCTCTGTACCTTTCCGTAAGACTCTACTAAATCCATTTTGGTATGACGAGATCAACGAACCTAGGGCTCTAATACCATCTTTGTCATGACCTAACACGCCGCAAGTGGCACTCACCTAAAAACCTTGGTGAGTGAACCAAGTAACCCAGCCAATATCTAACTAAGTCAAATAGCTAAAACCATATGCATTAAATAAAACAAGAATTCACAACTAAACTAATTAACAATAAAGATCCTACGAAAAATTACCCCTAAAATCTGAAAGTAATGTACCAAAACATCTACTAAGTCTAGGGTACGAGGATGCAACCCCAAAATAAAGAAGACTGAGCCCGAAATAATGGACTCGAAGTAAACTGGATGAAACAATGGTAGCTCGGAAGAAATGGCTGACCCTTGGTTTTTGGAAATGCTGGAATTACAACTGAGGTCGCATAATAGCCACAGTAATATGTCATGTACTCACAAAAGGAAAGCAAGTGCAGTATCAGTACACAAAACAACAGTGTATTGGAAGGATTATCAGCCAACCCCAATAAATAAAATATGAATAATAAACTAAAGATGAGTAAAGCAAGACAAAACATGTGTAACCAAGCCAGCAAATACAACCCAGACTCTCAGTCATCAACCTGACTCATCTACTACATGAAACATGTCTAATAAAGCACCACAATAATAAACAACATATGCAAACCACCCCCTTTTCAAGTAACCTGGACCGCCCAAGGGTCCCTAGGACAACATCTACAGGGTCTAGCATGCAATCCTAACACAAGAATCACACCAGCTTGTAAACACGACTACCCAGCCACTCAGGGCCAATATGCAATAATATATAACAAGAGACAACCCCGTCTACTCATGGAACCGTCAACAGAACCCAATCAAGCATGTATAATCAAACCTGTACCAAGCGTGGTACCCGAGCCAACCATTATAGAACCTATACCAGGCGTGGTACCAGAGCCAACTATTATAAAACCTGTATCAGGCATGGTACCTGAGCTAACTGATAGATATCTCATACTAGGTATGGTACCTGAGCCAACCGAATGTCATAGACAATCCAACAATCAACAATAATGAACAAAACCACACTTGTAAGACAACAAGTAATAAAGACAAGTTCATTTCACATGATTGACAACCAGACATCATAACATTCATCATATAATTTCTAAGCCATGTAATGTGCACACAATACGAAGCAATAGTTATAATTCACATATATTGTGAATGTGAAACAAACAACCATCACCTATCTCAAATTACCCAGAAAGCTCTACTGGATCAGAGCCTTTCCATTTCCTGAAGATTTTGCTTGCCCTTGTTCTAAAAACAATTACACATAATAGTACAATCAGTCAATGTGGCCTAATAATCCCTAAATTATATTCAAATCCTAATCCCCAAGCTAAACCCATGATCCTTCTATCCATCCCTAGGCTTTCCCACTATTAATTTGCATAGAACTACCATTTTTACAGTTACACTTAGCAATTTATGGTGAATTAATAATGAATAAGCAAATATAACTAAGACCCAAGAATTCTACACCCTAGAATCTCTATTACACTGGATTCTTCCTTCTTAGGTAAAGCCCAAACCTTCTCTCAAGCCCGTAACTATAAATTCTAAGGTTCAAGAATCGAAGTACTAAAGTAGGGGAGTAATATACTTACCTTTAGGAAGGAATTTTGTGGAAAACTGATGTGGAGTCGCCAAAATCGTCTTTGACCTTCCCCAAAATATTCTTGAACAATTCTAAACATTTTTGGGCAAGTTTCTGCGTTTTCTACAACTTATTCTGCTATAGCGGTCCCCACTCTGCTATAGAAGTACCACGGTAGCAGAACCTACCCGCTATAGCGGTGTTGACCACCTTGACTTCTACTATAGCGGGAATTTCTCCGCTATAGTGGTCATTGCTATATAGGAGTGTCAACCACTATAGCAGTTGACATAGAACAGAACCTCAGAAAATCTCCCATATTTGCATATTTTACAACACACTTCAAATCCTGACGTTCCAAACCAACCTTTTCACGTCAACTTTGATATTAGGAGTTCTACTCACCAGAATTCACTTCCAAAAAGTCCCACGAACTCCTTAACATCTTAGCTAACATAAAAACTAGCTTATCCTTAAACAATTTACCTAATCCTTTCCTGAATCACCTTATACAATACCTCGTTCAGAAATCATCCGAGACTAGCTTATCCCAAAATTTCTAACTCCCAAACATGGAAGTTTTCTAGACCATTTCTTCAGACGAATAGTTTATCCGTAATGATGGAATAGGTCATTACAGGAAGGCATATGATTGACAATTCAGGCTTGTAGTTTGGCCCGAGGTAGGTTACGGTTTACTTCTCTTAGACTTGGCTTTGTTAGATTTTATATTTTACAAGTTACTTGAATGTTAGGGTAAGTTTTAGGTTATTATTAGGCTTCAATCCTATTTCTGTATATTTGTCCCATTCTGGGTTAGTAGAACATAATTACCATGCTTATATTTAGTCTTGGGTGTCGTAGCTTTATTTTTTAGATTAGAATCCTTAGTATAGGCTTGTGGAGATATTCGTAGTTGAGTAGTTATTTTATTGTTATTTTTGTTTTTTAGTTTGTTATCCATATTTTATTTACTAGTATTGTGTAACTGTGGGCTTGAGGCCATAGCTCAGATTGGATGGAATTCCAGGTCAGGTATCTTGTTTTGAGGGTGTTTTGCCCTATGTGATAGATACTTATATGCTTGTATTTTTTGTATTGACACGCACATTCTCATACATGTGTCTACATGGCTAGTGGTACGGTATACTAATAAAATATGACTCTTTGACCGAAAGATGGGATTTTCTACTTTTACTATGGTTTAAGTTTCCAGAAAGATATTTCATGAGTTTTCACACTATTTTTGGAAAAAAAAGAAAAGTACCACTTTTATACTCGATCCAAGGAATATTTTTGGACCTTTTCTCCAATTACTTTCTGTTGATGAGTTTGAAAAATGATTCTAGGCAGCTCAAGGAGCACATATTTGGGTTTTACTTTTGTTGCATATGTTGATGATCACTAGGGTGGCCTACGAGATGATTCGAGGAGTTTACGGGGTAGCTAGTGAATCACATTTTAGGGTTTTTACTTTACTACATTGGTCACATTTGCATCATACCATCCCATGATGCATTGCACCATATTATATGTACTTGTGTGGCTTATCGCTTTTATTATTATTATATTCATTGTCAGTTTGGGTTATGCCTCTTTTTAGTTGATAACTATATTTAAGTAGATCTCGATAGCTAGTTTACTTTCTAATATTTTATATTATATGTTATCTTTCTGAGCTTGATCGACTTATGATGCCTACTAAGTACCCTGTGTTTTGGTACTCACACTATATTTCTGCATCTTTTACTAATGCAGCATCTAGTATGGGCCACCCTGATTGACCATCCACTTGTTCGTGCCTAGATGTTGTTCAAATAGTGGTGAGCTCCCAGAGTTTGAAGATCCTTACTACTTTCCATCCATTTATATTGTCTGTATTTTGTATTTTGGTAGATAGTAGCTTCTTGTATAGTGCTATTTCTGTACTTAGACACTCTTGTACCGATAATACTAGATCTGAGATTTAGTTCTTGTATATATATATATATATATTTCATCTTTTCCAGTCTCTTTAGGTCCATTTTTGTATATTTTGTATAGTTGATATATATTTGTATTGTTTGCCCATATCATGTTGTGATTCTCTTTCGCTTTTCTTATTAAATGTTTATTTATAGTATCGAGTTCTTGGGTTAGCTTGCTTACTAGGAGATTTTAGTAGGTGCTATCTTGGCCCAATTTTGGGTCGTGACAAAATGATAGTAGTCTACTAACTTATGGCATAAAACTTGTTTTCTCTCTAAAAATGTACCCTTTCCAAAAATGAAAATTTCATAAACTCTATTTGTATGTATTGACATATACTTCTCTTTTTGTGACATTGCTAGATGCTAAAAGTACTTGTTTGGGAGTTAAAAAAATCTTGATAAAGTCCACTGTTATTGTGTGTTAGTAGTTATACTTTATTTCTATGTTACGTGTGCAATCTAGAACTTGCTTGGTTAGTCATTCAACTTGTTTGAGTATATATTAGTTGTAGAGATGAACTTAGGCCACCATTGTGGTATTAAAACCCAGTAAGCCTATATGAGCTGTCCAAAAGTGAAATAAATATTTTAGTCTCCCATTTTGAGCTTTAACCTTTTTGTTTGCTACACATGACTAAATTCTAAACCCTTGTGTATAATTGATCCTATTATTGCACCTTTCCCTCCTTGACACTAATAATGAAGAATGAGGCATTAAAAACCTAAGTTGGGGTGAACGGTAAAAGAATGGTGGTAATGAGGTCTCAAGCCTAAGTTGGGGATAAAGAAGTAGTTATGATAAATCATGACCTGGTGTGGTAGAAAAATGTGAAATAATGCAAATAAAGAATACTGAAAAACAAAAAAATAGGATAACATATAAAAGCACCACACCAGAGTCAAGAAAGAAAATAAAAAAGAAAGAGGGAAAGTAAGAAGGAAAATAGAAAAAGGGTGAATAATTATAGTGTTCAAGAAGGGTGCAGTCACTATTTTCCATTTATGCATCCTACCCATCGAAGCCTACATTAAAATCTTAGAAAGTCCTTATGTGATCTCAACCAAGTATTCCAAAGATAATGATATTAGAAAATAAAGGCAAGCATATATGAAGTTCTTTGTGAGTATTGAGTTATTTATTTTATCTTTAGTCTTTTGTCCCATTTTTCTTACTGTAACATGTATATTATTTTGGGTCATTTATTTGGTTTATGTGAGAGTACTTCGATTAAAATAGCTGAATAACTTAACTTCCCAAATAAAGTCTTTTATGTGTGTCTGTTAAGCTGATAAACCGTGAAGTCACAGATTGAGGTTGCACTATTAGTCATGATAGTTAGGAGTGAGTCAATATGTTTGAAAAAGTAAAAACAAAATATTAAAAATGAGGGGATGATCATGTTTAAAAGTGAATGCTTTTAGCAACTTACTTAAACTATTGTAGGCAACTTGCTTTGTGATAGTTAGAGTGTATTGTGTTTGTTGCTTGAGGACAAACAAAGACTTTAAGTTAGGGGTGTTGATGAGTCGCGAAGTTACACACATCCAATGACTTTTACTTAAGTTTTCAACGTCTTTTTTCTGTGTTTTAAATTTTAGAATGTTGTCTTGTAGGTGTTAGATGCCAAAGTGGCAATAATAAGTAAAAATAGAGAAAATACCTAGAATTTGACAGTTCACGAGTCATAAATTTGAAGTACGGACCGTGATTGCCATCATGGAAAAGTTCAGGGACTTGGACCTGCAGAGTTTTTGTGTTGACCATTCATATGATATTGTGCATACTTGTGTGTGAATATAGGTAACTCTCTTGTTGTGAGGGGCACATGATTGACGAAATATAGGTGAAGTGTTTGATATGTTGATTGGATAATCTATGGGTCTTTGCTAATATTGTAGATGCAGTTCTTGAGGTTAGGTGGTCTTGAAGTAGTTATTCATAAGTTTTAAGTATGTTAAAGATTAAATAATGTGTGTTAATAGCTTGCCATCCATCGTAGTTATTGTAGTCTTAGCTTGAGTAATATTGTTTCAATTGGTGTAGCTTTAGTAGGGTCGTAGTATAGGGTAGAGCTTACTCAAGGACGAGCAAGAGTTTATCTGTCGGGTCTTGATGTGAGGGTAAAAGTCATGAATTTCTACTATACTTTGCATTACATTTCACTTGTTATGATACGCTTTTGAGTTTACTTTATATAAAATGCGCTTATGTAGCTTGTCTTGATATGTAGGATGAATAATGATGGAATTTTCCCTGATTTTGAATATAATGATGTCATTTTGAAGCTTTAAAGTCTGAGTAGGAGCTAAGGAAGATGATTTGGAGCATGTCCAAGGATAGTAGATCAAGACAGGAGATTAACAGAGGCAAAATGAGGGAAAAAGGCCAAAAATGCAATACAAAAGGGCCCTAGGCATCACAAAAGGTATCCCCATGGTGTAAATTGGGGCAGTTTTTGCCCAATTCATTTCTAAGAAAGAGAATCAACCTAAAACCCTATATATACTACCATTAGGCAATTTTTTTGAGAAGAGGACATATAAAAAGGGATAGAGAGGAAGGAGAATAATTAGGAGAAGAAACTCATGATCTAGGGAGAGCTTGGAGCTACCTGGAGGCAGGAGAATATCAGTTTTTGCTTTTTTTTCTCCATTACTTATATATTTTTATGCTTTTATGGGGTTAATGAATGGAATATTTAAGTCTTATCTTGATTCATTCATCATAGTTTTCATTAATGATATCCTGGTATACTCTAAGAGTGAGGAAGAGCATGGTAATCACCCGAGGATTGTGTTAGAACTGTTAAAAGAGAAGGAATTGTATGCAAAATTTTCCAAATGTGAATTTTTGTTGTCTTTAGTGTCCTTGTTGGGGCATGTGGTTTCAAAAAAGGAGTGATGGTTGACCCACAGAAAATAGAGGCAGTTAAGAACTGGGGTAGACCCACTTCAGTGACTAAGGTGCGTAGCTTTATGAGGTTGGTAGGTTACTACCGCAGATTTGTGAAGGATTTTGCATCCATTGCAACCCATATGACCCACTTGACTCAAAAAGATGTACCATTTTTTTGGTCTGGTGAATGTGAGGAGAGCTTTCAAAAGCTCAAGACTTTGTTGACCACAACTCATATCCTTGCCCTACCAGCTAAAGGTGAAGACTTTATTGTATATTTTGATGCCTCACAGTCTAGTTTAGGTGTTGTGTTGATGCAGGAAGGGAATATTATTGCTTATGCTTCAAGGCAACTCAAGGTGCATGAGAAGAACTATCCTACTTGTGACTTAGAGTTGGCTGTCGTGGTATTTGCTCTCAATATTTGGAGATATTATTTGTACGGATTCTATTGTGAAGTGTTCACAGACCACCATAACTTGTAGTATATCTTCACCTAAAAAGACTTGAACATGAGGCAGCAGAGGTAGATGGAGTTACTTAAAGATTATGACATCACCATCTTATATCATATGGGTAAAGCTAATATGGTAGCTAATTCTTTAAGCATGAAAATTGAGAGTATGGTTTGCTTGGCCCACCTGAGATCTAGCAGGCATCCGTTGGTTAAAGATATTCATGCTTTGGATAACAACCTCATGTGGTTAGAGGTGTCCGATTGGGGTGTTTTACTAGCATATGTAGAGGCGAGGTCATCTTTTCTTAATTAGATCAAGGGCAAACAGTTTGATGATGTAAAATTGAGCAAGATTTGTGACAAGGTGTTGCAGGGTGAGGCCAAGGAGGCCATCATTTATGATGAAGGTATCCTGCAAAATTACAGGGCAAGTTTGTGTTCCCCATGTTGAAGATTTAATTACCACCATCCTAGCAGAGGCTCATAGTTCTAAATATTCTATACATCTTGGTATGACCAAGATGTACTGAGACTTGGAACAACACTACTGGTGAGGCAGGATGAAGAAGGATATAGTAGACTTTATGGCTAAGTCTTAGAACTATCAACAGGTGAAATATGAATATCATAGGCTTTGTAGTACACTTCATAGGATGCCCATTCCTGAGTGGAAGTGGGAGTGAATAGCCATGGATTTCATGGTTGGCCTTTCCAAGACTTTGGGAAAATTTTATTTGATTTGGGTCATTATGGATAGATTGATGAAGTCTGCATACCTCATACCTATGCAAGTTACCTATAATGCAGCTAAGTTAGCAAAGATATATCTTAAGGAAATCATTCGGTTTCATGGAGTGCCTATCTTTATTATTTCTGATAGAGGTACCCAGTTCACTTCTAATTTCTGGCAAAAGTTGCATGAGGAGTTGGGTACAAGGTTGGACCTAAGTACAACTTTTCACCCTCAAACTGATGGGCAATCTGAGCATATAATTCAGGTGTTGGAGGACATGCTTTTTGCATGTGTGATAGATTTTGGTGGTCACTAGGATCAGAGTCTACCGCTGGTTGAGTTTGCATATAACAATAGTCACCACTCGAGCATAAATATGGCCCGGTTTAAAGCCTTATATGGGAGAAGGTGTAGATCTACCATTGGCTGATTTGATTCAGTTAAAGCAAAACCTTTGGGTGCTGACCTTGTAAGAGACTCTATAGAAAAGGTGAAGTTCATCCAAGGGAAACTTCTAGCGGCTCAAAGCCAGCAGAAAAAGTTTGCAGACAGGAAGGCTAGAGACATGCACTTTGTGGAAGGCAAGAAAGCTTTTCCCAAAGTTTCACCCATGAAGGGTATTATGCATTTTGGGAAGCGTGGAAAGTTGAGTCCAAGATATATTAGGCCTTTTGAAGTTCTTCAGAAAGTGGGGCCAGTAGCTTATAGACTGTCTTTGCCACCTAGTTTCTCAGGGGTGCATCCCATTTTCCATGTTTCAATGCTTAAGATTTACCACAAAGATTGTGACTATATCATTCGCTGGGATTTCATCCTGTTAGATGAAAACCTCTCTTATGAAAAAAAGTTGTAGCAATCCTTGATCGAGACATATATAGGTTGAGGACTAAGGAAATTACATCTGTAAAAGTCCAATGGAAGAATTTTCCTATTGAGGAGGCCGCTTGGGAGACTGAGGCCGATATGCAAAGAAAATATACTCATTTGTTCATCAATTCAAGTAATTCTCGTTCCTCCTACATCTTTTATTATCATTTGGGGATGAATGATTGTTTAATTGGTATCAAATATAATGACGTATTCTGTCGTTATGGTAAAGTAAGGCATAAGTACCCGGCTAGAAAAGTCCCTAAGATGAGTGTTTGAAACTCTCAGGCTAGGGTGATCTTAGATTAAAATATAGTGTGTTGTGCCTTAGAGGTGATTTATGCTTTAGGTGATGTCAGGTGGTAGTATGGTATCCATATTTGGATAGCTAACTGTCGTAGGGTCCTGTAGGAAGTTTAGGGACTAAATTTGGGTTCATAAAACATTTGTTATGAGCATTGTCATATTGAGATTAATCCATGATGTCCCTAAAATAGAGTGCATTGCGAAATGAGGGATTTTGGGCAAGAATATTGTGTTCTGGAAATTGATGCCTCATCATGATGGTCCATAGCAACAAATGATCCTCATCGTAATGACCCATCATAATAAAGAAGTCGTTCATAGCAATGAGGGATCAGGGCACTATGCAATTTTCTGAGTTATCTCTCTCATAACTCAACTTTGTTCTAGAGCTCTAAAAAGTGGTTCCTCCAAGAAAGCTAGGGCAATCTTCTTCGTTCAAGGTAAGTAATATTTAAAGCCTCTTAATTATTGATGATTAACCTTTCTTAGTATAATGATATATTCCGTCGTTACGGGTAAACCATTCGTGTAAAGTTTTGGGTTAGAAAACTTTTGTGTTTTGGAGTTAGAAATTTTAGACTAGGCTAGTCTCGGATGGATTTTGAGCGAGGTATGGTATAGGGAAATCCAGGAAAGGATTGGGTAAAATATCTTATGATGAACTAGTTTTTTTGCTATCTAAGACATTAAGGAATTTGATGGACTTTTTGGAAGCAAATTCGGGTGAGTAGAACTCCTGATATCAAATTTGACGTGAAAGGGTTAGTTCAGAATGTCAGGTTTTGAAGTGTGTTGTAAAATGGTCCACTTTGGGAGATTTTTGGAGATTCTATTCCATGCTAACCGCTATAACGGTTGACACCGTGCTATATTTATGACTGTTGTAGTGGAGTAATTCTCACTATAGCAGAAGTCAAGGCAGTCAGCACCGCCATAGCAAGTGGGTTCCGCTACGGCGGCACCGCTGTAGTAGTGTAGAGACTGCTATAGCAGAGTAAGTCACTGTAAATGCAGAAATTTCCCCAAAAATGTTCACAAGTTGTCAAGAATGTTTTGGGGAAGGGCAGAGGCAAATTAGGCGATTTCAACTTGGATTTCCACCATTTTTCTTCCTAAAGGTAAGGATTTTACTTTCCTACTTCAGTACTTTGATTCCCAGGTATTAGAATCGATAAATGCAGTCTTAGGGGAAGGTTTGGTTTGACCTAAGAGGGTAGAACCCAGTGGAAAAGAAGATTCTAGGGTGTGGAATTCTTGGGTCTTGTTTATTGTTGTTCAATTATGATTTATTCACCATAATTTGCTTAATAAATCTATAAAAATGATAGTTTTATGCTAATTAATGGTGGGATTGCTCTGGGATGGGTGGAATGATCATGGTTTGGCCTAAGGATTAGAATTTGAGTATAATCTGGGTATTATTAGGCCATTTAGATTGATTATATTATATTTTTAAATCATTTTTAGACTAAGAACAAGAAAAATCTTTAGAGAACGGGAATGCTCTGGTCCAGTAGATATTTTAAGCTATTCGAGGTAGGTGGTGGTTATTGTTTTTCTAATTACAATATGTTTTCATGTAACAACTGCTTAGTATTGTATATGCATTGCATGGTTAGGGAATGGAATTATGAATGTCTAACTATCCAGTTGTCAATCATGTGAAATGAACCTGGTTTTGTTGCTTGTTAGTTTACAAGTGTGATTTTAATTATTTATTTGTTAATTGTTAGATTCTGTGTGACCTTTGATTGGCCTGGGTACCATGCCTGGTATGGGACACTTATTGATTGGCTCGGGTACCACACCTGGTATGGGATACATATCAATTAATGCAGGTACCACGCTTGGTATAGGTTTTATAATGGTTAGCTTGGGTACCACGCCTGGCACAGGCTTATTTATACTTGTTAATTGTGTTTTGTTGATGGTTCCATGAGTGGACCAGGTTAATCATTGAAACTGTGATTGTTGAATATTGGTCCATAAGAGGTCATGTAGTTTTACTTAAATGTGGAATTGGTCCTTGTGTAGACCAGAAATTGCATGTTGAACACTTAGGTGTTGTCCTAGGGATCCTTGGTTAGTCTGGGTTACTTGAAAGGGGAGGTCTTATTTGCATTTGTTATTGTTGTGGTGGTTGTTTGACCTATTTCATGTAGTTGGTAAGTTAGAAGAAAGACTATGAGTTTGGGATTATATTGCTGGCTTGTTTATAAATATTTGTCTTACTTTACTCAGCTTTGATTTATTGTTCATATGTTGTTTATGTGAGCTAGTCGATGATCCTACCAGTACATTGTGTCTTTGTGTACAGATATTGCACTTTCTTTCCTTTTGCGAGTACAAGACATATTTTGGCGGTTGCTACGCAACCTCAATTCTAGTCCCGACGTTTTCCGAATTCAAGGTTGAGCTTCTTATTCTAGGCTACCATGATTTCTTCTAGCATATTTCTAGTCCATTGTTTCGGACTTGGATTTCTTTATTTTTGGGGTCGCATCCCTGTTCTCTAGACATTAGTAGATGTTTTGGTACATGACTTTCAAATTCTAGGGGTAGTTTTTTGCAGGATCTTCTTTATTAGCATTTTTGTCTATGAGTGCTAGTTTAAATTAATGCAACTGGTTTTGATCTGTTAGTCTTACTAAGTGTTGATTGAGTCTTTTGGTTCGCTCATCCGGGGGTTATGGGTGGGTGCCACTCATGGTAGTTTGGGTCATGACAGAGATGGTATCAGATCCCTAGGTTTATTGATTTCGTCATACCAAAATAGGCCTAGTAGAGTCTTGCGTAAAGGTATGAAGACATCCCATACTTTTATTTTAGAGGCTATAGGACTTTAGTAAACTATCTCTTCTTTTTTCCTTTGTGATATAACTTGATTCCAATTGATATCTGGTGATACAAAGCGGTATCTAACTTTTTTCACTCTTTTGTCCGCAGATGGTTAACACCAGATGTAACAGAGTGAGAGCAGTAGTGTTAGTGGTGGAACTAGCAGCCAATGGGAGAGAAAGGGGCAGGGGCAGGGGTAGAGGAAGAGCAACACCCAACAGGGGTAGAGCTCAGGCAGCGGCAAGGCCAAGGGAGGCGACCCCTCCCCCACCCTAGGATCCTGTTTAAGAGGAGGTTGAGGTTGTACTTGAGATGGGCGCAGAACAGGAGGCAATGGCAGTGGCTAGAAATACATGCCTTCCCTCTATATCACCTAAGGTATTATAGCATGTGTGGGCTTTTCTGAGTGGGCTAGGAGGTACTTGAGCCACCCCTACTGGTATAACGAATCAGGTTCTGGGTACTAAACCATCTATTTCAGCGGCTCCTAGGATAGATGCGGCATCACGTATTGATATTTTCTTCCATATGATGCTAGGCCCTGTTATGATCGGGACTGAGGACGAGATGCTGACCAAATTCTTGAAACTGAAACCTCTAATGTTTCAGGGTACAGAGAACGAGGATGCCTTTGTGTTTATTTTGGACTGCTATGAGAGGCTGTATAAATTGGGCATTGTGCAGCAGCATAGGGTAGAATTTGTTACTTTTTAGCTTTAGGGTAATGCCAAGCAGTGGTGGAGAGCTCATGTAGAGTGCCAGCCATCAGCTTTGCCTTTGATGACTTAGACATAATTTCATGCTCTGTTCTTAGAGAAATATGTCCCTTGCACTTTGAGGGATCACAAGAAGAATGAGGTTCTGTCCCTTGAGCAAGTTAACATTTCTGTTTAAACCTATGAGGCTAAATTTCATTCCTTGTCACGTTATGCTACTCAATTTCTGGGTACTAAGGAGGAGAGGATTCGTCTGTATGTGAAGGGTCTGAATACTAAGTTATAGGTTTTATCTGTGCATATGACCCTAGCAGGGAAGAGTTTCAATGATATAACTGACTATGTGAAGAAACTTGAGAGGGTCAGGCAGGTTGGGCAGGCTAAGGTGTTAGCCAGGAAGTCCCAGAATGAAGGTAATTTCAGTGGTTCTTACTCCAGGGATCATAGTCAGCAAGTGTATTCTGCTCGTCCTATTCAGTTAGCCCTGCCAGCTTCTGCAGATGGTCTCCCAGGAGCCAGTCTGTAGTTTTAGCTCCTAGGGGCCAGGGGGCTTCTTATACTTCTACTAGCAGTCCTACTATTGACCGTGGATGCTTTTATTGTGGAGATCTAGGTCACTTCAAGAAAGAGTTCCCTCACTAGCAGGCAGGAAATCAGATTCAGCAGCAGACCAGGGTTGTGGTTCCGGCAGGTGGACGTGGCAATGGCAAGGGTCATCCACAGGGTGGGCAAGGTTATTTTCAGGGAGGCCGTGGAAAAGAGTGAATGGTGGCGCGGGCAGGGGAGTAGCATTTCTAGCTAGAGAGGTTGCTCATATTGATGACATGTCCCATTGTTATGCATTCACAGGGAAATCTGAGGCCGAAGCATCGGATAATGTGATAATAGGTATAATTCTACTTTGTGACCAGATGGCTTCTGTATTGTTTGACCCATGTTCTACTTATTTGTATGTGTCTATAAAATTTTCCTTGGGTCTGGATTTAGTTTGTGATGTCCTTGATTCCCTTTTTCATGTTTCCACCCTGATTGGGGAGTTTGTGGTAGTAACCCATATATATCGTACTTGTCATATGGTTTTTGTGGGTTTTCAGACTTGGGTAGATTTGGTTATTCTGGATATGCTAGATTTTGATGTCATTTTGGGTATGACTTGGCTATCTCCATACCATGGTGTATTGAACTATAATGCTAAGACAATGACTCTAGAGTTTTCGGGTAAGGATAGGCTAGAGTGGGAATATGTGTATAGGCCTAAGCCGGCGAAGATTATATCATTTGTTCAAGCAAGGAAGTTATTGGGGAAAGGTTGTTTGGCCTTCTTGTCTCATTTTTGAGATGTTAGTGTGGAGTCACTTTCAATTAAGTTAGTTTCAGTAGTTTTTGAGTTTCAGGAGGTGTTTATGGCGGATTTTCCTGGCATGCCTCCGAATAGAGACATTGACTTTTGTATAGATTTGGAGCTGGGAACTCACCCAATCTCTATTCCTCCTTATCGCATGGCTCCAAAAAAGTTGAGGAAACTTAAGACTCAGCTCCAGAAACTCCTAGATAAGGGATTTATTCATCCCAGTGCTTTACCTTGGGGTGCTCTAGTTTTGTTTGTGAAGAAGAAGGATGGTAGTATGAGGATGTGTATAGACTATAGGCAACTGAACAAGGTCACCATCAAAAATAAGTATCCCTGACCCCTTATAGTTTACCTTTTTGATCAGTTGCAGGGTTCTTTCGTGTTTTCAAAAATTGACTTGAGGTCAAGGTATCATCAGCTAAACATTAGGGTGGAGGATATACCTAAGATGGCATTCCAGAATCGGTATGGGAACTATGAGTTCCTGGTAATGTCGTTTGGGTTGACCAATGCGTTAAAGGCTTTCATGAGTTTGATGAATGGTATCTTTAAATCATTTCTGTATTCGTTCGTCATTATATTTATAGATGACATTTTGATTTACTCCAAGAGTAAGGAGGAGCATGCAGAACATTTTCACATTGTTCTGGGGATATTAAGGCACCAGAAATTGTATGCCAAGTTTTCAAAGTGTGAATTTTGGTTGTCTTCAGTTGCCTTCTTAGGGCATGTGGTTTCAGAAAAGGGGGTGATGGTGGATCCCCAAAAGATTGAGGCAGTTAAAAGTTGGGTCCGACCTAGCTCTGTGACTGAGGTTAGGAGTTTTGTGGGACTTGCAGGCTATTATCATAGGTTTGTCGAGAACTTTCCTTCCATTGCTACTCACTTAACAAGGTTGACTCAAAAGGAGGTACCTTTTGTGTGGTCTGACAAGTGTGAGGAGAGCTTCAAAAACTTAAGGCACTTTTGACTACAGCCCCCATCCTTTCATTGCTGGTTGAAGGTAAAGTATCATTATGTTTTGTGATGCTTTATATTTGGGTTTGGGTGTTGTGTTGATGCAGGACAGGAATGTTATAGCTTATTCTTCAAGGCAATTAAAGCCTCATGAGAAAAACTACCTTACCCACAATTTGGAGTTGGCAGCGGTAGTATTTGTTCTAAAGATTTGGAGACACTACCTTTATGGTGTCAAGTGTGAAGTGTTCACAGACCATTGCAGCCTGCAACATGTGTTTTCATAGAAAGATTTGAATCTGAGAAAAAAGAAGTGGATGGAACTATTAAAGGATTATGATGTGACCATCCAGTATCATCCGGGCAAGGCTAATCTGGTGGCAGACGCATTGAGCTGGAAAGCGATTAGCATGGGCAGTTTGGCTTGTTTAGGGGTATCCAAATGACCTTTGGTTAGGGAGATTTGGGCTCTAGAACCAAAATTCATGTAGTTGGGAATTTTTGAACAGGGTGGGGTGTTGGCCAGTATTGATGTTAAACCCACATTTTTGGTGGAAATCAAAACTAAGCAATTTTGGGATGCTCAGTTGAACAAGCTTCGAAATAAGGTGGTGCCCGGGGAGGCCTGGGATGCCACATTGGAAGATGGTGGGGTATTGTTCTTTAGGGGGTGGATTTGTGTCCCCCGTGTTGATGACTTGATATAGAATGTGTTGTTAGAAGCTCATGGTTCACGGTATTCAATTCATCCGAGAATAACCAAAATACACCGAGACTGAAAGAGACATTATTAGTGGCCTGGGATGAAGAGGGACATAGCTAACTATGTGTCTAAGTGTCAAAATTGTCAGCAGGTTAAGTATGAGCACCAAAGCCTTGCAGGATTACTTCAGTGGATGCCCATTCCCGAGTGGAAATGGGAAATGATAGCCATGGATTTTTTGGTGGGTCTTCCTAAGACCTTCAGAAAGTATGACTCCATTAGGGTCATCATCGAAAGGCTGACCAAGTCATCTCATTTCGTTCCGTTTAGGGTGGACTATAATTCACAGAATTTGACAAAGATTTATGTTAAGGAGATTGTGAGACTGCATGGGGTGCCCCTCTCCATAATCTCAGACAGAAGTACTCAGTTTACTTCCATGTTCTGGGGCAAGTTGCACGAAGAATTGGGCACCCAACTCACTTTCTGCACAACTATTCATCCTCAGACAGACGGTCAGTCAGAGAGGACGATTCAGGAGTTAGAGGACATGCTGAGAGCATGTGTGATTGATTTTGGGGGACATTGAGACAAGTTCCTACCGTTGTGTGAGTTCTCATACAACAACAACTATCACTCCAGTATTGACATGGCACCATTCGAGGCACTTTATGGAGGGGGATGTAGATAACCCATAGAGTGGTTTGAGGCAGGCGATGTGAAACCTTTGGGTGTGAACTTGGTGAGAGAAGCTCAAGAAAAGGTGAGGGGTATTCAAACCAAGTTGATAGCAGCCCAAAATTTGATACGCCCAAATTACACCTCTTTTTAAAAGCGTAAAGAGGTCGATGTTCAAATATAGAACCCAACAAAGGTTGGGGTAGATCCCACAGGGAATATGGTGGACGAGGGTTAACTATTTTTATTCATGATCTTATCCATTTATTTCCCTCGAAGGGGGGGCGTTAACTAAAAGTTGTATTCATAATTTAGATTCGAACAAGTAACAAAGTAACAGTTTCAAGTATTGTAATCAATGAGAGAAGAGACAAGGGTAGTGTTCCCCATGATATCATAACGTAGTAAGGCGTTGTACTTAGTAACCTAGTTTGGTGCTATGCATTCAAGATCGGTAAGTTGGGTTCTCCTAATCAGATGGTTACAAAAAAAGAAGAATGTCACCATGCAACTTCGTCAGTCTACGGGTGCTTGCTTTGCTAAACCTTACCAGTGATACCAGATTAGCTTTCCCCGTGAAGGTTCAAGCTAATTAGGTGAGGGTTGATAGCCTCAAATCTCCGTTTTGTAATACCCTTTCTTATTTTTTACCCCTTTGGTCAAGCAAGTATAAATAAGCCAAGTTATAATGTTCACAACCATTAAAAAGCAATCAAAATGAGAGAAAGAACAATACATGCATGAAGACCGTCCTAGGATTACCAAGTACTTTGCCTACTTTGTTAATCCTTCATGGTTCTCATAACCCTAGTTGTGGATTTAGCTACTCACGTTTGCAAGAAGACAATCAAATTTAGATGAAGAGATCATGATTATAACTTACAATAACTAGTAAAGAAAACCAGAATCTTGAATCTTCAAGAACACTTCAATAATCAAGAACAATAATCAAATTCTCAAAAATTGTGTTATGATGTCTCAATTATGCGTAAAGTATGTGAAACAATATGTAAAAATTGCATAACATCTGAAATAAAACCTAAGGGAATGTATTTATAGACAAAATAGAACAAATCCTAACCGAACTAGGAGAGCTAGACCGCAGAAGTTCTGACAGGCAGGCCCCACAGGCCGTTATGGGTGACAAGGGCATCGTGGGTGCCCGTCGGTATTTCTTTCAGTTTAGCTCCAACTCATCTGCCTCATTTTCATGGGATAGATGATGGACCATCATTATTTCCATGAGCGTTATAGGTAACTCATCAGCCAAATCATCTAAATTCCCAGTGGCTCTGTCCAATCCCGATGGGCATGTGTGACGTCCCATTGTGGCCCTCACGGGCTTAGTGGCAGGAAGCCATTCCTTGCTTCTAGCCTTTAGCTCCACTGATTCATCTCAACAGGGAATTGTGACATCCCATCATGGCTTTGATGCCTATCCCAAATTGGTCGTGGGATGGGGTTTTTGCTTCTAAAGCCTGTTGTCTCATTCTGACGTATCTTCCCACGGGCCGTGGTGGATCCCACGCCCGTTGGGCATTACTTTTAGCCCAAAAAATAGCAACTTTTCAGTCTTTTATCTTTTCAAAACTTTTCCCTACACATGTAGCAAACGAGCATTATATCTACCAACACAGACTTAAGGACTCCAAAAATCCTTTATTTTAAGCATCGAAAGTGTCATGAAATCTCGTCACATCAACACCCTCAACTTAGAATGTTTGCTTGTCCTCAAGAAACAACTGAAACATAAACTTAAATGACTTTTAAGTAAAAGAAACCTATTAACTACAACAACCAAGTGGTTTAAATCCTTTTAGTTCACAGAATCAGTACCCACTCCATGTCAGTTCAAAACCAGTGCATACATACAAGTTATCAAGACAACACAAGACGGATCCATGGATGACAACATGGTATTCATGAGCAAGATAGCATACATAGCAGACATTCATACCAATAAGCCAGCAATCACCATCTACTCTAATGCCCTTATAGCAAAGAAGTCCTGCTCACATAGAAGTTCATTTAATATACATGGACTGGGAATACGCTCACCATCGCAAAGAAGTTCAAGATCTACACGCACAATACCATAGGCTTCCCTTTATTTTCTATGCCTTGACTTTCATACAATCAGGTTAATATCACTATAGGTCTTTGTTAGGCTTGTAATGTAGGTTCAGGGACATGAATGGTTTATTTGGAAAATAGTGCCTATGCCCTCCTTAACACTACACTTACTTTTTATCCTCCACTTTTCAGACCACAATGTTCTCCTCCTTTATTCTTCTCTTTTGTTATCATTTCATTTTAATCAAGCATCGGGTGTGGCTTTTATTTCACTTTTTCTCTTTTCATTTTTCTTTTTCTTTTGTTTTTCTTTGTAGCACACAAATCACACCCGCTTTCTTCTTTTTAGAAACTAACCCGATCTTTTCATACCCTATTTTTCCTATCATACCCTTACAAAGCCATCCTCAACTTAGACGTTTAGCCTGAGTTGAGGTGCATAATGTCCAAGGAGCGACCAGGGACAAAATAGAGGTCTACAGGAGACATGGAAGGTTAACTGGCTAACAACAAAAGGGTCAGTTCAGGCTCAAAATTAGGGATCAAAAGGAATCATCTATCATTTGGTAGGCCATTTGGATTAAGTGGACTTCATTCAAAAAGGGTCTATGATAATTTCCTAACCAACCATTCTACAACCAATGCAAGACTAACCAGGAAAGTTCAAGATTGACACATACAACAAGAATGATACAAATGACTCACTCACACATGGCACAGAGTTCAGACTGACGATTAGCTAATTCTTGGTTCATGCATCAGCTTAATCTATTCATCACATTCATGCACATGATGTCACTCACAGATCCATTAACGTCACCCTTAACAAATTATTGCACAAAAATTTGGGAGGGGGTCTCCATTTTCACAAAATTTATCAACTAAGACCATAGGCTGCATTAAGTTCCTACTTTTCTTCTACAAACTCACATCCTATTCTTAACATGCTGGTTCAACAAAAATTAGAAATCCTTAGGAAAAGAACACAACAAGAAAACCCTAAGGACTCAGGTACTTCACAGGTACCCTTATGGGTTGCCTCTCATGTAGCGCTTGATTTAACGTCTCGGCACGACGCGAGTGTTTTGGCTGCTTACTTTGCCAAAACACTCTACAATAGCTATACAGGTGACCAAACTGCCCCTACCCTATCAAAAAAAGTTGTGCACTGTCCCCAATGCACTAAAAATAACTAAACAAGGGAGGAAAGGCATACCTGTGGAGCCTAAGCATGGTCATCCAGTGTAGCCGAGCCCAGTGGATTGGTGCCTATGTATTTCTCACTAATAAAGGCTTCCTAAATAGTCCTCTCAGCATAGATAGCTTTCTATGTAGCTACATCAACTATCACTCCCATAATAGGGTCTAAAGAAGTTTCCTCTGCGGTGCCTACAACACCACTTCCCGAACCACCCATACCAATAGCATCAATATGGATTTGTTGGGTGGATAGGGATTCTTTACGCACTCATGCTTCCTCTTTCTTTCTCCTCTTCTCAACTCTCTCCTCTTTATGCTTTAGAGATTCCTGGCTTAAAGGTGTATCCTCCTCACAGACTTTCTTATCTTTTCTTTACCTCTTTTTCTTAGGCTCGGAAGTACTAACCGGTCCTTCATCTTCCACAACAGCTCTTTGGCATAGCTTTGGATTTGCATAGTCCCATAAATTGATCATTGGAATAAGTGGCACCTGTGGAAGGACTAATGGAGCATGAGAATACATAGTGGTAGGTTGTACCTCCAACTCATCCACATCCACTTTAAGTGATGCTATTTGCTTTTTCATTTTTGTGAGCTCAGTATAATGGCGAAAGTACTCCTCAAGCTTAGGAAAGTCCTTCATCTTGAAGGAGTCTATCCTCCATTATTCTGCAATCGTGTGTTTTGTGTTCCCCTTGGCCATTATCTCTAGCCCGTAGTCAAATATCTTTTGTGACCCTTTCACATTCCACGTAGCTTTTTCTTGGAGTCGGACATCTTTCTATGGGAGGACTAGTGATATCATGGGAACTTTGGGAGTAGGCGGTGTATTATCCTTTTCAGGAGTGGTTCTCTCAGTGTCAGACTCATAACCAGCATCAGTAACTTTCCAGACCCTGACTGCAAACCATTTTAGAATCAGACTCAGAACTAGCATCAACAGCTTTGCCAGACCCTGATTGCAAATCATTTTCTGAACCAGACTCGATCTCCTTACCACTAGAAACCTGAATAGCCGACTCTTGTGATCCTTTTACCGATATAGAAGCAGCATCGCTCTCTTTATATGAACTACCTGATCTAGAAGATGACTCTTCCCCTTCTTTAGACGAGGGGGAAGTATGCTCTAATTCTTGCTCATGCTAAGGTACATCACCTCCCTCCTCTTCAGACTGGGAAGAAGATGATACCACCAGCTTTCTTTTTGTCAGCCAGACGAGGGGGAGGTTATCTGGGTCACTCTTCTCACTTTCCGAATCATATTGATCCTTCAGGCGAGTAGTAATAGCCTTTTCCTTTGATTTTTGGGCTCCCCCTCATCATAATGGAGTTGGTGGTACAATTTAGTACCTACATGTGAACGATATTAGTAACTCGAACCAAAAATGAAAAATAGAAAAAATTTACACTTACGAAAATTTTACAATTTTTATTCAACCTCCCACCGGCAGGAGAGGTCCGACGTCCCGTTGGAATGGGCGTCAAGGTGAGGCAGTGAAGATTTTTGGACATTTTGTCTTCCCATATTTGCTTACCACAGGCGTGAGAGGTCCGACGTCTCGTCAGGGTTGAATGTCGAAATGGTATAACAACCTTTTTAGGCTTTGTTCCTCTCCTATGCTCAACTCCAACGCCCGTCGAGCCCCAGATGCCCCATCAGTACAGCCCATGGGATCAAGATAGCACAACTTTTCTCTCTCTCTCTATTCAAAATCATTATACACCTTACCCAAACAACTAACATACATAATTCATGAACCACATATCTATACATCATTAATATATTCGACACAGCCCTAGTTCCTAATTGTTCTCAATTTACACGCAAAATGCATAATCGCTATGCAAAGTTCACAACTAGGGTTCGCTAAAACAATATGATTTTATAACATATGAACCCTTAGTTTCTTAAAAGCTCAAGGAAGAATTGAAATTATTTGAATGAGATGAACTTACTCATGATTATCAATATTAGCTTGAAAACTACTTGTGAATGCGCTTGAGAACTTTGCTTAGTGTGCTTTTGGTGATTGCTTATGTATATAGGTAAGTATGGGAGTGATTTACGATAGTGGGGAGGTGATCATGGATGAGAGATATGAGAAAAAGGAGAGAGTTTGAAGTGGAGGGAGTTTGGAGTGTTTGACCTCAATGAAATGAGGTCAATTACTCACAGGACGTAGGTAAAGGGGAAAGGCAAACAAGGTCGGGTCGGGTCGGCCTAATAAAAAAATTAAAAATTTGTTGACCTCTTGACTAACCTAGAAAATATTCTATCGTGATGCCTATGGGGCACGCGATATCCCATCATAATAGACTAACCAGGCATTGAACATTCCATTTCCTATGCCTATCGGGGTTGCGACATCCTGTTGTATCGAGACGTAGGAATAGGCCAGTGGCTTTTCCTTCACTTTCTTTGATTTACGCCCTTTTTTTCATGCCTGTCGAGGCTATGACAGCCTGTGGGAATGGGGCAGTGAACATTTCTTTGTTTCTTTTGGTTGCATGCCCATTTTCTACAAGAGTGGGACCTGCGATGGCCAGTTAGAGGTGCCCGTGGGATCCTCTTTTCTGCAGATCTTCAACCTCATCCACACCTATACACTTAAGCAAATGTTAGTTCATGGGTTGCCTCCCATGCAGCGCCTGATTTAACATCACGACAGCACGCATGTCACTTGACTACTCAGACTTATTTAAGTTTCTGTCATGGGTAGCGCCTGATTTAACATTGCAGCATGATGCAGGTTGCTTGGTTAATTAGCCTTCACCAAGTTCCCAAGCTTCTACAGTCTTTATCTCTTCAGCCTCTCCCAGATAGGCATTTACACGCTAACTATTTGCCTTGAACCTTTTTCTGTCTCAATTCTCAAGCTCTATAGCACTATGTTGGGAAACTTTCACCACTCAAAATTGCCCCATCCATTTAGACTTAAGCTTGCCTGGAAACAAGCACAACTTTGAGTTGTAGAGAAGAAGCAGCTCGCCCGACTGAAAATCTCTTTTCTCAATCTTTCGGTCATGGTACATCTTCATCTTCTCCTTAGACATTGAACTCTCATAAGATTAAGGCGGAATTCATCAAGTTTATTTAACCAGCCAAGCCACTGATAAGATACAGCACACCAGCCCAAGTTCAGCTTCTTAAGTGCTTACATGGCCTTATGCTCAAGATCCAACGAAAGATGACATGTTTTTCCAAACACAAGCTTATAACATGAAATGCCTATAGGAGTCTTGTAGGCTATCTAATATGCTCATAGGGAATCATCTAGCTTCCTAGACCAATCAATCATGTACACACTCACCGTCTTTTCAAGGATGGATTTAATCTCCCAGTTGGATACCTCTACTTGCCCACTCGTATGTGGATGGTAAGGTGTCACCACACTGTGCCTCACCCCATATTTCTCAAGTAGAGCCCTAAATAGCTTATTGCAAAAAATAAGACCCTCCATCACTGATGATAGCTTACGGTGTGCTGAATCTGCAGAAGATATTCTTTTCCAAGAATGTTGTGACACTCTTGGCTTCATTATTGGGAAGATCTACTACCTCCACCCATTTTGACATATAGTCCACAACAACCAGTATATACCTCATACCATTTGACATCACAAAAGGACCCATGAAATTGATCCTCCATATATCAAATAGTTCAATCACGAGGATAGGAGTGACAGGAAGCTCATGCTTTCTTGATATCCCTCCTTTTTGGCATTAACTACAGGCCCTAGCGTACTCATGAGAATATTTGTGGAGGGTCAACCAATAGTAGCCGCATTGAAAAATCTTGTGGGATGTCCGGGGGCCACAATAATGCCCCCCTACAGGAGAGGAATGGAAGGCCTCAAGTATATCCTCCATCTGAGATTCAGTTATGCATCTCCGAATCATGGTGTCACCACATACACGGAACAAGTATGGCTCTTCCCAGAAAAACTTCTTCACATCAGACATGAACTTCCTCCTTTGATGGACTGTCAAGTCCGGAGAAACTATGTCACTTGCCAAGTAGTTGGCAATGTCGTCATACCATGGGAATAAATCTTAAAAAGCAGCAAAAACTCGCTCATCTGGCAATGCATCATCAATTTCAAGCTCACCTTTCCATTGCAACATGGCCTCTCTTTAAGTCTGGACAGGTGATCAGCCACCTAATTTTCTGTGCCTTTGCGATCCTTGACTTCATAGTCAAATTCTTGCAACAGCAGCACCTAACGAATCAACCTAGGCTTAGCATCCTTTTTCTCCATAATATACCTAAGAGTTACATGGTCTGTATGAAAAATCACCTTGGTGCCAAGCAAGTATGATCTGAACTTTTCAAAAGCAAAAACCACAGCTAGCAGCTCTTGTTCGGTCACAGTGTAGTTCTTCTGGGCTGGGTTGAGTGCTTTGCTAGCATATTAAATCGGGTGTAGAATTTTCTCTCTTCACTGGACTAGGACTTCTCCTAGTGCTATTCCACTAGCATCACACATTACCTCAAACGGCTCGGACTAATCAGGCGCAATAATAATGGGGGATGAGATCAATTGCAATTTAAGGCACTTGAATTCCTTTAGACACGCTTTATCAAACACAAACTTCACATCTTTATCTAACAGTTTGCACAAGGTATGTGCAATCTTAGAGAAGTTCTTTATAAGCTTGCGATAAAATCTAGCGTGCCCTAAGAAACTTTGAATACCCTTTCCTGAAATTGGATGAGGTAGTTTTTCAATCACCTATACCTTACCCTTATCAACCTCAATCCCTTTCTTTGAAATCCAGTGGCCTAACACAATACCTTTCTTGACCATGAAATGGCACTTCTCTCAGTTCAGTACTAAGTTAAAGTCTTCACATCTTTGCAGCACACAACTCAGATGGGATAAACAATCATCAAATGAATCACCAAATACAGAGAAATCATCCATGAATACCTCAATAGTATCCTATACCATGTCGAAGAAGATCGACATCATACATCTCTAAAAGGTTGTAGGTGCATTAAATAATCAAAATGGCATCCTTTTAAAAGCAAACGTCCCATATGGACAAGTGAAAGTGGTTTTCTCTTGGTTTTTAGGAGAAATAAAAATCTGATTGTATCCTGAGTAACTATCAAGAAAACAATACCATCCTCTACCAGCAATACGATCTAACATATGATCCATGAATGGTATCAAAAAATGATCCTTCTCAGTCCATGAGTTCAGCTTTCTATAATCCATGCATACACGCCAACTTATGGCTGGTCTCATAGGAATCAACTCATTCTTAGCATTAGGAACCATAGTGATTCCTCCCTTTTTTAGCATACACTGAACCGGGCTCACCCACTTTCTGTCCATAATAGGGTAAAACATACATGTATCTAACCACTTTATAATCTCCTTCTTGACAACTTATTGCATAGGTTGATTCAACCTACATTGATGCTCAAAACTCGAAATAATATTTGGCTCAAGCTGAATTTTGTGCGTGCATATGCCTGGTGGAATACCAATAATGTCAGTAATAGACCACCCAATAGTCTTTTTAAACCTTTTTAGTACAGACACAAGTGCTTCAACTTTCCCCTCTCCTAAGTTAGCTGCAATAATCATAGGCAAAATGTTGTCAGCTCCTAAAAAAACATAACGCAAGTGTGATGGTAGTGCCTTGAGTTCCAAGACTGAAGGTTCCTCAATAGATGGTCTGGCTGGTGGGGTTACTCTATTCTTCAAGTCTAGATCAAGCTTATTTGGAGCATAAGAGTAGGAACCCATACCAGCAAGAGCTTCCACTATGTCCGCATATTCATCAATGTCATCCCCATCAAAGTTCATGATCACGGCTACAAGAGCTTCAACACCAAGTCTCTCCTCATCTGGCACTGACAACTATTCTTCATCCATAATATCAATGACTGAGACCACTCGTATATCATCATGGTGCTTTATAGATTGGCACAGGTTAAAAGTGACTTCCTCATCATTCAACCTAAATTTCGTCTGCCCTATCTCCAAGTCAACTAAAGCACGTCTGGTTGCAAGGAATGATCACCTCAAGATGATGAGGACCTCAAAATATACCTCACAGTATAGAATCATGAAGTACGCTTTAAATATAAAGGACTCTACTTTCACAAGCACATCATATAGGATACCTACAGGCCTCTTCACAGTGCGATCTGCCATAAATTGTCGTATTATCATTGGTGCAGGGGCTCCTAAGCCCAATTTTCTGAAAATTGCCAAAGGCATTAGATTAATGCTCCAACCCAAGTCACATAGCACCTTTGCAAAATAGAATGCCCCAATTGTGCACAAAATAGTGAAGGCTTAAGGATCTTCTTTTTTCTGAACAAGAGAACCGAAAGCTATTGCACTATAGTGATGCAAATTATTAGTAGGCTCAAAATGGACAGTTCTCTTCTTCGCCACCAAGTCCTTAATGAACTTTGCATAAGCAGGCATCTTCTATAGATCCTAAACCAATGGAATATTTATTGAAAGTTGCTTCAACATAGAGATGAATTTTCAAAACTTGCCATCTTCAGCCTTCTTGGCTAGCCTCTGAGGAAAAGAAGCAGGAGGTCAAGGCATAGGCTTTAAAAATTCAGTAACCTCTTTCTCCTTCCTCTTGATCTTATCTGGCTCTTTTACAACTTATCTTTCTTCATGTCCCTTTACCTTAGACTCAATAATAACTTCAACTTCATCATTTTCAGGCTAATTTGATCCTCAATAAGTATAGGGATCATAGGTTCAACGGTGTTCTTTCCACTTTGTTTAGTCACTGCCATGTAATGTCTATCATTCTTTGGTTTTTGAACTGTATTACTTGGAAGAGTACCCTTTTGACATTGATTTAGGCTGTAGACATTTGGTTCATCTGCATCTCAATCTGCTTTATGGCAACTGCATGTGACTCCACTTTCTAACTCATGCCTGAGATGTCAGCACACATCTCCTTCAAGTTCACATCAGTCGACTCAACCTTATGCAACACCTTGGCTATCATCTCTTTGACAGTTAGCTGCTCAGGTCCTGCTTCATGGTTACCAGGAGGGACATAACATAAACTTCTATCATTCTTGTAGCCATACCTCTTGTTCCAGTCACCATCTCTGGCTCTACCCCTACTCATGTCTCTATAGCCAGACCAGTTGTAGTTGTCATCTTTATCTCTGTTCTGACCTTGGTTTCCTTGGTCGTTGGCCTAGAAACCTGCCACTTGATCATTCAGATAATTTTCTTCTTTATCAAATTCATGCCCATCCTATTTTGGTGCTTTACCTTATTAACCTACAACATTCACCTTTTTTGCTCCATTATTCAGGATTTGTTATACAATGAGATATGTGGTTGTTGTTAACCTTGTGAAATCTTGCCTAATTTCCTTTAACTCTTGATAGTCTGTGTAAGTATTTTCCATGAACGCTTCATCAGTGACTATATCAACTACTGCCTTAGTGTTTGCATTCAGTTCCCTACAGAAAATCTCCATCAAATGATCCGCAGGGATCCTGTGATTCAGCACCTGTTTTAGCTTCTTATCGAACCTAGGCCATGTTTCTTATAGTGCCTCTGTGGGTAGTTTCTTGAAATTATAGATCTCTAACTTTAGCTGTAACATACTTGATGGAGGGAAGAACTGATAAGTTGGTATTCTACCTACTTATTTAACTTTTAATCTTATTATTTTGCTAGTATAAAGTGGATAAATAGTGCAATTGACACAGATTACTTCTATTTTGTAGGTCTTTGTGTTTTAGAAGAGTTCGGGAGGAATTCAGATTAAAACAAGTCACAAGGAAGCTGATCGGATAAGAAATTAACTGGCAGTGAAATATACCTATGCAAATGAGGCAACTCACACGCGAATGTGAAGGTCAGTTCCTGCAGAGCTCCATCAATGCACTAAAGTAACTGCGTACACGAAGGTCAACCAGACAAAGACATTTCACATACGCGATGTGCCTTCTGCGGATGCGAAGAAGGACGCATCAGCTATGGGGAAGATTTGGAAATGTCCATTTTTGGAAACTCCAATCCACATAAAAACACTTTCCAGCCATTTCGAGAAGCATCGTTGGCCATTCTCACAACTTTTGACAAGATTGGAGAGAAAGTTCATCACCCTACACCAAAGGAGTGAAGATTTGGATGATCTTTATTGTCAAATTCTTAAATTTCATTCTTCAACTCTTATTCTTAATTGCTAATATGTAGGTGTAATTGTTGAATTGCTATTTGGGTTTTGTATTAGAGATAATACTAAATTTGGAAATTTAATTCTTATCATGTGCTTTCTCTTGATTAATTATGTGGGTCTATTAAGTCTTTCATGCTTGAATCTTATAGTTGATGGTTGCAAACATTGACTTAAATTCTAACTGTGTTCTTTCTTGAAAGAGGAGTTCCTCAATTTGAGAAGGTTTAATAGTGGGGATTTGGGGTTTCCACTCTAGATCAAGGCTAGAGATAGTTTGGTTACTGAAAACTCCCATCTAAGAGTTGGGGTTAGAAATATCCCAACTCACCTAAGTTAACTTATTGGCTATTGCTCACTCGTGGTAATTTGAGAGAACCCATGAGGGTAGTTGCTTGATTGGTTGAAGGACGGTTGAGTATATCTTTAGCAAAGATTACCCATGTGTTAATTAGGTGAAAGTCTTGTGAATTAAATTCCCATTCCCAAGTCTCCCTGTTTCCCTTGCTTGGTGAAGGCAAGGTGAAATCCATTGATCAAATCTATCTTTTATTTGATTTTCTTTTATCCTTTGTTTTAGTTTAAAAACCCCCAATCATTATCTTTCCTTTTTGCTCTTTGTACTCTAAGAAGTTTCTTGAATTTTTTTATTATCTCAATCGCGATTATATTGTTCTCTGTGGAATTGACCCCGACTCTCATCGGGAATATAAATATGTATTCCTTAGCAATCGTCAATACCTCCATCTTGGAGAGTACGTTTGAGCGTTACCAAAAATAGCCACATTGTTGGGAAATAATTTGGCGTTGTACTTACTCTAGTTCAAATTTTGTGAATAGTTGCTTTTATTTTGTTTAGTTTCATTTTGTTATTTGATACCATGGCACCTCGGAATGCTAGAAATGCTGGTGGTTACACACCAGTTTATATTTCTAAATATTGTGTTTATTGTAGAGGACCCCACCTTGGGCGAAGGTGTAGAATTGGCCCTAGGAGAAAAAGGCATTCTACTTCTTGCTCCTATGATGGGCACAATTGCTATTTGTGTAGTGTTCGTGATGGACATTGGAGTGAATGCTCCAATGATGACCATCCTTCTCCCTCCTCTTGTGCTCTCCATGGTGTTAGTGGTGCTTGTGATCTTGCTCAAAATCATGCCTTGGCACATAATGTACAAAATACCCATGAAGAGAGAATGGTAACAATGCTCCAAACTCTCTTGGGCACGCAAGATAACTTGGAGGAAGGTGTGAAGTCCATAAAGCAAGGCTTCATGGACACAAGAGCTACGAAAGAAAAGGAGATCAATCATGCCACGCAATCCATTGAGGATTTATCTACTCTTCTTGATCAAATTGATGAAGAAAACCCTCCAAGCCCAACAAATGAACATGCCTCGAACATTAAGGCCAAGCAAATTCACTTTAGGGACGATGATGAAGACTTTCAAAATATGAAATCCCCCGAAAGTGAGTTTGTACTGGGAGTGCTTGAACTTAAACAAGAGGAGGACACACGGGATGATCACGAAATGTAGGTGTGGTGGCAACCAACTAATCCATACATGAATGATGATTCCAAAAGCAAACAAATGATACTACAGTCGCAATGCAAAGTTCAACGGTTCATCTTGAAAGCCTCTAGTTCATTCTAAAGTGAGGGTCTAGTAATGAGGCAAGTTTGAAGGTGGAGATGCCCAAATTTCACTCCAACCACTTTTCAACCTTAAGTTTTGTTGAATGGACGAAATTCGAAGTAATCAAGCTTTTGGAAGACCTTGGAAGGAGGATGGATCAAGGTTTATCCATTTTTAAGGTTGTCATGGATAGCAGGCAAAACAACCTTCCTCACTTGACGGCAAAAAAGTGCAAAATACGATATCAAGAAAATGGTCTTCTCATGTTCTCACATTTAACCCATAATTGTCACCAGAAGTTTGATTCAAAATTGGGTCGAAGGTTCACATTCTCCAAATGGAGATCCTAATAGTGACATATCTTGCACCTCACCGCGATGTTAAATTGTGTGCTTGATGGGAGAAAAAACATCATTGAAAAAATGCTTCTTTATGTTTTACTTCACTTTTTGTTTCTTTTTGATGTGTTAGGTGCCCAAAGGATTGAGAAAAGAACCCAAGTGTTTTTTAACACCAAAAATACCTATGAAA
Source organism: Jaltomata sinuosa (assembly GCA_003996215.1). Taxonomy (NCBI): domain Eukaryota; kingdom Viridiplantae; phylum Streptophyta; class Magnoliopsida; order Solanales; family Solanaceae; genus Jaltomata; species Jaltomata sinuosa. The sequence continues at coordinate 104,449 of QJPP01000554.1, forward strand.
AACGTGCATTTCGCACCTGGAAGAGTGCTCATCATATATGCCATCGCACGAGCAACTAATGAACTGGGTAAAAACATTCGTATGTGCGAAAGAGGTGCATTTTTCACCTCCCAAAGTGCCCATCATACCCAACTTCGCACATCGTAAATAGTAAGCTGGAGAAAATGTGAAAATCTGGCCCAACAAGCCTTTTTTACGTATGCAGTGGACCAGTTGTATTAGCAATGACCAGTACGTGCTAGAACGCCCACATACACGGTAGTTAGAGCAGTTCCAGGTACTTAAAATGCTTAAAAAGAAATCAGAGAGGCCCCAAACGTTTTCACTCTCAAAACAAAGGTGTTCTTCCTCCTTTGGCACAAAATAATTCCATCAATTCTTCCATCTGTTGTATCACAAATTACAACAACCCAGGTATGAACTCTGCCCCTCCTTGTACCTTGAAATGATTCCCCTTCTTTCTCATCTTGAGGTTGTAAGAATGGGATAAAGGCAAAAAAAAAAAAAAAATTGGGTTGAAACTCCTCTAGTTTGAAATCAATTTTCACTTATTCCTAATTGTTAAATTGATAGTGAAGTTGGTTAAGAGTATATGCTAGGTTTTGTGATTAAAATGTTGTGCTAGCATGATCCTAATGTGTGTAAAAAGCTTGAGCAAATTGTGCTTGTCAGGTGTTTGAGAAAATTCTTCAAAGAGGCAGTGATGTGGGTAATGACGATGACCTTCGCAAACGTGGTCACTTGGTTGCGTACGCAAAGAAGAAAATTTTCTGAAATAAAATATTTGCCTTAGCATTTTTGGTTTCTTAGCCGCGTACGTGAAAAAGGATACCTTGCGTTGATAAAAATAGTGGCTTCGCACAGGCCACCTCAGGAAAAAATATTCAACTATTTGTTTGGCCTAAGTACTTCATAATACATTGTTTTAAGAGTCCCCAAGAACTTTTAACATGTTAGTTTATTTTGTAGGTACTTTGATCCTAAAAATGGCCTCCAACGGTAGTGAAAATAAAGTTGAAAATGTTTTGGATGCAGAAATGAAGGAGAATTATGACCAGGACAGATTCTTATCGGTATCATGTGAGCGTCAGTATGACTAACTCTTATCCAAGCCCTTTGTTAGGGAAAAATGAATCAACATGGACAAAGTTGAGAGTAAGATGCCAGCATTCTATATGAGATTGGTGGAGCATGGGTGGATTTGCTTTGTTCCTCCACCTATTAAGGAAAATCATACAGTGGTCACAAAGTTCTATGTTAATGCGTCGACCATCAATTTCAAGGGTGCAATAGTCACCAGCGTTTGGGATGTCCAAGTGAGTTTCAACCTCGAGATCATTAGTGCAATGTACAACCTTTTGGATGCGGATAATGAGGTTTATATGGAAAAATCAAAGCAGAAGGGCACCAGTGGTTGGTTGACAAGTTGCTCGATGGAGTGACTCCAAGTTGTTTAGCTTTTCAAAAGGGGGTTGATTCACATGATTTCACTGCAGAAGCCAAGTCATGGCTTTCGATTATCTGTGCAAGGATCATACCATTCTCTCATGAGAATGATGTAATCCCTGACTGAGCTTTGATGATTGCAGCACTCATTGATGGGTTAGATATGAATGTTGGGCTCCATATTGTGGCTCATATGGAAGAGGTAGTTATGGGAAGGTCTAAGAGCATTTTCATCCCTTGATTGGTGACCCAGTTGTGCTATGATGCTGGGGTGTCGAAACTCCCTACTGATGTTGAGAAGAAGCCAGCGACCCTGATTCATCCCTTGTTGAAAAAGGCTCCAGAAGTAAAGCTTAAGAAGAGAGATTTTTGTAGCTTCTCCATCTTTCGGGCAGTTTCCCAAATCTTTTACTAAGCCTACCAATCCTTCCATGGTTGCATCCAGGTCATCTCACTATGTTGGACCACTATAGTCTGGGCCCTACATTATGCGCCATCTCTCTAGCCAGATTCAGGGAGTAGATACACATTTTCAGAAGTTGTAGCTCAGCTGGAGCCGACATACCAGCAGGCTCTGAGTCTCCACCATCCCTAGCCAAAGTGGCCACCGAGCAGAAGTTGATCAATGGGATGTTGAATGAAATGAACACCCAATTGGAGCACATGAGTCGTAGGCAAGGAAAGGTTGAAAAGTGATAAAGAATGTTTAGCAAGAATGAAAAGAAGAAAAGCAAGTTCTTGAACAAGATGATGGATAGATTGAAGTCTTTCTATGGATCGGGTACACCGGAGGATGATGAGGATAAGGATGAGGAGAGACTTTAGTTTCCCTCCTCCTCCAGTTCTGATTAAGCCATTTCAGGGAGCCCCCTCAAAATTATCTCTTATTTTGATGCATTGAGGACTGCCCTATCTTAGTTGGGGGTGGCTATCTAGCTTAGCTTACTTTATTACTGGATACTATTGTGCCTTTGTCGGGCTTTATTTGTTTGTTTGGATATCTTTATGCCCTTGTCGGGTGTGTTTTGTGGATTTATGCCCTTGTCGGGTTTTGGATTTGATGGTTTTGCTCTTTAGTTTCTTTAGTTTCTTTACTTTCTTTTGTAGTTAGTGTTTTGGATGTTTTGGAGCCAGGAGAAGTCTGAGTACCCGTTAGGCTAGAGAGAACTTGCCTGTGTATTGGGATAGTTTTGTTGATTAACCGTGAGTAGCCAGATCGATTTAGATAGACGAATTGGCCCAATGATAAACTGAGTGACGTCATTCTTAAGGGCAAATCATTATCATTTGATGTTTTGGTTGCGATTGACTTGTTTGGTACTAATGAAGTTAGTCTTGCATGCTAAGTGAAATAGGCATACCCATCCAAAAAAATTGGTGAATAGTGCATGGCAAAGAATGATGTTCTTGACAACTCCTTTGATCTTTTTGTGACTCTTAGCTCACTAGCGGTTATAATTGAAATTGAAGAATGTGACTCTATTTGTTCTTGTTTGGAGGTAAAAATTTGATCATTCTTGAATAATTCGCATGCCATGTGTGGTGAGATTCAGTGAATAATTCTTGTACTTGCTTGTGTCAACTAGAATTTGCTCGGTTAGTCTTTAATGCTAGTCTTGATTACACTTGGTTGGAGAAATGATCTTAGGCCTTCTTTGTGATTATTGAAGATTACTTAGCCTTAAAAGCCACCATTGCACTTAATTTGAATCATTAGTCACCCCTCTTGAGCCTGATACCTCATCTTGGGCAACCTCGGTACAAGCCTTGAACCATTTTGAAAATGAATCCCTCTCTTGAACCCGTCCCTCCTTGAACTCCACAAGTGTGAAATCGAGGCTAAAAGCCTAAGTTTGAGGTTTGATAAAAGGTACCTTAGAGGAGTGCTAAATGAGTTTATCTTGGTTTGTTGCCTAAAAATAATTGTCAAAATGAAGGAAGAATATGAAAAAGAAAGCAAAGAAGAAAGGAAGAGAGGAAAGGAAAGAAAGGGAATAAATCCTCCAAGGTGAATATAATGATAAAATTGAACCCCAATTGAAATGAGTGAAATGGTGTCTTGTATTGAATGAGAATGACAAGAAATGGACTTGGTTTCTAATTGAAAACTTTGTGTAGAGTTTGAGGAGGATGTAGTCACTTGAATCCAAATGAGTATCCTACCCTTAACTGAGCCTACATTACAAGATTAGAAAATCCCTTTGAGATCTCCGACTGAGTGGTTTTGAGCTAGCGGGGAAAGAAAATAAGGGCAAGCCTATGGTTGACACTTGTTGGTACTTGAAATTCCTTGTGAGTATGAGTGTTTGTGAATTTTTCCCTTGTATCATTTTTTGTGCATAATGTGTTGTGGGACATTCGTTCTTGTGAGGGCATGTGAATTAAGATAGATGGTGATGTTGATTAATTCCAAAAATGAGTCAAATGAGCACATTTTGGTAAACTAGTGGTTTGAGTCACTTCTTGAAAATTGGTTGTTGTCACTTGGTTGTTCTTGTAAGTTCAATTGAATTTTTGAATTATGTTTTGAATAGAAGAGAATTCTTAGATTAAGTTATCATGCAATTGACTAATCATTAGTACCAACCGAAGTCATGTTTGGTGCTTGAAATGGGTTTTCCTTGGGTTATGGTATTATCACTGCACTTGTGTTGTGTGCCTCTTGAGTTAGAATTTTTAGTTGCTTGAGGACAAGCAATAGTTCAAGTTTAGGGGTTTGATAAGTTGGTATTCTACTTATTTAACTTTTAATCTTAGGCTTTTGCTAGTATAAAGTGGATAAATAGTGCAATTTACACGGATTACTTCTATTTTTTAGGCCTCTGTGTTTTCGAAGAGTTCGGGAGGAATTTGGATGAAAACAAGTCAAAAGAAAGCTGATCGGAGAAGAAATTAACTGGCAGCGAAATATACCTATGTGAACGCGGCACCTCACACGCAAATGTGTAGGTCAGTTCCCACAGAGCTCCGAGAACGCACTGAAGTAACCGCATATGCGAAGGTCAACTAGACAAAGACAGTTCGCATACGCGATGTTCCTTCCACGTACACGAAGAAGGACGCATCAGCTGCGGGGCAGATTTGGAAATGTCCATTTTGGGAAACCCCAATCCAGATAAAAACACTTCCCATCCATTTTGGGAAGCATCTTTGGCCATTCTCACAACTTTTGGCAAGCTTGGAGAGCAAGTTCATCGCCCTACACCAAAGGAGTGAAGATTTGGATGATCTTTATTGTAAAATTCTTAAATTCCATTCTTCAACTCTTATTCTTCATTGCTAATTTGTAGGTGTAATTGTTGAATTGAGATTTGGGTTTTGTATTAGAGATAATACTAAATTATGATATTTAATTCTAATCTTGTGCTTTCTCTTGATTAATTATGTGGGTCTATCGAATCTTCCATGCTTGAATCTTATAGTTGATCGTTGCAAACATTGACTTAGCTTTCTAACTGTGTTCTTTATTGACAGAGGAGTTCCTCAATTAAGGAAGGTTTAATAGTGGGGATTTGGGGTTTCCACTCTAGATCAAGGCTAGAGATAGTTTGGTTACCGGAAACTCCCATCTAAGAGTTGGGGTTAGAAATAGCCCAACTCACCCAAGTTAACTTGTTGGCTATTGCTCACTCGTGGTGATTCGAGAGAAACCATGAGGGTAGTTTATTGATTGGTCGAAAGACGGTTGAGTATACCTTTAGCCAAGACTACCCATGTGTTAATTGGGTGCAAGTCTTGTGAATTACATTCCCATTCCCAAGTCTCTCTTATTGCCCTTGCTTGGTGAAGGCAAGGTGAAAGCCATTGATCAAATCTATCTTTTATTTGATTTTCTTTAATCCTTTGTTTTAGTTTAAAAAAAACCCTATCGTTATCTTTCCTTTTTTCTCTTTAAACTCCAATAAGTTGCTTGGATTATTTATTAGCTCAATTGTGATTACATTGTTCTCTATGGGATCGACCCTGACTCCCATCGGGAATATAAATGTATTTTTCTTAAGGATTGTCGATACCTCCATCTTGGAGAGTACGTTTGAGCATTATCAAAAACATAAAATAAAGTAATAAAGTAAGAAGGTGTAGACAATAGAGAGGACGATTAGGGATGTGTCTCAAATGATACTCGAACATGGGATAGGGTAAATTATTATTCATACAAATTCCTTCCAAACAACCTAGGTAACCTTGGTTTTAGGTATGGTTATTTATATCTCGATCAATAACCATATATTCAACAGCCTTAAGTCAAGCACTATTGATTAATCAATAAACAACCAAGCTATTGTTTATGGAGGTCATACTATTTCTAGCTTTAGACCCTTAAGTGGGTGATTCCATCAATTTGAGTTATTTCTACACTCAATCTAAATGGAAGTCCAAGTTCCTACTAGCGATTTTACATCCGAATATATGATCTCCTATTTCAAGCAAAACCATAACCAAGTAAGGAAATTCAACGTTTACAACCACCAATTTTAGAGTTAAAATATGGTGAAATCACTAGACCCATGTCAGATAAGTATTTATAAGAAAGAATTAACAACACCCACACTCATTTATGAAGTACCCATCATCAATACATCCTTAGATAAGAGGTTTAGCTACTCATTCTCAAGAAAATAGATATACCAAATGGGTAATTCAATTTTCCTTCCATTCAAGCTAACTTTCTCAATATCCAAGCTCAATTTGTACACAATTGGTGGTTCTGAGAAGTAGGAAGAAGGAATTGTGAGAAACCCTCTTCTTGTTCTTAGAAGGGAAAACTTGTTCACAAAGCTAAAAAGAATTTTAAAATTGAGTACTAGCTGAACTCTTTAGAATTGTGCCTAAATTTGGTATACAAACATTCCCAAGATGTCATATAATTTTGGACAAAAATGCCCTTCGAGTGGTGTGCGGTGTGATGTGCCATTCGCACGTCGTGATGTGCGCATCACACATCTTCTTCAGTGATTAGTGACTCAGGAAACTTGGGGAGCTCCATACGAAGGGGATGCGATTTGCACAAGGCATTGTGCGTGTCACACAGTGACCGCACCTCTTAACAGATTATTTAGTTGACTTATATCTTCATGCGGTGGAAGGTGTGGTCCGTACCAAGACATGTGTGTGCCGCACAAGGGCTGCATCTCTTAGAAGAATCTTCATCTTGTTTGCTCATTTCACATTTCACTCCTCTTGGCTCTTTTTGGGTTCATTTCCTTGTTTTCCATCTTTGATCATAAGTACCCGCATAGACATCAATAAAGGATTAAGAGAGATTGTATTTATTTCACTATTAGTCCTTATTTCCTAATTTTACTTTTTTTGTTGTTTTTGTTTTGATACAGGTAGCACATTTGTGCATGCCAAGTATAAGGAGTCAAGGCAATCCCTTTATCCCTTACGATCCGGAGCTCTCCAAAACGCTAAGAAATATGTCTAAAGATGGAGAGCATGAGACTCAAGAGTAGATTACAACTCGGTTACTAGCTGAAGCCAAGCAGAAGAAAAAGGAAGAAGCAACACGCTTAAAGGAAGGCGAAGATGTCCTTGCTGCCGAAGATGCTAAAATTGAAAAAGATCTTGCAGCTGAGCGAGAAAGGCAAGGAAGAGAACAGAGTGTCCGGGACTAGGCAGTACCTCGACATGCGCCATATAATAGGGGCCGACAGATGCAACAGCAAAGGCATGTCCCTCTGTATTATGATGTAGACGATTATGATGAGGAGGAATATGGCACCACTGGACCCATAGTGCTCCCACCACTGTCTGATGGGATGAAGTTTGATATCACTAGTGCCATGATCCCGCTGCTGAACCTGGAAGGACTTTATTCAGGGAAGCCCACAGAAGATGCAATCCTACATGTGAATAACTTTGTGAGCATTAGCAAATCGTACAACATGCAAGGAGTGGGGCAAGAGGCTATCAGGCTAAGGCTATTCCAATTCTCGTTGATTGATGAGGCAACTGCATGGCTTTCAGAACTGCCTGACAATTCCATATACACCTGGTATGAGCTGAAGAGTCAGTTCCTGGAGCGGTTCTTTCCACCATCGAGGATGTTGCAGCTGAAACAGTAGATTTACAACTTCAGATAGCTACATGAAGAATCACTATATGAGGCATGAGTAAGGTTCAAGAAGAAGTTGAGGCAAGTTCCGAGACACAAAATTCCTTCCAGGCATCTGATGGAGATATTCTATAAGGCCCTGAATGCAAATACTAAAGTTGTAGCTGATACTGTGACTGGTGGTGCATTTATGGAAAACACATATCCTGAAGCTACAGAGATGTTGGATAGTATTGCAAAGACAAATAGAGCATGGCATACGAGAGAGGTGGAAACGTCAACAAGTACTTATGCAGTCAACAACTCTGTGGATCCAAATGAAATAAAAGATATTAAGCAGACACAGGCTGAGACGAACACGACACTGGGGTTGCTGGCAAAGAAATTCCTGGCTGAGGGAGTAGAGAAAGTTAAAGCTGTAGGTTCTCAAGGTAAAGCACCAAGTTCATATGGTTACTCATCCAAAGAAGAAGTGAGTTATCTGAATGATCAAGGGACGGGCTTCCGGGCCTCTGGCCAAGTAAATCAAGGTCGAAACAGAGATAGGGATGACTACTACAATTAGGCCATTTATAGAGATAGATATAGAGATGGTGACTGGCAGAAGAAGGATGGGTACAAGAACGAGAGAAGTGGTCTCTACGTTCCGCCTGCAACTCGTGAAGAGCGGGCTGGACAACCCACCATGAGAGAGCTGATCAACAAAGTGTTCCAAAAAGTTGACTCCATAAATGCAAGTATGAAGGAGATAAAAGCTGAACTCTGAAGTATTAATCAGAAGGTGGAGTCCCACGCTTTCTCCATCAAGAAGCTTGAGACACAGATGCATCAGTTGTTAACCAATATAAATCCGCGCCAAAAGGGTACTCTCCCAAGTGACACCATTCAAAATCCAAAGAATGATCGACAGGTTATGGCGGTGACTATCAGAGCAAAAATAAGACTATTGATCCACCCTTGCCTATTGTTGTCGATGAGCCAGTTGAAGTTGAGAACGATGATGCTGAGACGGTAGCTGAGTCTGAAGAGAAAGATAGTGGTGAAGAGTCGTCTGAAAAATAGTCTTCTGAAAAGAAGGAGAAGGGAAAAGAAGTTGCACCAGTCCTGAAACCCATGTCACTGCCTCCTCCACCTAACCCCCAGAGGTTGAAGAAAAAGGTTGAGGATGGAAAATTCCATAGGTTCATCTCCATGCTGAAGCAACTGTCAATCAATCTCCGTTTGGTCAAAGCTTAGGAGCAAATGCCTGGCTACACAAAATTCATGAAGGATCTGGTTACGAGTAAGAGGACGGTTAGCTTTGAACCAGTAAATAACTTGCACCACTGCAGTACAATAGCATCCCGTTCGATGGTACATAAGAAGGAAGATCCTGGAGCCTTCACCATTTCGTGCACTATTGGAGCATTCTATTTTGCCAAAGCTTTGTGTGATTTCGGTGCTAGTATAAATTTGATGTTGCTTGCAGTTGATAATCAGTTGGGCTTGGGAGCCCTCTCTCCGACTATAATGCAGTTACTTATGGCAGATCGCACGGTGAAGAGGCCTGTAAGAATTCTGTATGATGTATTGGTAAAGGTTGACACATTTATCTTTCCTACAGATTTTGTTATTCTGGATTGTGAAGTTGACTTTGAGGTTCCCATCATCTTGGGGTGACCATTCTTGGCTACTGGGCGAGCTTTGGTTGACTTGGAAATGGGTTAGATGAAGTTTAGGCTAAATGATGAGGAGGTGACTTTTAATGTGTGCAAGTCGATGAAGAATCATGATGATATGAGAGTGGTGTCAGTTATTGATGTTGTTGATGAGGACCAGCTGGTTGTACCTATTGAGGAGAGACTTAGTGTCGAAGCCCTTCTAGCAGTCATTATGAATTTTAAAGGTGACGACATTGATGAGTATGATGAAATGGTTACAACACTTACAAGGTTGGGATATTACACTTATGCACCAAAGAAGCTGGACTTGGACCTGAAGAATAGGAAGATACCACCTGCTCGCCCATCTATTGAGGAGCCTCCAATCTTGGAGCTCAAAGCACTTCTAGCTTATCTTCGGTACGTATTCTTAGGAGATAATGAGACGTTGCCCGTAATCATTGCTGCATATTTATGTGAAGTGCAGGTTGAAGCTCTGGTTTCAGTATTGAGAATGTTTAAGAGATCTATTGGGTGGACCATCGCAGACATTATTGGGATTCCGTCTGGAATCTGCACTCACAAAATCCAGCTCGAGCCTGATTATGTTCAATCTATTGAGCATCAGCGTAAGTTGAATTAGCCTATGCAAGAAGTCATCAAGAAGGAGATAATAAAGTGGCTGGATGCAGGTGTGGTTTACCCAATTTCTAACAGCAAGTGGGTGAGCCCGGTTCAGTGTGTACCAAAGAAAGGAGGGATTACGGTGGTTCCTAATGCAAAGAATGAGCTGATTCTGATGAGGCCAGTCATAGGCTGGCGCATATGCATGGAATATAGAAAATTGAATGTGTGGACTAAGAAAGAGCATTTTCCAATGTCGTTCATGGATCAGATGCTAGATCATCTTGCAGGTAGAGGTTGGTACTGTTTTCTTGACGAGTATTCAGGTTACAATCAAATCTCTATTGCCCCCAAAGACCAAGAGAAGACCACTTTCACTTGTCCGTATGGGATTTTTGCATTCAAAAGGATGTCTTTCAGTCTTTGCAATGCGCCAGCAACTTTTCAGTGGTGTATGATGCCCATCTTCTCAGACATGGTGGAAGACACTATAGAGGTATTTATGGATGACTTTTCAGTGGTAGGTGACTCTTTTAAAGATTGTCTGGATCATCTAGGTTGTGTATTGAAATGATGTGAAGAGTGCAACCTAGTGCTGAATTGGGAAAAGTGTCACTTTATGGTCAAACAGGGCATAGTGCTTGGTCACCGGATTTCGAAGAAGGGTATAGAGGTTGATAGAGCGAAAATTGAGGTGATCGAAAAATTGCCTCCACCAGTTTCTGTGAAGGGAATGGGCGTTAGAAGGCTCCCAGGTAAGTATCCTAAATTTTTCTAACTGTTAAAAAGGGAGTGACTGCCTCACTCTGACGACCTATATGACGCGGCGTCGGGACCTCGACGGGCGTCAGAATGGGCGTCGCTCCCCACATGCTAAATATACACCGATGATCATGTAAAAACAACCAGTGATAGGACATCGCTAGTCCTATGGGCATCGCCTAGCCCGTCGTCTTGGTCGGTCAATAGGGGGTCAACGTTAATTATAAATATCTCTTTTCGGGTTGACCCGACCCGACCCGGAATTGTCTTTCTCTTTTCCCACCTCTAATATTGTTTTGAACTTATTTTTTGAGGTTAAATTAATTCCCTCATCACTCCTCTCTCTCTCAAACTCTCTTGCTCTCTAAAATTCATGACCCTACCACCCTACAGCACCACCGATCCTCTTCACAATCACTCTATTGATCAAGCTTGTTGCAAGAAACTTTTGAAACAAACAGAGTAAGTTCTTTTTCTTCCTTGTAGTTGGTTTTCAATAGATAACATAGGGTTTTGTGTGGGTTGAAATTTTGGCCATTATGGTTACAAAATCCTAAACCTAAGAAATTGTGCTTGATGATGGGATAAATGAATGACGTTGTGTTGGAAAGTTAAGGTTTGGTAGTAGTTGTGTTTTATGAATGCTACATGTTTTGGGTGTTTTAATGGTTGTGTGTTTGGTGATAAATTGCTATGTATGATAGAATTAAGGAAAGAGAGAAAAAATTGCACTGACTGGATCCTACGGGCCTTCACACGGGACGTCGGACCTCTCACGCCCGTGGCAGGAGCCCGTAGGAGGACTGATGTCCTTAAAAACTCCACTGCCTCAAATCGACGCCTGGTCTCACGGGACGTTGGACCTCCCACGCTCATGGCACAGGATTGTGGGAGGTGGGATTTCGCCTGAAAATTCACTGGTTCATTCCGACGCCCGAGGCCACGGGACGTCGGCCCTCCCACGCCCATGGGAGGTGACTTTTATGAAAAAAATAATTAAGTGTTAAATTTTTCTGTGTTTGCATTTTTGTCCCCGATCTCTAACGATGGTTCCTTGCAGGTAGTAAATGGATCCAAAGACACAACTAAGGCAAGGGGGACCCACAAGGCCAAAGATTCCTCATGACCATCTCGGCTAAAGGATTACCCTATTGATTTTGAAGCCGAGAAAAGTGATTTTGATGATGCCCCCTTATCCGGTATGTACGAAGGAAGCTGGTGGTATCCTCCTCTCATTCTGAAGAGGAGGGAACCAAATCACTCAAGGACAAGCAAGCATCTTCCTCCGGGTCCTCAGAATCTGGGACTGAAAGTGAGGAGGCACCTACAGGAAAGGAATTGGCCACTCAAGTTTCTAGTGGCACCGGAGGAGAATTAGGAAATGAAGACGGCTTCGTCCTAGAGCATAGTTTAGAAAAGGGTAAAGGGGGTAATGCTGACTCAGACGCCGAGACAACTACACAAGAGAAGAGCACCTCATCACCCTATGGAGCAGGAACTGTGTTGGGTCATGCCCGTGAGACTGAGAGATGTGTTGTTAAAGGGTCAAAGTCCATCTATGATTACGGCCTTGAAGTGACTGGAAGAGGCCATCTGAGGAGGCCCATTGCTGAAGAGTGGAAAATTGATCCTTTCAAGCTGAACTAATTCCCCAAGTTGGATGCGTACTTCAGACACTACAAACTGGAATGGACTACCAAGCCCCTCCCTGATTACCAACCAGCTCTCGTGAGAGAGTTCTATGCTAATAATCAGGCTATACAAGAAGGGTTGCGCAAGAGAGTACAAAAGATCACAGAATTTCTCACTCTCGAGAGCGTTCCAGTTAGGGGAATCCCCATCAACATCTCAACAGAAAGAATAAACAGATTCTTACTTTGGCCGGGCTATGAGGCACCCACAGACCTAGTTGATTATGAGTACCGGGTAAAGCTTGAAGAGAAAAGGACTCAATGGTTGGCTAAGCGCCTAACTATTACCGGAACACCACTATGGCTTGAACAAGACAAACTGGTTATTCCGAAGGACTTCTTATGTTTCGAAGTTAAATTTTGGTAGGCTATTGTACAACTCAGATTGATGCCGACCAGTGCAGACAACCAGCTAACTTTAGAGAGAGTTATTCTAGTGGCCGCCCTCGTGTCCAAACATAATTTGAATTTTGAGCAGATCATAGCTGAGGAGATCAGAGACAGAGTGACCAAGCCTGGTTCCTCCTATCCATTCCCTTGTTTGATCACGGAGCTATGTGAGGAGGCTCAGGTACCCAGGTATGCTGGGATAGATCAGCATGTCCGAGCTACTAGGACCCACCATCCAGAGAGGTCCAAAGATGAGACTAGGGTGCTTGGTTTGACTAGAACTATGGAGCCATTGGCTCTAACTCTTGAGGAGCATGTCTCGACACCGGGTGTGACAGCGTCCCCCACTACTAGACCTACCCCACAGGGTAGTCATTAAGAGCAAAATGTTGCTGGTCCATCCACCTCGGTAGCTGAGTCAGGCTCTTCTACCATACCTTTTGACACAGATACTAATGCCATATTTTCCTTTCACTCGGTGAACTTCGCAAACACTGTCCAGCGTACACTTGATCTTAGAAAGCAAAAGAATGTGTTCTCTCTACAGTTTCAGCCGATTGTGAATGCCTCCATCCAAACGGCCATACCACCATTCCTCACTATCAATGCCCCGATAGATGCTTTGCAGGACAGGGTAGATGAGAGCTTAAATGAGATGGGTGCGCTTGAATTGGAAGGCATGAAAAATGAAATTGTAGAGTTGAGGGCCGATGTCGACAAATTGAAGAATCCTCCACCAAACCAAGCCAGAGCACCGATTGTATTGCCACAGGTCACAGAGGATCCCACGCTCAATCTTTAGGATTTCATGGATCCCGAGCTCTGTATAGCACATTTAGGCTTAGCTGCGGAGAAGGAGCCCGAGAGAGTTGATGAACCCCCTCCCGCGCCTGCCACACACAAAAGGAAAAGGAAAAAGAAAAGTAAGGATAAGCAGGTTTACGAGGGTGATGCTCTGCTTAGCCCAAAGTTTCTATAGAAAAAATTGGACAGAGCCGAGAAGAGGGCAAAAAAAGCAGAGGACAGGGTAGCCAGAGCATCCTTGGGGGAGCACCAGAATGAGATAGACGGCAGAGGCCGAGGTGGGTCAGCTAGTGGTGTTGCTGGCTAGACATATATCCCTTCTTTAGACCCCATTGTGGGAGAGGTTACTGCTGAAGTTACTCGGGCAGCTGTTACTATTGATGAGAGGTCTGCGGAGGCAGCTTCTATTGATAAAAGTACTAGGGTCACCATTCCTGAGGGCCCAAATGATGTGACACCCGATACTAGCGCTTAGGCACCACAAGTATGTTCTCACCCCAGTTTGTTTTATATTTTTGTGCATTGAGGGCAATGCCCTTTTTGTTTTTGGTGGGGTAGGGGAAGTACTGGGTAAGTTGGGTTTTGATGGGTTCTTTGCAAATTCTGAGTAGCTAAGAGACCTGGGTCATGCCCGGACGTTAAATCAGGCGTTTCATGGGAGGTAACCCATGAGGGTACTCACAAGGTACCCGACTCCTTAGGGTTTTCTTGCCTGTGTTCTTTCCCTAAGGATTTTAATTTCTGTTGACCTGGCACGTTTAGGATAAGTTGTATATAGTAAAAGAATAAAAGGAGCTAGTGTATTCTATGATGTGATTTTTGAACTGAATTTGAATTAAAAAAATAAAAAATAAAAATGGAGACCCCCTCCAAATTTTTGAGTGTTATATTAGTATCGGGTTTTGATAGACTAACCATTGTGGATCCTTGCATGACATTGTGTTTATCAATTTGATGATTGGCTGAAGCTAGAGTACAAACCTAATAGGTAGCATGTGACTGTCGACTCTCTGCCATGTGTTTGTGAGCTAAATTTGTTGGGTTCTTGCTTTGTGTGCCAATCTAGAACTTGCCCAGTTAGTCGTGCCAAAGTTTAGAGTAGTTGGTTAGGAAAGGATCCCTAGGTTATTCCAACCTTTCCCCAAATTTCATCCTAGCAATTCTACCGCATAGGAAATGTAATACAAAGGTTGGGGAACAAAAACCTTACCTTAGGGAAGAATTTCGACGGTAAAAAGAAGAAAAATGCCTGGAATCGCCTAGCCCTTCTCCCAAACTAAAGTTGGGAAAAACTGAATATTTTGGGTACTGTTTCTGCATTAAAATCCTGTCAGCCCACTATAGAGGTCCCCGCTTCGCTATAGCGGTCCTTCTATAGTGGACGACTTCCGCTATAGCGGTCTTAAGTGGGGTTGACCGCCCTTGACCACCACTATAGCAGTATTTTTCACTGCTATAGCGGAGGTCGCTATGGTGGACCGTTGCACTTTTCATGGAGAGAATGTGCAAAAATCTCCCAATTTTGGTTATTTTACAACACACTTGCTTTCCCTAATGACCCGAAATAACCCCTTCACGTCAAACGCGATTCCGGGAGTTATACTTACCCAAATTCGATTCCTAAAAGTCCCCCGGACTCCTTTATGTCTTGGCTACATGGAGAACTAGTTCAAAACAAGACACATAGAACAATCCTTACCTAGATTTCCCTAGACTCTACTTCACTCCAAAACTGGCCGAGGCTAGCCTAGCCCAGAATTTCAAACTCCCAAACTCGGAGTTTTCTAACTCTAAAACTTGGCACAATTGGACTACCCATAATGATGGACCCAATCTTTACAATAGATACCAATTTACCAATCGTTCATCCCCGAATGATCAAACCCGAAATTACAGAATAAAAAGAGGAAAGTGTAGTACTTGTATCCTCAAACAGTTGAGGGTACTTGTTCCACATGTTTTTCTTGATTTTCCAAGTGGCTTCCGCAACCAGATGATGCTTCCACTGAACCTTCACCATATCAATCACATTTGTCCTCAACCTCCGGACATCCCGAGCAAGAATCAAAATTGGTTCCATTTTATAACGAAGACCCTTATCGAAAAGTACCTCATCCCACTTGATGATGTAATCCCCATCCCTATGGTATCGCTTAAGCATGGATACATGGAATACCGGATAGACGCCCGACAAACTAGGTGGCAGTGCTAGCTTATAAGCAACTGGCCCCATAATTTCAAGAACTTCAAATGGACAGATGAACTGAGGGATAAGCTTGCCCTTCTTACCAAACCGCATAATCCCTTTCATTGGTGACACCTTTAACAATACATGTTCACCAGCCTAAAAGTCTATGTCCCAAACCTTGCGATCTGCATACTCCTTCTGCCTGCTTTGAGCAGCCAATAACTTGGTTTATATGCCCCTTACCTTTTCCTGTGCTTCCTTCACTAAGTCTACGCCCAGAGGCTTTACATCGCCTTCCTCAAACCACCCAACCGGTGATCTGTAAATCCTCCCATACAGTGCCTCAAACGGTGCTATATAAATATTGGAGTGGTACCTATTATTGTATGAGAATTCGCACAATGGTAGAAATTGATCCCAATGACCCTCGAAGTCCATCACACATGCTCTCAACATGTCCTCCAATACCTGGATCGTCCTTTCTGATGGACCATCAGTCTGAGGATGGAAGGCTATGCTAAAAGTGAGTTGTGTACCCAACTCTTCATGTAACCTGCCCCAACACTTAGAAGTAAACTGCATACCCCTATCTGAAATGATGGACAGTGGTACCCCATGCAGTCTCACAATCTCTTTCACGTAGATCTTAGCCAATTGCTGCGAATTATAATCTACCCTGACCAGAATAAAATGAGCGGACTTGGTCAGCCTGTCAACAATAACCCAAATTGAGTCATACTTCCCCAATGTCTTGGGAAGACCTACCACGAAATCCATGGCTATCCTTTCCCACTTCCACTCTGGAATTGGTATTCTCTGAAGTAGTCCTACAGGTCTCTAATGTTCGTACTTTACCTGCTGGCAGTTCTGACATTTGGACAAAAAATCCACTATGTCCCTTTTCATCCCAGGCCACCAGTAACGCTGCCTCAAGTTCCTGTACATTTTGGTCACACCCGGATGAATTGAGTACCACAAACCATAGGCTTCGGCCAAGATTCTCTGAATTTTATCATCAACCAGAGTAACACAAATCCTCTCACTGAAAAGAAACACTCCACCCGAGTCTAACATGACGTCTCTAGACTCCCCGGATATTACCTTACCTCATAACTTACCCAACTTCGGATCCTGAAACTGTTTTGCCTTTATTTCCTCTATGAAGGGGCCTTGACCTCAATGCTGGCCAAAAACCCACCTTGATCTGAAACACCCAAGTGCATGAACTTGGCCTCCAAAGCCCGAATTTCCTTAGCTAATGGTCGTTTGGACGCCCCCAAACAAGCCAAGCTACCCATGCTAATAGTTTTCCGGCTTATTGCGTCTGCCACCATATTAGCCTTACCCGGATGGTACTGAATGGTCACATCATAATCCTTCAATAACTCCATCTACCTCTTCTGACTCAGATTCAAATCCATATGAGTGAAAACATGCTGCAGACTGTGATGATCTGTGAATACCTCACACTTGACACCATAAAGGTAGTGTCTCCAGATTTTTAATGCAAAAACCACCGCTGCCAACTCTAAATCGTGAGTCGGGTAATTCCTCTCATGCACCTTCAACTGCCTGGATGCATAGGCTATAACATTCCTATCCTACATCAATACAACACCCAAACCATAATGTGAAGCATCACAGTAAACAACAAAATTTTTACCTTCAACCAGGAAGGACAAAATAGGGGCTATGGTCAAAAGTGTCTTGAGCTTTTGGAATCTCTCCTCGCACTTGTCAGACAACACAAACGGTACCTCCTTCTGTGTCAACCTAGTCAGGTGGGTAGAAATAGAAGCAAAATTCTTAACAAACTTCCGATAGTACCCCGGTAGCCCAACAAAACTCCTCACCTCGGTTACAGAGCTAGGCTGAACCTAACTCTTGACTGCCTCAATTTTCTGGGGATCCACCATCACCCCCTTTTCTGACACTACATGCCCCAAGAATGCCACAGAAGTCAACCAAAACTCACACTTAGTGAATTTTTCATAAATCTTTTGGTGCCTCAAGATATCCAGCACAATACGAAGATGATTAGCATGCTCCTCCCTACTCTTAGAGTAGATCAAAATATCATCGATGAACACGATAATCAAGGAATCCAAGTAGGACTTAAACACCCCATTGATCAAACTCATGAATGCTGCCAGCGCATTGGTCAAACCAAACGACATTACTAGAAACTCGTAATGCCCATACCAAGTCTGAAAAATAGTTTTCGGAATGTCCTCTGGCCTAATCTTTAACTGATGGTACCCCAACCTCAAGTCAATTTTCAAAAATACCGATGCACCCTGAAGCTGGTCAAACAAATTATCTATACGGGGTAGAGGGTACTTATTCCAGATGGTCACCTTGTTCAACTGTCTATAATCTATGCACATCCTCATACTACCATCCTTCTTCTTTACAAATAAAATTGAACACCCCAAGGCGAAGCACTGGGATGTATGAATCCCTTATCTAGTAGTTCCTGTAGCTAAGTCGTAAGTTCCCTTAACTCTGCCAAAGCCATACGATACGGAGGAATGGAAATGGGACGAGTTCCTGGCTCCAAATCAATACAAAAATCTATATCCCTATCCGGAGGCATACCAGGCAAGTCCGCTGGAAACACCTCTAAAAATTCAGAAACCACTGGAACTGACTCAATAGGTGGGGACTCCACACTATCATCCCGGAGATTAGCCAAAAAGGCTAGTCACACCCTCCCCACTAGCTTCCTAGCCCGGACAAATGATATTATATTAACTGGCTTAAGCCTGTACACACCTTCTCACTCTAGTTTGTCCTTATCCGGAATCTCTAGAGCCACAGTCTTGGTGTTATAGTTCAACACAACATGATAAAGAGATAGCCAGGTCATACCCAAGATAATATCAAAATCAGCCATATCCAGAATTACCAAGTCTACCCAAGTATGTAACCCGACAAACACAACAGAACAGTCATGATTTACACGAGTCACAACCACAGACTCTCCAACTGGGGTAGAAACATAGATAGGGGAATCAAGGATATCGCAAGTCAAACCCATCCCCAAACCAAAACTCACACACACATAAGAACACGCAGAGCCTGGGTCAAATAATACCGAAGCCATTTTATCACAGACAAGAATAGTACCTGTGATCACTGCATCTGAGGCTTCTGCCTCGGTTCTCCCTGGAAAAGCATAACAATGAGCCCGATTATCAATCCGGGAAACTTCCCAGGCTGGTTGCGCCGCACCCCTGCCTGTTCCACCGTTCCCTCGGTCTCCCCAGCCTCTCTGGAAATTACCTCACCCACCCTGTTGATGACCCCTAGCATTACTACCTTTTCCTACCGGAACCACTGCTCTAGTCTGCTACTAACCCTGATTACCTGTCTCCCTATGTTGACACTCCCTCTTAAAGTGGCCCAGCTTACCATAATGGATGCAACCACGGTCAAGAGCAGGTCTGCTAGCTGATGTATACGACACTCCCTGGCCTCTAGTAGCTGAAGACTGAACTCCCTGACGACCACTTGTAGTAGCTGGAAGAGCTGACTGAATAGGACGGGCCGGATAAACCTACCGATGCTGGCCTCTAGAGTATGAACCACCATAGTTTCCCTCATTCGGGGGCTTATTGTCTAAAGCCTTAGCCTGCCCCGCTTGCCTAACTCCCTCAATCTTCTTCACATAATCCACCACATCATTAAAGCCCTTTCCTGAAGAAGTTATATGCACTGACAGTACCTGCAGTTCACTATTCAGACCCTTGACGAACAACCGGACTCGTTCCTCCTCGGAACCCAACATATGTGTAGCAAAATGAGATAACGCATGGAACTTAGCCTCATAAGCCGAGATCGACATGCTACCCTGCTCCAGGTTTAGTAACTCATCTTTCTTCCGGTCCCTCAAAGTACAAGGAATGTACTTCTCTAGAAACAACGCGTGGAATTGCTCCCAAGTCAGTGGAGGTAGAATAGAAGACCGACACTCAACATGAGACTTCCACCACTGCTTGGCATCACCCTAAAACTGAAAAGTGACAAACTCAACCCCATGCTGACGTACAATACCCAACTTATGCAACCTCTCATGGCAATCCAGTATGAACTCATAGGCATCCTCCTTGTCTGTACCCTGAAACATCGAAGGTTTCACCTTAAGGAACTTAGTCAACATCTCATGCTCATTACCTGTCATCATTGGGCCTAGCATTAGCCTGAGGAGATCATTTGTGCCCAAAGTTGTGTCCATCCAAGATGTAGTAGTAACCGCTGGCTGATTGTACAAGGCCTGATTTGCATAAGCTGCGGGTATGGCTCCAGCACCAACCAACCCACTCAAAATATCTCCGGCTACTTAAAAGCTTATGGTGTCAGAGTAGGAAGGCCTGCACCCCCAACTGGTGCCGTCTCCGCTTGAGCCCTTCCATCCTCTACAACCACTTCTTCTACGTCCTCAACCATATGATCCTGAGGTGGGGGAGGGGTTACCTCATGTGCAGTAGTAGCTCGAGCTCCACCCCTGGCGGGTGTGGCTCCAGCTCGTCCCCTGCCCCTTCCCCTACCTCTGCCATGAACTGTCGGGCCCGCCGCTGGGACATCTAGCCTTGTTCCATTGTTCCTTGTAGTAACCATATGCGAACAGAAGAGTGAATGAGGTTAGATACCAATTTGTATCACCAGACACCAATTGGAATTGAGTTATAACACGAAGGAAAGCAGGAAGAGATAGTTTTTCCTAAAGCCCCATAGCCTCTCGAAGAAAAGTACGGATGTCTCCGCACCATTCCGCAAGACTCTACTAGACATGTTTGGTACTACGAGATCAACAAACCTAAGCTCTGATACCATCTTTGTCATGACCCAACCCATCGTGAGTGGCACCCACCTAACCCCCGGATGAACAAACCAATAAAGTTCAACCCTTTCCTAGATTATTAGCCTAAAACCAGCAAGCAAAAAGTAAACTAGCAATCAAACAAATCAAAAACTAATCATAATAATTAATTTGCAGAAAATCCTACCTAGGAACTGAAAGTCATCGTACCAAACATCAATACCAAATATCTAGAATATGGGGATGCAACCACAAAGGATAAAATGAAATAGTTTTAAGTCCGAAACAAATGTACTGAAACTCTAAATATAACCAAAGGGTAGCTCGAATCAAGTATCTCACCCTTGAAAGTCAGAATTGCCGGTGCTAAAGATGAGGTCGCGTCTCAGCCGCTGGAAAATTTTCTGTACTTACCAAAAGAAAAACAAGTGCAGTATCAGTACACCACCACTGTGTACTGGTAGGATCATCAGCCAGTTTTCAAGTAAACAGTATATACATAGTACAACAAATTCAAGTAAATATATGGAAAACATGCAACAAGTCAACAGGTCCTAGACTACAGTCTCCACCTACCTTGTTTCTGCATGAAGTCCATCTCTTACAGTTCTATACCACAAACATGTACCAATAACCATACCTTTCCGTCTAGCCCAGACCCACCATGGAATCCCCTCTAGACGATTACCCAAAAGTAATGATCAACCCGGCCTAAACCAACACCAACACAACAGTTATACAACAGTTCCCAGCCACTCAAGGACTACCAAATAATAGCACCTTTCAATAAAGAACCCAGTCCACTCACAGAAATAATATCAGGTATTACATTCAGTAAAACAACCCGGTCCATACAAGGACCAATAACAATCAATGTAATACAAAAGTCAACATGCAATATGCAATAAAGTAAACCCATACCAGGCGTGGTACCCGTGCCAACCAATTGTTATACCCATACCAGGCGTGGTACCCGTGCCAATAATTTATTATACCCGTACCAGGCGTGGTACACGTGCCAACTATTTGTCAATAACCACAGTCAATATATGAACACACACAACTTGTAAAACCAACAAGCAATCATCGTTCAACACATACTGTAAACAGGAACCTAGACATTTCACACAACTTTCCTAAGCAATGTAAAGCAAACAAATCACTTAGACATGAGTACATGAATATACAACATTCACAGAAAATCATAAGCCATCACCTACCTCGAAATGAGTCCAAGCTTTATTCAACTTGAGCTTTCCCGTGTTCCGGATTCCTCTCTCATTCTTGGTCTAAAAAAAACACACAGTACATACAATTAAAACACAAGGCCTGCACATTACCCGGATTATACCAAATCCCCAAACCCCCGACCACCCATGATCATCACATACTTTATCCAAGATTTTCCACCATTAATTCTCCTAGTTCTATCCTTTTTACGGGTAAAAACGAAGAATTTAACAACTTATGATCATTTTAACATACTTTTACCAACACCCAAGAACGTACATGCTTGGAACCCCCTTCCTTCCCAGAATTCCACCATTCCTAGGTTATGCCAACCTTTCTCCAAATTCCCTCCTAGAAATTCTACCGCATAGGAATTGTAATACAAAGGTTGGGGAATGAAAACCTTACCCTAGGGAAGAATTTTGATGGAAAAAGGAAGAAAAACGCCTGGAATCGCCTAGTCCTTCTCCCAAAACAAAGTTGTGAAAAACTGAATGTTTTAGGAACTGTTTCTGCATAAAAATCCCGTCAGTCTTCTATAGCGGTCCCCGCTCCACTATAGCGGTTCCGCTATTGCGGACGATTTCTACTATAGTGGTCTTAAGTGGGGCTGACCGCCCTTGACCACCGCTATAGCGGTATTTTCCACCGCTATAGTGGAGGTCGCTACGGTAGACTATTGCGCTCGTCATGGATATAATGTACGAAAATCTCCTAGTGTTGGTCATTTTACAATACACTTGCTTTCCCCGACGATCCGAAACAACCCCTTCACATCAAACGCGAATATGGGAGTTCTACTTACCCAAATTTGATTCCGAAAAGTCCCCCGGACTCCTTTATGTCTTGGCTACGTGGAGAACTAGCTAAAAACAAGACATATAGACCAATCCTTACCCAGATTACCCTAGACTCTACCTCGCTCCAAAACCAACCGAGACTAGCCTAGCCCAGAATTTCAAACTCCCAAATCCGGAGTTTTCTAACTCTAAAACTTGGCACAATTGGACTACCCATAACGACGGACTTGATCGTTATAATTTAACATTAATACAAGTTCAATTTTCTTTTAGAATTTTAAACAAGGATGTTTTCTCGTAAATGAATTTATTACTCTTTTGAACCTTGTCTTTAGTTAAAATACTTTACTTAATAATCATCACATCTTTTCAAAAATAAATAAGGCTTTTCTTTAAAAATTGTCAAATAAGTTATTTTTTTAACAAGTCCAGATAACCGCAAGTTAGCGGATATCCCAAGTACTTTAAACCTTCTTGGGATATTAATAGGAACCTCTTACCCAAAATCTCTGAATTTTTAAAGTTATATCTGTTTTAACTTTGAAGATTTTCTTTAAGTTTTTCTTGGTTTTCCTCTAATTAAACTAAGTGGCGACTCTTACTTTTATTTGAAAAGTTTTAAAATTTTAATTTGGGTTTTGAAATGAATTTTCAAATAGTCGAAACATAAAACCATTTTTCTCGAAAACAGAAATGGCGACTCTATTGGGGAACTTTAGGCTAGGTTCTAACCTTATTGTTTGGAACTAAATTATTTGACTAACTATTCGGCTTATAATAATTAGTAAGTTTTATTTGGTTTTCTTACTTGTTTACTTTTTCGCAAATATAAACTGTTCATGGCATCTTCTGCCTCCCTTGGCAAAGCATTTGCATTAGGGGTAAAAAGGCGATTATGCAAGTATTTGCAATTGTTCTTGACAAAACACACAAGTTTCCAAAATAGACGAGTGAAGTACTTAACTCGCGATCGGTTAACTGTCACTTGTTATTTCAGCCCGGTTGTCTTCCCGAGTTCCTGATCAATTTTGAAACTCATTCTAGTAAACCAAAGATAGAGCAAAACCAAATCCCAAAATAGTCATTGGATTAAGATGTATTAATATCCAAGGGATATTAAATTCCATTAGTAAGACCATCTTGTGTTCGAAAAGGCCCACGGCCTAAAAGAACATTCATCCCTTATGTGTTTAATTGAAGGATGAGATGTCAGATTTTTTGAACCGTTGTCCCTCGGGGTTGGGATATATTTAGATAGTCTTTTATTTTGAAGATTGCCATCCAAAAGGAGTTTGGAATTTTCAAGAAGCCCAAGAAGTTCGAGGACGAAGGACCAGCCACGGCGGCCTAGTTTAGAATTGTACCCCTGCACGGGACTGATTCCTAATGTACATTTCTTTTTTCCTTATTTTGTATCCCCATTTTCATTTAAAAGTTTTGTAAATATATTTTGGGGCAATTGAACATTTACAAATGACATACATATCCTTCAGTTCGTTAGGCCTACCTTTGGCATAAAAGGGTCACATATTCGTATAGAACGTGTTATGAACTGTTATGTGATATAACTGTCTTACGTGCTTAGGTGTGTTGCTCAAATCAAAAGTGAATTGATCCACTCCTATTTGAATATTTTAGAACCCATAGGCAAAATAAAAGCCCACCGTATAATCCGATCAAAATCGTTCTTCGAGTTCTTCAAATTTTCCCAGAAAAATCCAAAGACTTCTTAAAACCCTTTTAAGTATTGTTCGAAAAATGAACTTGCCCTATCCAAACTATATCCCTTCAGGGCCCTTCCCCTATCCATAATAAATTTTCATTTCCCCACTTCGACAAAAGATGCCGAAGAATTCAGAAGATACATCAAGTGCTGACAAGTCAAATCCCCTGATAAAGTCTACCTACCCAAAATCGATAAGCAGATTCCAGTCCACCAAACCTTCATGTCAATAACCCCGTGGATCAATTTGCCTTGACAAAAAGTAACTTTATGTGTTTAATGCAATTCTTACGTGTTTATCTTTAGTCAGATATCTTGTATTATTTATCACTAGCAGGATCTGTGTTTATAAAACTGGCCGAACATCCCTACTTCACCCGTTTAAAGGCACAAATAGATTCCTCATTTAGCCGTCGCTTCTCCAAGGGAAAAATGACTGACAACGAAGAAGAGAATTCCTTGGTTGTAATGGATAATGTTATCGCTGAACAGAGTGAAGAGTTACAGAAAGCCAAGGATATGGCAATCTTGGCTATTGCCGCTCACCCCGACTCTGGGTAACACCCAGCCTCCTCTCCAAATCCCTCCACTCAATTCCCCATTAACTGAGAGCCGCCCAGGGAATATCCCTCCTGCCTCTGCACCTAGACCTTCCAACAAACATCTCTCTAAAAATCCTCCTCATATCGGATCCTCGTATCAAATCAATACTCCTCTTGTCCAGCACACTAACCAAAACAACAACCCAAGTGCCTACAATTCAAAAAACCTCCATCCAAACTACCAAAATATGCCACCGAATGACTACAACTCCCAGAATAACCATCCCAACATTATCGATCCACAGAACTATACCCCCACATACCCAAATTCCATTCCATATGTCAGCCTCCACCTATCCAAAACCCACCACCTCATGCTTTCTATGCTATAGTAGAACCATACACTGCCCTCCCAGAAAGCCCCGAGCTTGATCACTACTAGGAGAAAGAGGAAGAGTTGAGGGCCACAAAGAAGAAGCATGAGTATGACATGGTGCTAATGAAAGAGGAGATAGCCAGGATTAAAGAGTTTTTAGGCTTGTCCTATGAAAAGGGCTATGACTATGATGATCTCTTTATCCATCCAGAAATAGACCTGCCAGACCGATTCAAGATTCCCAAGTTTGAGACCTTCAACGGTATTGGGAATCTCAAGGATTATTTGAGAAGCTATTGTGACTAAATGGTTGGTGCATCGAAGAACAAGGCTCTTTTAATGAGGTTGTTCAGCCAAAGTCTGAGCGGAGAGGCTTTGGAATGGTTCACCTTGCAGAAATTGAAGAAGTGGAATAGGTGGAGTGATCTAGCTAGAGACTTTGCTCAAAGGTTTGCATATAACATGGATGTTGTCCCGGATCAATACTCTCTAGGTCGCATCAGGCAAAAATCAAATAAGGACTTCCGAGATTACGCCTATCCGTGGAGAAAAGAAGAAGCAAAAGTTTGGCCTCCTATGATCGAAGAAGAGATAAGTGCACTGTTTATACGCTCTCAAGAGTCGGAGTTCTACGACAAAATAATATCAGCAGTAAAAGCAAAATTCACCGATCTAGTTAAGATTGGTGAAATTGTTGAAGAAGGTCTTCATAGAGGCACGATTACCAAGGCCTCAGCATCTATAGGATCGACAAAATTTCCCACGAAGAAGAGGGAAGAGGTATCTTCAGTGTCCTCCAGTACTAGCACAAAACCGAAGAAGCCTTTCGAAGCCAACTATAAAAAATCAATTGTTCCAACAACCCCTCCCCCATCTCCACAAAACCCTCAACCAATTTACTATACTCAGCCTATTTACCAAGCTCCACAACCAAATGTGTAGCCCATATACCAAGCTCCACAGCCAAACGTGCAGCCCATATACCAAGCTCCACAACCAAATAGGCAACCCAGTAACCAAGATACTCCCCAGAACTTTCAGGTATATCAAAAGGCTCTCGAAAACAAGAACAATCGTCGGGTTCCTCCTACCGATTATGCTAACCCCCTCGCCCATATATAGAAAAGAAAGTTCCTTGAACTTTCACCCAGCTGGCTGAGACCAGAACTGAGCTGTACAAAATATTGAAGGCTGCCATATTTATTCAGCCCATTCCACCCAAACCTGCAAACACAGTACTGAAGACTGCATTAACCTGAGACACAGGATTCAGAACTTGATTGATAAAAAAGTTACACTACAGACAGCGCCACTGAATGTTAACAATAACCAGCTCCCAAATCACAATAACACCGCGGAAATCGAACTAGCTTTTTAAGTTTAAAACTCTTAAAATTCCATGTTTAGAGAAGTGATGGGTCCAAACCACGGACCGTGGTCTGAACCACGGGTTGTGGAATAGATCTTTAGGTTGAACTTGTCAAGTTCAGACTCTGGTCTGAGAAACACGAGTTGGTTCTACGGACCGTAGTTCAATCTACGGGTCCATCCTGTTAACTTGTGGTACCAGACCTGAGGGTTAATTAATTCCCCAAGAACCACGAGTCAAGTCTATGGTCCATAGTTCAAACCACGGACCATCCTGTAACTTGTAGAACATGATTCAAAGGATTGCATGTTCCTCAGGAACTACGACTTGGGTCTACGACTCGTGATTCTTTCTATGGGTCTGTCCTCTTGACTTGTAGACCGCCTTCTACAGCTTGTTCTTTTGGACAAGAACGATAGATGGAAACCATAAGCCATGGTTTGGTCTACGACCCGTGGAACCCATCCATCGTCCCTGAAAGTAAACTTTTTCCAGCTTTTTCCTAATTACATCCCAGGGGTATTTTAGTCATTTCCAACCCTTTTAACTCCTAAATGATGTCATTTTGACTATGTCTAGAAGGGTTTTCACCCTCATTAGCCTAAGTCCCTTCTAAAATCTTCATTCATCTCCCAAAAAAGAAAAGAACTCTCTCAAGCTCAAGGTCTCAAGCTCCAAGTTCAAGTGTCCTAGTCTTTTCAATTTCAAGTGGGTTAGCTTCAATCAAGGTATATGGGTATTCAACAATGGGTTCCTTTCACCCTTCAGCCCAAAACTCCTAATTCTTATTTTGAATTATGAACTTCTGAAATTAGGGTTTTGATCTAAATTGGGAAAATCTTATGAAATCAGTTTATATGCATCAATTCATGATTTTGCATGGTTAATTAATGATTTGAATAAGATTCCTTAATTGGTTTCAAAAGCCCATGCATTAAAGTTGATTTCTATCATGATTCCATTGAATTGCATGTTTTCAAGGAAAAGTTCACATGTTTAGATAATATGTCTTTATGTATTTATGAAATTGCATGCCTAATTTTTTAAGTATGAATTTAAGAAGGAAAAGTATGTTTTGAATTAAGGCTATGCTAAACTTCATGAACTTATGATATGAGAATTGCATGATTCCTGATGTGTTTTCATGCTTTTCAAATAAGATTTGGCATGAGATTGTTCCACTATAAAGTTATGAGCTATATGTATATGTTT